>CM060974.1:37652838-38252838 GCA_030765045.1 Tenodera sinensis
CTTATGTTCCAAACAGCTTCATGTTCATGGTTACTTCCATCTTGCCAGTTAGTATCAAGTTCATCTTCATCTTGATCTGTGGCATTTCCTGCAGAAGACTGCGTAGAACACACATTGTTTATTTCGTTTATGACACTGTCATCATCACTAAGACAAATATCTCTACAGCTGTCACTTTCCAGTAATGTTGCCACAATTCGTCTTCTGTTAAAGATTTCTTATTCCAGTATGCCATTCTGTAATGATCATTAAGCAAACGCCACGAGAAATTACTGTATATAGAACAAATAATTAAGTTCTGCACGCAGCAACTTACAATACCTGTTTACCGCTCTCTTCTTCTGGTGCGCTAAAATGCCCGACGCGTGACAACCTCGGAAAGAAAAATTAATTGTATAGGAAATGCAGAGATTAACAAATAAACAATGGTACCAACACACAGTTTACACATCATAGATTAGATAGAGGTGGACACATACGCCATCTGTTGCATAATTTGTAAATTATTTGAACGCGAGGAACCAATCTCAGCGGATCAAATTGGATCGGATCATGGCATTATACAAAGGCAATTGACATCGGATCTAATCGGATCTTGGCAGCCAAAGGGTTAAGCAGCAGTATTTATATTGTGAGAAGTTTGAGCAAAAAATTGAAATTGTATACTTTATTTTCTTAAAAACTAGTACAATGTTTAAACTTGAACCTCTACAAGGCTGGCCTCGTAGCACAGTTGGTAGAGCAAGGGGTCCCGGGTTCGATTCCCGGCAGGGTGGTAGACATTTTTCTCCAGCCAGGATTATTCCACATGAGTCGGGAAGTATAATGGCGGTGCCGTGGCTGAGTGGTTAGGCGCGACCCGCATGGGTATTCGTGGTGGACGAAGCGGCGTCTGGGTGGGTTTTCTCCGGGTTCTCCGGTTCCCTCGCCATTCACTCCACCAATTGCTTCTTCCAATCATCCATTTCGCCTGTATTTCATAACATACCATCCTCTTCCTCACTATCATACCTGGTGCTTGGCTGACCACCCGCTTCAAGGTCTTCACACTGTCCGGTCCAGAGGTCCCTGTGCTCCCCGACAGGCGTCTGACCCTAGGCACTGGCTTGTAAGTACTAGGGGGTGTAAGTCCTACATAAGGGGAGGGTAATCAGGCAAAGAAAGAAAGAAAGAACCTCTACAAGTTAACATACTTTTACAGAGTTTAACTATAAAATATTATTTACACATATTTACACATAACGGCTAACAAAAAGGTGTACCAAACAGTCGCACCAACGTGGAGTGCTACCAGTTCCTCAAACCGTTTCACATTAATGAGAAGACACTTGCTAGAATACACCACCCTAATATTGTATCAGACAAAACCACGGAAAAACCTATGGTCAGAGTGGTCGGCTACCAGGCATCGAACCCGGGACCTGTCCATCGTGGATCCATCTCGCTCGGTCTGGCTTGTGGTTATAGTTCATTCTGGTGGTACTTAAGAGTTAGGCTTCTCACGTAACTGCTCACAAAGAGCTGGGAATGAAACATGCATATTTTATTTTCCCTAAGGGCAAAAGGTTTTGTACTCCTTGCATTTGCATTACATGTGAATCTGGGACTGAAGAAAAAAGAGGAACAACCAGGAATATCAGAATGTTGCCCAGGAGCTGCAGACACCTTTTTACCTTAATACGTATACCAAACTTGACTATTCTTTTTTAATTTTCTCTACCACGTAGAGAACGTATTCTAGAGGACGTATGCTATTCCACACAAAAATTCCATTTTGAGTTTTCACGGGAAATATATGTTTTAAGGCCCCCTGAGGGAAAAAAAGCATTTTTATAAAAAGGTCCATGCGTGTGTGTGTGTGTGTGTGTGTGTGTGTGTGTGTGTGTGTGTGTGTGTGTGTGTGTCGTGTGTCTGTGTGTCTGTCTGAGAGTGAATAACATAACTCAAAAATAAAACGTCACTTAGAAACCTAAGGTGGTGTTTAGTTTGATATATTTCAAAGAAGCGACACGAATATTTTGAAGAAAATTGCTCCACCCCAAAACACCAATTACAAGATAATTTTTCGAAAATGTAGATTCTCTTGAAAATGGCTCCAACGATTTTGATTAAAATTATATGTTTCAGATATTTTTATGACAAATGAAATATACATTTTGAATTTTCTGGTTATAGTCTATGTAATCCTGTTTACTCTGGGTGAATTTTGAATAACTTGCAAACAGTAAGAGATAAACAAAATCTTACTGTTCCAAAAATGTAAATCTCGCTAAAGCAAAATCTAAATCCAAATAATGTTTTTGCAGAGTGAACCATTCCGGAGATATTCGTTGTTATTTGTGTGAGTTTCGGAAAACAAACTTTCGTCAAATGCAACATCGTTGTTCATTTTTTTATATGTTAAGCGTGCAAAGAGAACGGAATCCCAAAGCTTTAAAGGATTAGACTATCGCACAAAGCCTACTGTATTCTAATATTCCTCTTGCTGCTACGAGGAAATAAGTAATGAAATAATAAAACCAAAGTTGCTATTTAAGTTTAATATCTTTAAAAGATAACACACAAACATTTTGTAGAAAATTCCTCCACCCTAAACCACCCTTGACATGGAAAATGTTTCAAAATTTTTATTTTCTCAAAAATGGCTCTAACGATTTTGATTAAAATGCCATATATTTGTGATATTTTTATGGCAAACGTGATATATATTTTGAATTTCCTGGCTATAGGCCATGTAGTCTTTTGCATAACTGGTAAACCGTAACAGATAGGCCAAATCTTACTGCACAAAAAAGTAGATCTTATTAAAACACAATTTACCTCTAAATGGATTTTCTGTATAGTGAACCATTTGGGAGATATTCCTTGTTATTTGTGAGAGTTTTGCAATACTTATGGACTTTTCAAATTGCAGGTATTCATTTCTTTATCTTGACCATGCAAAGGTAACGCAATCTCAAAGCTTTGAATAATTTGACTATCACCCAAAGCCTACTGTATTCCTATATTCCCTTGCATCTATAAGAAAATCAGGTATAAGATAACTTTTGTAAATGTTTATCTCGAGTAAGAGGAAGATATTGCAGTAATGGTTAGTACAAGAGAAGAGAAAGTTATGTGAGTGCAAGACATAAGATTTTGGTTTTATGAGGCTGCTGATGGAACAGAAGAGGAATGTGAAAAAGCGCCCGGATGTATTCTCGCCTACGTCTCCAGAAAAGTAATTCCCATAATAATAGTGTGGAACACATAGGGCAATTAGCGACTGGGTGTTAGCTACCGGAGTTCGAACAAGCAACAGACTGCTGATCACGGTGCCCTTGACTTTCCCGATGAGGCGAAACAACCTGCCACAGAATCAACGACCCACAGCGAAGTTCGCCTTGATTCTTATCCAGCACCTGGCTGGGATAAACACGCTATCACACCTCACACTACCGTCACGCGAACACCTTAGTTTCCAACTAAACTATCAACTACTCCGGGCTTCATGCCATCTGCAGTAACACTGTCCTTCATCGCTAGCATCATCGCCTGAAATATATCTTCACGTTCGACCATACCCAAATGTGTTAATTATAACTCTGATAGCGATACTTTAATGGACCTCCTTAAGTTCAAAATCTCATTAAAGGACTGGTCTTTACCCAATCAGACAGTTCAATTTTCATTAAAGGACAGGTGCTCCACCAATCACAGAATTCCCTTGCAACAATGGCAAAGCGCAATATCGATTAATTCTCGAAAGGCAACTAGCGCGAGTTTATAAAACACTAAAATGTCAGACAAACACAAAACACTTAAATTAACCTCAATACAGCATCAACTTCCAAGAATATTGCACTAAGCACAGCTAATTTCACTAATTGTACAATGAATAACTTACACATGAAATAAAGTTTCGTTTGAAAACCAATTTATTCAATTTGCCTTCTATTTTTCAATGTTACCATATTCATCGTGCAGCTGTGACGCGCTGGCAACGAATCTGTCGTTTAGCGCCTGCGCAGATCTCCAAATATCAGCTGATGCAATGCGTATTGCTTCGCTCGTTTCCTAATATACTCTCGCGTTCTAATTACTACCATTATAGACCATTATATACTTTCTGTACTCTTGTACTAGCTATTCTTATAAAGTCTTATTCCTATATCTTCTTCATGTTAGTCCAAATAGATATCTGTAGAAATTATATCACTGCTGATTTTCTTATAAGTCCAAGGGGAATATGCGAATACAGTAGGCTTTGAGCGATAGTCAAATCTTTTAAAGCTTTTAAATTTCCTTCTCTTTCACGGCCAAGAGATAAAAAAGTGAATAAAGACCTTCCATTTGAGAAACGCTTGTACTACGGAACTCACAAAAATAACAATAAAAATTCATATAGGCATAATTTGTGTGCTTCAACGAGATCTACATTTTTGTATAGTAAGATTTGGTTTACCAGTTATGCAAAGTCATCCCGAATGATTAATGCTAAATAGGCTATAGCCAGAAAATTCAAAATATACATTTCATTTGCCATAGCAATATCTTAAACATGTGGCGCTTTAATCGAAATAATTAGTCATTTTCGAGAAAATAAAACTTTTTGAAAAATGTTCAATGTAAAGAGTGGTTTAAGTGGAGGATTTCTTTTCAAAATCTTGGTGTTACATCCTTAAAATATATGAAACGTAAACATGAAATTTGGTTCTTAACCAACTTTTCATTTGTGAATTACGCTGTCTGACACACGAACACACACACACACACACACACACACACACACACACACACACACACACACACACACACACACACACACATGGGGAGCCGCAAAATATATTTTTGGTGAAATCTCTATATCGAATTTTTGGGTGGAATACAATACTTCCTCTAAATACGTAGTAGAGAAATTTAAATCTGCTTTAGTTCATAGTTACTGGGCAACAAAAGCTATAATTTGTTCTAGCAGAACACGCCATTGAAACATACAATATAGGTTCAACGAAGCATAAAATACAGTTTAATGATGATTATCTATATCTTATTTTTCTTGATAATGTGCATTAAAACAAAGTTATTGTAATATTACAACCATTACAATTTCTAATGACCACCTCCGTAGCGCGGTGGTAGCGCACCTGTTTTTGGCGCGGAGGACACGGGTTCGATCCGTGGTATCGGCGTGGGGATTTTTCTGCCACTGTGAGATCTGGACCCTCATTAGGTCCCTGAGGGGCCAATTGGGGAATTACTTAATTGAGATGTAGCATCCCCTGATCGAGAAGACCACTGACTACGTCTCACCTCTAGTACTGCACCCCAGTCATGACGCCCGTGGTAAGTAGAGGTGGAGGGCGCAGCGGTTGGGCGGTAGGCGTTCGGCCGGATGGGCTGTTGTGATATGGGATTACAATTTGTAATAATTATTGGAGGCACATTTTCTGTATTAGCGGAACTATCGTTTTCATTTACGTCCGCTTCATTATCCAAACACCAGCTCTTGAATTTCGTATAACTACATAAATAAACTTTCCTTGACTTTTCTAAAAGTATATTAATAGTTGCATTTTGGACTACTTTTAAATTTTTTTTCTGATTAACCGTCAAAATATCCTTCAGTTATTACTTTCTCTACTGGTAAGTAGGGGAAGTATTGTGTTCCACCCAAAAATTCGAAGTCGAGATTTCACCGGAAATACATGTTTTGAGGCCCCCTGGATCCAAAAGAAGCATTTTTAGAAAAAGGTCCGTGTGTGTGTCTGTGTGTCTGTGTGTCTGTGTGTCTGTCAGTCTGTCAGCCTGTGGACAGCATAGCTCAAAAACGAAAAGTCGATTAAAAACCAAAGTTGGTATTTAAGTTTAATGTCGTTCAAGGATGTGACACGAAGATTTTGAAGAAAATAGCCCCACCCTAAACTACCCTTTACATGGAAAATTTTTCGAAAATTTTGATTTTCTTGAAAATGGCTCTAACGATTTTGATTAAAATGTCATATGTTTGAGGTATTTTTATGAAAAATGAAATTTATATCTTGAATTTTCTGGCTATAGCCCCTGTAGTCGTATTTACTCTGGACGACTTTTGTATAACTGGTAAAGCGTTAGAGATAGACCAAATTATACTATACAAAAAATGTAGATCTTGCTAAAATACACAATTTATATCTCAATAAATTTTCTTGTAGGGTGAACCATTTCGGAGATATACCTTGTTATGTGTGTGAGTTTCGGAAAACTTGGAACTTTCATGAAATGGGTCATCGTTGTTAATTTTTTTATGTTACGTGTACAAAGAGAACGGAATCTCAAAACTTTAAAAGATTTGACTATCGCACAAAGCCTACTGTATTCCAATATTCCCCTTGCACCTACAAGGAAATAAGCAATCAGATAATTTGTACAAATGTTTATTTTAACTAACACGAAGAAGATATAGGAATAAGAGTTTGTAAGAATGGTTAGTACAAGAGTAGAGAAAGTCATGTGAGTGCAACACATCAGATTTTTTTTAGTTTAAAATCACAGAATAAACTAGTATTCAAAATTGCAGTATATAACAACGTTTGCCTTTTTTTTTCTCTTTCTAAACATGTTTCCGGAATAAGCATATTTCATTGAATATGCTAAATATGCAGCATAGAATAGTACTGAAATGCTAGTTAACATAGATAAAATATTGCGAATAAACAACAAAAAAGTCCAATTATTTTTTTTCACGCTGTATCTTTCTTACACAGTTCTCTTTTTATCCTTAACACAGTCTAGTCTTCGCTTGTACTACAACTCACAACTGTTTTCTTCTCGTAGCCTTGACTCGCTCCTTTCACTGTCTTTCTTCACTTTGTCTGTCTCTCATACACTAACTCCGACGATACAATCACTCAACGCTCATAAAAACTGCTTCACGGGACGTGACATATCTTTCACAAGAGTACACACCAAACACAGAGAGAGACACGCACACTCACAGCTATCTTGCACTTACTGACACACTTACCGACACTTGTTTGTCTACTGTTTCCTCGCCTCCTTATGTAGCGAGAATGACATGAACTGCACCTTTCTCGATGTCCACAAACACGCCGGCCGCCGGTTGCCTCTCAAAGGTTTTAGCAATCCTTTGCTATTCACCGCGCTCATTGTTAGTCACATACGCAGAAACAGTCGCGCAAGGCAGCCTATCTTGAGCGCCATTGTTCACTGGCCGACCTGGTATATGGTGTGAAGTACCTCAGTCCCGACCGTCCTTTGCTGTGCGCCGTGCCCAGCGTCACATCATAATAGACAATACGTTAGAAAGTTAGGATTGGTGAACCACGGGTCTTAGAAGGCTTCCTTCGGTCGTATTCTAATTTGAGCCTCATTACTAAACCTCCACTTTTGTACTAAAGGGCTATCAACAAGTCCCTCCGCACCGTGCCGGTGTGCGCCGCTCGAGATAACGTTGGTATCATGTTTATATTATCTTTCATGAATTACATACGTGAATCTATCAGATTTTTTATTTCTCGGAACTTTATAACCTTGCGATCGCGGCAGCCAGTGCTGCCATCAGAATTCCCGTCTCTTGGGGAACCTTGGTTACAAGGGAGCTGCGGAGCGATTTCTCGATAACCCACAGTACTCTAAATATCTATTTTCAATTGAAATTGTTTTATAACACATTAGCTGAAATACTCGGCGCTGTCCATAGTATTACGATTTATTCCTACAACTCAGGAATGGAATGGAATATCTTCTTTACCTACTATGACGTAAGAGAGTAAAAAAGTTTCCTAAACAGTGAATCTCTAATTTTCTACCCTTTAATAAACATTTGAAGGCCAATTGTACTCTGGCGGTCATGCAGTTTTTGCAATGGAAACCAGAACAGAAGATAACTGCAGGTAGACAGTGGACGACCCCAGACGGGATAATATGCGTATAGCTGTGCTACTAAAAACTCTCGAATTGCTGGTCCAAAGTTTAACATTTCCAGAGTGCGTTAACAGGTTTTAACATATTGCAGGGCTGAGTAACTTCGATTTGCTAATTTGTACCTCGCCAAAAGTTTATCAGAGTTCTATCCACGCATGGAAATGGTTTGTTAAAAGGCCGGTGTGTATATGAGGACTGAATTTCAACTTGAACCTCTGCATTAACCCGTTAAACTTTGTTGTTATACAATTTCCCTGCAAACGGAGGAAATACTTCTGAACTATATACAGGTGCTCGATACTCAAGTGTTAACCGCTTCTGCATGTGTGGTAATTTAAGCAGCGTAAACCATTCGAAAGGGGGTATAATTTCTGCAAAATTTGGAAAAGGTTTAAACGACATGCCGCGTGAGAGAGGTGATAAAAGTTATTCTATCCTGATAATAAATATTTATGCCTATAGATGCCATTCCATGCAACAAACAAGCGGTATGACACGTGGTCTGTTGAAAATTTGTACTTTTATCCGTTTACATACAGTTGTATTTTGATTGTAGTTTTCTAAATTTTGCGAGAAGTATATTTGCTATTACTTGCACTTTTACGAATAAATGTTTGTAATCAAGCGAATAAAAGAAGGAAGTAAGTAAGTAAGTAAGTAAGTAAGTAAGTAAGTAAGTAAGTAAGTAAGTAAGTAAGTAAGTAAGTAAGTAAGTAAGTAGGATCATAAAAGTGGAAGGTCGCTTCCACCACACAAGTTAGAGATGATAATGGAAGACATGTTTTGTGGGCAGAAACGCGGAAGTGCCGGAATATTCCACTGTGTGCTTTTACATATATATTTTAATATAAAGTTAAACATTTGTGCTGATTTACTTAGTTGTTTCAGCATAATTGCCCCAATTACTAAAATGTGATATCTGATAAATATAAACACTTGATTAAACATGGCTACTATTACTTAGGTTATAAAATTTAAAAACCCTCCTTCACATTTAAAAATAGGGGATGAAAAGGTTAAAACTGTACACTTGTTGATTTTCTAAGAAATTTTTATCTTCCGTAGAAAAGTTTTATGCTGCTCAATTTTAGTACAAGAAAACACTATTAATTTTAAGAATATAACTTTTGCCCAATTCGTTTCTTCTTCGCGGTAGATTTACAGATCATCTTGCCACTATAGACTGATTTTAATTAGATATAACATCACTCATTATGCACCATTTTTCTCATCATGAATAAGGCTTCCATATTTTCACTAAGCATTTAAATATTTTACAAACAGCAACTCTAAAACAATACTATTTAAAAACGCTCCTTCTTCTATCTCTAACAATTTCAAATTAAAATCAACCCTTATTAAGAATTAAACTCAAATTACTAGCACTGGAATTAAATTCAGAACTTGAAAGAACTCACCAGTAAGGATAAATTAAATTTAAGGAATACGGCACGGTTTCCTTGATTCTGACATACCTGTAGCTCTCGTCATGCACTATCTCTTTCGTACAGCCCACGAGAATCTCTCTTTTCCGCAATGCAGGAAATGAAACACAATGAGGCATAGTTCACGTTGTTTGGCCACGTGCCCATGACCTTAAGACGTGTCTTGGCGCGCGGAAATCTTGATGCTGGGCTTCGGAAGACAAAAGTGAGCCTTAAAGGCTCATATTGTGCCATTACTTTTGTAGTGGAAGGTGGTATAGAGTAATTATTCCTTTATTTATAATTTGATTCTTGTAATACTGGCTGGTGTTGGTAAACAAGAAAAAACATCTACAGTCTGACACTAAAGAAATGATTTGTAAAGTGAACATATTTTTCGAAGAATAGTTAGATGCCGTGAAAAATGGAAGGTATATTTTACAAAGAATGGCTCTTGCAACAGAAATTTCCAAATTTCGAGTCAGTCTTCGAAACCTACCGCATGAAATTTATTTCGAAGGACGGAGAGGAATAAATCGACCTTTGCATTATCAATGGTGTTACCTTAAGTTACCACTAAACATTGTGCATAAGAAAGGCTAAATATGTTGTATAATAAACGATATTCTTTAATTAAATTAAGCTTCCAAATTCGAGATAATATCTACTATAGACATTTTAGCGTGTCGAAAGATGGGAATCTGATATTGTAGTTCTATTTTTTCATTTTCGTACAACCGTATTCGACAAAGAAGTCACTCGCAAATGTATGTAGAAGTAAATACTGCCAATATTCAAGCGCTAAATGCCCTAAGGCGAGTATATTTCTAGGAGCAAGTTTAAATGCCTGGATTCCTAAGTCTGCACCCCGCGTTGGCTCATTGTGCCTGAGAGAGTACTGCCTTTTTGGAAAACCCAAAGCTGTAATCTACCTTTGTACTCTTTTCTACGTATAGTAAGAAGGAGAAATATATATTTTATTCCACCCGAAAGATTGATACGCGATTCACCGGAAATATATATTTTGAGGCCCCTTGAATCCAAAAACAATATGACACTCACAGGAGTTTCTCTACTCTTGTACAATCTCTTACTCCTCTATCTTTCTGTTCTCCTAGATAAGCATTTGTAAAAATTATGTTAGTGTTTATTTTGTTGTTGGTGCAAGGAGAATACAGTAGGCTTTGAGCGATAGTCAAATCTTTTAAAGCTGGTCGCTATATGAAGTGCAAACTCCAACAAATAACAAGGAATATCTTCGAAATGATTCACTCCACCAAGTAATGCATTTGGAGATAATTTGTATTTCAACTAGGTCTACGGTGGCGCCGTGCCTAAGCGGTTAGTGCGCTCGCCTACCACCTAGGCGGCCCGGGTTCGATCCTAGGGACCCGCATGTGGTAATCGTGGTTGACGAAGCGGCGTCAGGGCGGGTTTTCTCCGGGTACTCCGGTTTCCCCCGTCATCTCATTCCACCGGTACTCCATCTTCATTCCATGTGTCATCAGTGTCACCGCCTGCGGTGCCGTAGTAGTTAAACACAACAACAACAACTAGGTCTACATTTTTTGTATAGTAAGATTTGGTGTATCTCGTACGGTTTATGAGTTATGCAAGAGTCATCAAAAGTAAACATAGACTATAACCAGACAATTCAAGACATCCATTTTATTTGTCATCCAAATATTTTAAACATATGCCATTTTGATCAAAATCGTTGGTCATTTTTGAGAATATCAGAGTTTTTGAAAAATTTTTAATTTAAAGAGTAGCTTAGTGTGGGGGAATTTTATTCAAAATCTTCATGTGGCATCATTGAAATATCATATATTTTTAAACGAGCAGTTCTTATATATACATGCGGAACTTGGAAACGGTTCTAACGATTTCGATCAAATTTTGCTTATTAAGTTTATCAGTGTCATTAATATACCATTAATAGCTCGGATATTAAAGCTCTCGTCAAGAGCTTTCAGAAAACCTAAAGAAAGTTGACTTAGCTATCTTAGTCTACCAGTAACAATTACAATTAATCGAAACCTTATTTTGGCCATAATTTCTCTATTATTCGGCCAATTTCAATAAGCAAGCCAGGATACTAAAGGTGTCGTCACGGAAACAGCTCCAACAATTAGGGTGTACATTTGAATTTAGTTAACATTTTGCTTCTCAAGTTTATCTAAATACGTATCTTCTCCTAAAAATACGGTAGAAAAGAAAAGGAAAAGAAAAGCCGACAGAAGCTTGGTCGCCTAGGTACTGTTAAACTTAAACATCAACTTTGGTTTTTAACCAATTTTTTCGTTTTTGAGTTATTTTGTTTACGCGCGCGCACACATACACAAATACACACACACACTAAAACGCTTGTTTTTATTCAGTGGATCCCAAAACATATTTCCGGTGAAATCTCGATATCGAATTTTTGGGTGGAATACAATACTTCCTCTACTTGACTATACGTAGTAGAGAAAGTAAAAAACGAAAAGTCCGTTCAATACCAAACTTGGTATTTAAGTTCAGCATCTTCCAAAAATACGACACAAATATTTCTAAGACTATCCATTACATTTCTTGAACATTTTGTTTTTCTCAAAAATTGTTCCAACGATTTTGATAAAATTACCTTGTGTTTAAGCCATTACATATAGATATACCTTAAGTTTTCTGGGGTAGGCTCTCTAAAGTCCTTTTCTTTCTGGATGAATTTTGCATAAATGTTAAACGTTAAAGATAGACAAAATATCACCTACTACACAGATAATGTAAAACATTAAACATTTTGTGTTGTGTACTATTTCCGAGATATTCATTGTTATTTGAGTTGTCCAATACATTGAGTCGTCTATTACTTACACATACTTTTCTGAATTCGAGAGTCGTTGTTGGCTTTTTAATGTCGTGAACATGCAAATAGAATGGGAAATTAAAGCCATCACGTGGCGAACAGCCATCACTTAAACCTACCGTATTATGCTCTTCTAATTTTACTTACAAGGAAATATGTAATAAAACCAGTTTTACAAAGTCTCTCTTGTAGAAAATTGAATATAAGAACACAGTAAAATCTCATATTTATAAAGAGCCATTCCGCACGTGTGGTAATTTGTGAAAATCTAAAAGCAACGTAAACTATTCTAATGAATTCAGAGAGCAAAGTAGTTCGAGAGATAAAAACGAAATTAGAGAGCTAGGATTTTGAAAGCTGTTCCTAAATCAAAGTGGGGCTATTACGGACCCGGTAGCCATTCATCTCCAAAAACTATCACGTATGAAAAATAGAAACGTGACATTCTTTCTTGTCCTTGAGAGCATTTTACCGCCAGTAACAGTGGCTAGCTGGAAAAAGTCCAAGCAAACAGGATAATTAGCGGAGGTGTGTTCCCATGACTTCGGGCTCAATGACCAGACTGCCAGATAGTTTGTTAAGGCGTAGTCAAACTATCTCACAAATATTTACTACAAACTGAAAAATGTGGTTAGCTAAATGTCAAACAACAGTACAAATACACAATGCTGCAGCCTTATTACTTTCTCTGCTAGTAAGTATAGGAAGTATTTTATTCCACCCAAAAATTCTATGTGGACATTTCACCGGAAATATAAGTTTTGGTACCCCTGAAATTGGTATTTAAGTTTAATATCTTGTAAGGATACGACACGGAGACTTTCAAAGAAATAACCACACCCTGAACTAACCTTTACATAGAACATTTTTCGGAAATTTTTATTTTCCTGAAAATGGCTCTAACGATTTTGGTTAAAATGTCATACGTTTGAGATATTTTTATGACAAATGAAATGTATATTTTGCATTTTCTGGCGATAGCCCAGGAAGTCCTATTTACTCTGGATGACTTTTGCATAACTGGTAAACCGTTAGAGATAGACCAAATTATACTATACAGAAAATGTAGATCTTGCTAAAATACACAATTTATGTCTCAATAAATTTTCTTGTAGCGTGAACCATTTCGGAGATATTCCTTATTATGTGTGTGAGTTTCGGAAAACAGAACTTTCGTGAAATGGGTCATCGTTGTTCATTTTTTTAATATGTTACGTGTGCAAAGAGAACGGAATCTCAAAGCTTTAAAACATTTGACTATCGCACAAAGCCTACTGTATCCTAATATTCCCCTTGCACCGACAAGTAAATAAACACTAAGATAATTTCTGCAAACGCTTATCTCAACTAACACGAAGAAGAAAGAAGAATAAGAGTTTGTAAGAATGGTTAGTACACGAATAGAGAAAAGTTATGTGAGTGCAGCACATCAGAATTTTTTTTATGTGTAACGGAGTTCAAATGTTATGTACACGGCTAATGACCCCAGACTACTTGGGCTAGCAAGTCAGGCATTGAACACGTGGAAGCATTTTCTCTTAACACATTTACATGTTCTTTTCTAGTCGCCGTAATGACCAAGGTGTCGACGGGCTTAAACACCACTCATTCATTCACTCACTTACTCACTCACTCACTGACTCACTCACTCACTCACTCACTCACTTACTCACTCACTCACTCACTCACTCACTCACTCACTCACTCACTCACTCACTCCTCACTCACTCACTCACTCATGCTTTTCTAGTCACTCTTCAACACATAATTCATACAATTTTGTATACGATTGAAATAAAAGTGCAACGTATTACATTTATACGGTTTTCGGTGCTCACTTTTCTTCCTGTGGTATTTGTGGTTGTTCAGCACTGCGTTTGCAAAGTATCTTGCGGCTGTTTTTACTTTCTCTACCACGTTTAGTAAAGTGGCGGAAGTATTGTATTCCACCCAAAAATTCGATGTCGAGATTTTACCGGAAATACATGTTTTGAGACCCCTAAAGTTGGTATTTAAGTTAAAAACCTTTCAGGAATGTGACACGAAGATTTTGAAGAAAATATCCCCACCCTAAACTACCCTTTATATGCAAAAATTTCGAAAATTTTGATTTTCTTGTAAATGGCTCTGACGATTTTGATTAAAATGCCATACGTTTGAGATATTTTTATGGCAAATGAAAAATATATCTTGAATTTTTTGGCTATAGCCCCTGTAGTCGTATTTACTCTGGATGACTTTTGCATAACTGATAAAGCGTAAGAGATAGACAAAATCTTACTATAGAAAAAATATACATCTGGCTAAAATACACAATTTTTATCTGAATAGATTATTTTGTAGAGTGAACCATTTCGGAGATGTGCCTTATTATTGGTGTGAGTTTTGGAGAACGTATACTTCTGTCAAATATAACATCGTTATCCATTTTTTATGTTAATCGTGCAAAGAGAACGGAATCTCAAAGGTTTAAAATATTTGACTATCGCACAAAGGCTACTGTATTCTAATATTCCCTTTGTTGCTACAAGGAAATAAGCAATAAGATAATTTCTGCAAATGTTTATCTCAAGTGACAAGACGATATAGGAATAAGAGTTTGTTTGTAAGAATGGTTAGTACAAGAGTAGAGAAAGTAATGTGTGTGCAACATATCAGATTTTGATTTGTTTATTTTGTTTGCTTTTTGTTATTTATAGTATTGTAAGAGTTTTATACACCAAGTGTATTAAGTAATATATTTAAATGTCGGCAAACAGACTGAGGCGATATTTTCTGCGTAAGCCCCCTGGAGTGATTAAATGCAAAATTATAGGGGCAGCGGAAAGGCCTCCTAAAGTTATAAATAGTGAATATAGTCGGCAAAAATTTATGTTCAATTGTCTTCTTCAATAGCTTGGATTAGCGTCATATGGAAATCGCCAAGTCCGCGTATAGTTTGGAAATTTATCTGCGTATATTGTTTTATTAGAAGAACATTGTGTTGTAAAAGATAACATAATTAACAACGAAGAGAACAAACATATAGATTGTTTGATGGGCTAAAAATAGAAGAAGATTACGAACACACAAATATACATAGTCCGTGTTAGGGAAGTGTGAACCCCGTAGCGCATTATCAAAAGGACGCCAATCCAGAAGATGTATGTTATATAAGGAACAATAAACAAGTTTTTAATGGAGGAAATAAAAATTAATCATTCTTGTAAAGTGTTGATCCGTACCGCGCCCTGAGTTACATCGAGAAAGTTGATAAAAATATTTGAGTTTCATAGCTACAAAATGGTGCTTACGCCGAGCAAATGGACCAATGTTTAAAGAATCGTGGAAATTGTGGAATTTCCCCTTCCTGCCTCTGTACATAAATTTCCGTTCCAAGACGGTGCATTGTGCAATGCAACCTAAGTCTAAAATTTGTGGGGATAAATCATTAAACCAGGGCAGCATCCGGTATTTCAGCTAATATAGTTCAAGTAGGTATAAAATGCATTTCGTTGAAATATGTGTAAAAATTGAGAGAGACACGAGGTAAAAGAAACCAATGGGTGCTGCAGACAGAAGACATGGCTCCGGTGGATACATACGTTGTTACCAGTAAAAGGTTTAAGTAAGATGCAGAAATGGAGATAGAGTTATTGTGTGTTACTGCTCAGAAGTACAAAACAAGGAATAGAAATGCGGCTCACCAAGTTGAGTGTCCTAACACGGTGACCTTGTCGAGCTGTGCTGCGACATACATTATCACATGGTATGCAACACCTCGTAACTACATTGTACCGCCAACCCCAGCAAATCCGGTTACCACTTATCACCGACGTTTTGAAAACCATGGAATGTGTGAAGGTGCGCGAGTATGCATTACTACTGCTCTGGCATCTGCAATATATACCAGGACACAGTTATTTTATTATTTTTGCCTATTCAGTCATTAATAATGTGTCAAAGTGACAATTCGACGAATCCCACCGCTGACACCATGTGGCAAAATGATAATTTCTATTCCAGCTACTTTTGCATCACTTAGTCTTCTTAACTTTTACACAAATACACAGTTCTCTTCTACTGACGTCAACACAGTTTACAGCCTTTCGGGATATTGCAACTCCCAACTGTTTTCTTCTCGTAGCCTTGACTCAGTCCTTTCACTCTCTGTCTCTTATACACTAACTCCGACGACCCAATCACTCGACGCTTGTTATACTTGCTTTACGACGCGATGGCGCACTGGCCAACTAATGTCTGTAGCTATAACTCTCTCTGAGAGGCTCCAGAGGCAGTTCGAGTCGAGTGGGGAAGCTTATTCCCTCACCCGAAGTGTCTTTACCGCAGTACCTAGCCGTTATACGGCTTTACCTGCGCGATAGTATGGTGTTTTGGCTCCTTATATAGCGGGGATGACGTGACACTGACCTTTCGCGAAGTTCTTCAAACAAGCCATCTGCCGGACACTTCTAGAATCTTATGGTTCTGCCGGTCTGATTGTTGTCACGTGTTTGCTCTTGTGAGGGGTAAGGGGTAGCTTGGCCGTGAGCGTCTTTAAACGCGCGGCGCTCATTGTTGTTAGTTGCGTATACATAAACAATCGTGTGAGTCAGCCCGGCTACGAGCTTCCTTTGATGTGCGCCGCCGCGCTCGGCCGGGGTCAGAATAAATGCATTATAGTGACAAATAACAATCTGGCAAATCCCACTCCTGACACCAAAGTGACAAAATGAGGACAAGCTCAGTTACTTTTTCTCTCACTTTATATTCCTTCTAAACTGAAGCACAAAAAGTTATTTTATCTTTAACACAGTCTACAGTCCTTCATGATCTCGCAACTTACGGCTGGTATATCTGTCGTAACCTTGACACACACACGCGCACACACACACACACACACACACACACACACACACACGCACTTTTCTGTATTTCAGTTCTCTCTAACACACAAAAAGCTAGCTTTGACAGTCACTAAAATTACTTCACTTTTAGACACTACGTGTCCCAACCATCTCCAAAGACGACTGCACAAACACATTCTAATAGCTGTCCTGTTGACGAACCGAAAACTACCTTTCCCTTTTGCCTCAAAAACTGCCCTTTCTCGCCGCCCCACAAGTCTTTCGTAGGCGAGAATGGTGTAGCACGGATCTTTCTAGAAATCTGCCTCTTTCTCAAACCTTTTCCCAACAAGCCGGCAGCCAGAAGTCTCGCGAACACTTTGAAAACGCTTTCTTCTGTCGCACTCTCTTGTCATTCACGTATTCACAGGCAGTTGTGTGATGTAGCTTAAACTGCGCTCGCTTTGATGTGCGCCGGCGTCGCAATATTAACTAAATAGTTCTTTTTAGATGAGTAATTAAACAAAAATTAGGAAACAACGGTAATTAAATAAAACAGAATAAGATAATTCATTATTAGGCATTTCTTTGATGCCCCTCTTTTCTCTTTCTTGCCGCCTTCAGTCTTTCCAGCAATAAGGTATTGTTTAAATCTATTGGGAGCAGAAGTAACTTCATACTGTCTTCCATATCTTGCTTCTCTTGTTGCACCTCTTCCTTCAGTATATCCTCTTATTGATATCCTTATAATGTTCTTCCAGCCTCTGATATATCCTTTCTCATCTTTTAAACAGGTTTGCACCAAACTAAGGTTTCAATTATGCTAGTGTTTTCGTGTCGCGCGACAAGAAATCAAGGATGCGACTCGGCGGAATTTTAGTTAGGATAGGCGGATCTTTTAAGAGCAGGTCGCTGTAACAGTCCATTTCTTTTCATGGCCATGGCACACAAAAATAATAATAATTCTAATGTGTTGCAGTCATATGACATTCTCTACTCTTGTACAAACTGTATCTACTCCAAACATTTCCCCAGACAATCTTGTTGTCAGTTTTTGCAGGTACAAGAGGAATATTGGAATAGAGTAGGCTTTGAGCAATATTCAAATGTAAGAGCTGGTCGGCATGTGATGGCTTTGAAATTCCTTTCTCTTTGCATGACCAACAGATACAAAAATGAATATCAACCTCCCATCTGATATAAGTATTAGTATTACAAAATTCAGAATAATAACAAGGAATATCTCGGAAATGGTTCACTCCACAAAAAATGCATTACACATCAATTGTGTATTTTTACGAAATCTAATTTTTTTTTTTTTTTGTGCAGTAAAACTGTCTACCTCTTATGGTTTACCAGATATGCAAAAGTCAAGTGAAGGGCTTCTGTGGACATACCCAGTAAATTCATGATATATATTTCATTTGTGATATTGTATTTTAATCAAAAACGTTTGAACAATTCTTGGGAAAGTAATACATTTTTAGAAATATAGTCCTTCAAGGATGTCAGGTGAAGGTTTTTCAACAAAATCTCCCACCACTGAAATGTTTGATTTTCTAGAAAATAGCTTTAAGTCTTTTGATTAAATTATATGTTTAAGATATTTCCATGACGAATGAAATGTATATCTTGAATTTTCCTCACATGTCCTCTGAATTCCTCTGTATTCTGGATGACTTTTGTATAACTGGTAAACCGTAAAAGATAGACAAAATGTTACTGGACAAAAAGGCTAGTAATTATAAAAAATCTGGTGTGTTGCACTCACATGACATTCTCTACTCTTGTACTAACACATTCTTACAAACTCTTATTCCTATATCTTCTTCGTGTTAGTTGAGGCAATCATTTGCAGAAATTATCTTATCTTCTTTTAGGTACAAGTAGAATATTGCAAGACAGTAGGCTTTGAGCGACAGTGAAATGTTTTAAAGCTTTCAAATTCCGTTCTCTTTACACGGTTAACATATAAAAATGAATAATGATGTTCCATTTGAAAGAAGTATAAGGTCTCCAATACTCGCACAAATAACAAGGAATATCTCCGAAATGGTTCACTCTTTATTCAGACATAAATTGTAGGTTTAAGGGATCCTCATTTTTTATATAGTAAGATTTTGTCTATTTCTTACGGTTTACCAGTTGTGCAAAGGTCATAGAAAGTAAATAGGTCTAGAGGGTTATAGCCAGAAAATTTAAAATATATATTTAATTTGCCATAAAAATCTCTCAAATTTATGGCATTTTAATCAAAATGGAACCATTTTCAAGAAAATCAAAATTTTCGAATAATTTTCCGTTTAAGGGTAATTTAAATTTAGAGTGGAGAAATTTTCTTCAAAATCTAGGTATCGTATCCTTGAAAGACGTTAAACTTAAATACCAACTTTGGTTTTTAAGCGACTTTTCGTTTTGGAGTTATGCTGTCCACACACACACACACACACACACACACACACACACACACACACACACACACACAAACGCGCGCGGGAGATGGTTTGAATTTTCGAATCCTTAGAGGTGTCTCCAATGGGAAGTTGATACTCGTTTTTTGTTCTCTGGGTCATTCACAGAAAAATTAATTTGAACTCCAGAACATAGCAAACAGCTCTTAAAAGAGTTGATAATCTTTTAAGTTTATTGTATTGATGTACTCCCATCGTCATCTACAAGGAAATGAGCAATAAAAATATCTGTCTCAATTAACGTAAATTATTTATATTAGTTTGGTGAACTGGAAGAGAAAGTGATGTGAATGTAACATAATCGTTTAATAGACGCAGCTAGAGGCTACATAGCTTGCCTTACAAGCTCGTTAGTGCCTTTGGTTACTATAGTTTATGAGGATAACAGTGGAGCGAATGGTCTAAGATACACACGTTCTATAACCTCTGGTTTTCCTGTCTGCTGCCATGTAATAAGCGCTCTGTCTCCTTCTCTTGCGGAATACAGCGAACTTCAAAGGATATTAAGTTTCCGCATTAGCTTTGAAGTCGCTTCTAGCCACCAGTTATAATATGCAAGGGTATCTTTAGCACTTGAAGAACGCCACTTTTATTAAGGTGCTGCGGTTTTCAGTAATGCAAAGCAAAGGTTGCTTGGAGAAAAAATCCTGTGCATATCAGCTCTATATAAACCCGTAAACATCGCTGACATGAACTGAGATCAGATATAATCTAAGATCAGAGCATGAACTGAGATCAGAGTAGCATCTCATTGGATAAAGTTAATCTAAGATCAAGTCTCAGTTCAACTTTGATCTTAGTTCATAATAAGTACATAAGTTTGGCAGCATCGTAAAACAGTTGAAAATCAGTGGGTCCTGGACCCAAAATTTCGTTGTCGAAATTTTACAGCCAATATATTTTCTGAGGCTTCTTGAAAAAAAAAAAAATGTCGGTTAAAAAACCAAACCTGGCACAAGTACTTAAGTTTAACATCTTTTAAGGATGCGACACGAAGATTTTGAAGAAAATTTCCCCACCCTAAACCACCCTTTACATGGAAAATAATTTAAAAATTTTGGTTTTCTCGAAAATGCCTCTTAGCGATTTTGATTAAAATGGCATATGTTTAAGATATTTTTATGACAAATGAAATGTGTATTTTGAATTTTCTGGCTATAGCCTATGTAGTGCTGTTTATTCTTCATGATTTTTAAATAACTCGTAAACCGTAAGAGATAGACAAAATCTTACTATACAAAAAGTGAGATCTCGTTAAAGCACGCAATTTATATCTAAATTAATTTTTTGTTCAGTGAACCATTTCGGACGTATTCCTTGTTATTTGTAAGAATTTTGCAATACTTATAGACCGTTCTCAAATGGGAGGTGGTTATTAATTTGTTTTACCTGTTTGTCAGTCATCTTACAGCGACCACTCTTGTAACATTTGACTATCGCTTAAAGCCTACTGTATTCCCCTTGTAGCTAAGTGCTAATGCAGGCAATACTGAATGTATTCAAATGTAGTGTACACGCTGATTGTTGATCTGATAATAGCGACTGCTGACCAACAATACGTTACAAACGAGTCAACAATGGGCAGTTAGCTTCGTACTTACATTTCTTGCATTCAATCGGGAAAAATAATGCTTAAAATCTAATGTGTTAGTTACCATAAAAATTTGCAGAAATTATCGTATTACTGATTTCATTGTAGGTACAAGGGGAATGTTAGAATACAGTAGGCTTTAAGTTTTAGTCAAATCTTTTAAAGCTTTGAGGTTCTGATCTCTTTGCACGGTTAACATAAAAAGATAAATAACGATGTTGCATTTGAGGAAAGTTTAAGATTTTCAAAACTCACACAAATAGTAATGAATTGTTCCGAAATGGTTCGCTCTATTATTTGGACATAAATTGTGTATTTTAATAAGATGTATATTTTTATATAGTAAGATTTGGTCTTTCTCTTACAGTTTACGAGTTATTCAAAAGTCATCCAGAGTAAATAAGACTACTTAGGCTATAGCCAGAAAATTCAAGATATACATTTCATTTTCCATAAAAATATCTTAATATGGCATTTTAGTCAAAACAGTTACAACTATTTTCAAGAAAATGAAAATTGTCGAACCATTTTCTATGTAAAGGGTAGTTTAGGGTGGAGCAATTTTCTTCAAAATCTTCGTACACACACACACACACACACACACACACACACACACACACACACACACACACACACACACGCAGACACACACACACACACTGACCTTTTCCTAAAATACCTTTTTTATTCAGGGGCCTCAAAACGTATATTTCCGGTGAAATCTCGACATCGAATTTTTGGCTGGAATACAGTACTTCCCCTACTTACCAGTAGAGAAAGTAAAAAGGGTTTATAGTTCGCCTGAATTGAAATCGTGTTAACCTGTAAAATCTCCCATAAGAACTAATGTATTTCAATATTTTTTTCGCGTTAAGCGCGAGTTTATCTTAAGCGAGTTCGCGATGATGGTTATCAACAATAGAACATTATAAGGCGAAGGCGTTCTAGACTACCACATTGCTATCGGTGAAGAGTCCTGAGCTGTAAGGACCGAAATATTCTCAAACACAAATGACTATTTATTACAGGGAGTGGTGTAAATGGACCGTGGTACTTTCGCACAATTAGCTCCCGCAATATTTTTTATTTTGCTCTATTACATGGTTTCAATTATTCATCTTTTATGCCCAGCTGTGGTAAATGTTTCAATGCGGTGGTGGGTTGTGATACATTACTACATTATGCAAATACCTTCAAATGCAAATGTATATTGGTGCTGGGTTTAGAACGAGTTATCGTTGTAAACTGCTTTTTGTAAGCTAGGCCTGCCCGGCTACCATGTTTATATTTCTCTTCTATGTATACTACGACAAGATATAATATTTATTTGTAGCAAATAGTTATAGTTTCTCAAGCACGACACTGTGCTTATCAATTGTTCATCTTCCTTGTCCTAAATCCAGATTGTTCTTTATTCTAATATTTCTTTGAGAGTCCGCCCATAAATTCGACTCACTCTATAGCTCTTACAATGAACTTTGTCCCCTTTTATACCGGCTGGAAGCATTTAATTAATTAGATGTTTGCCCCGTAGCGCATTCGGTAGAGCACCTGCCTGCTGTGCAAGGGGTCCCGGGTTCGATTCCCGGCAGGGGGGTAGGAATTTTTCTCCAGCCAGGATTATTCCTCATTCTTCCCTGAGTCTGGAAGTATAATGGCGGCCCTGTGGTTAGACTGCTCGCCTACCACCTACATATGGTATTCGTGCTGGACGAAGCGGCGTCTTGGCGCTCTGGTTTCCTATATATTCCACCAATTGCTCCATTATCACCCTTCCAATCATCCATTTCACCTGTATTTCATATCATCCTCTTCCTCACTATCCTATCTGGTGCTTGGCTGACCACCCGCTTCCAGGTCTTCACTCTGCCCAGAGGTTCCTCTGCTCCTCGACAGGTGTCTGACCCTGGGCACTGGCTTCTAAGTCTTACATAAGGGGAGGGTAATCAGGGAAAGAAGTAGATCTAGGTACTTCAACACATATTGTAGCTTACGTTTTTGTTTATTTCCTACAAAGATATTTTAGTTTTGTCAAAAACAAGCTGGCAACACTGCTACTTTACCTAGCTCAGTATGTAAACAAACAGCGTAACGGTGCGTCTTGAGAACAAACACATACTCTGCCTTGTGCTTCCGTGTCTACTGTGCGAGTGTAGGCCAATCACAAGCGTTAACTCCCAAAACATTACATGAAAGCAAAAGCGCCCGACCTGTTCACACAAACCAGTTCAATTCCGTGACCAACCTCAACGCAACGTTGTCGACTTACTGCACGTCTGAAAGAGCTGCTAGGAGTATTCCTTCACGTCTTTTAAGTGATTAATTATTTCGAAACCGTGTGTGATGTCGCATAATTACTACCGAAGCTATATCATAAGTTACTCTACGTATCTTACAAGTAACAAACTGGAATTACGCATCCAGTTTGAAATCAGCTGATCAAAGAACAAAATGCCATTAGACGTGTTTGTTTCTAATGTTTCTAAGCACGTATTAGAAGGAATGTAATGACTTCCCTTCCACCCTGTATAGTATATACTGTAGGTATATCATATACTATATATTATAATATACTGGGTCAGGGCCAATAAAATCAATAATTTCGCAACTGTCGATTTTCAATGTACAATCGAATAACAAATACTTGAGTAAAATTTCGGACACCAGTGATAACCACATTCAGGGTAGAATATTAAAAGCATTTATAAAATATTTAAACTAGACTCACGGACGAACACTTGTGTATAATAGCAGTTAATGTGCCCATATGAACATTATGAACTAACTCACTCTCGCTCGTTTCATGAAATGTTACCTGTGTAACCGAGCTTCGCCTGGCTTTGGCTATTTTTTTCTGTAAAATAATATTTTCGTAGAAGATATTTAGATGTAACACTTCGTATTTATATTTAAACCATAGAAAATTGTATAAATTGTATCCTGAAGGGCGAGTAGAGCATATATTTGTTAGGTAAAACAAAACCAAATAGAGAAAACCATGTGAAAGTAATATATTGTGTAGTAAAATGGATAGCATAGAAATCACTGTAGAGCTGAATTTCGCGATGATCGGTCAAACGCTTTTTGAGACTAACAGTTACATACATTGAATCATACACTTTTAAAGCATATGAATTGTTTATAGAAGAGTGAGTAGAGAAAGCAGTATGAATGTAATACGTAGCATTTCTATTTCAAAGATGCAGAAAATTGTATAATTTGTTTGTAGAAGATTACTTTCTCTACTGGTAAATAGGGGAAGAATTGTATTCCAACCAAAAATTCGATGTCGAGATTTAACCGGAAATATATCCTTAACACAAAAAAAAAAGCATTTTTACAAAACGGTGCTTGCGTGCATGTGTGTGTCTGTCAGTCTGTGGACAGCATAACTCAAAAACGAAAAGTCGGTTAAAAACCAAATTTGGTATTTAAGTTTAATGTCTTTCAAGGATTCAACACGAACATTTTGAAGAAAATTGCTTCATCTTAAACTACCCTTTACATAGAAAATTTTTCGAAAATTTTGATTTTCTTGAAAATGGCTGTAACGATTTTGATTAAAATGTAATATGTTTGAGATAATTTTATGAAAAATGAAATGTATATCTTGAATTTTCTGACTATAGCCCCTGTAGTGGTATTTACTCTGGACGACTTTTGCATAACTGGTAAACCGTTAGAGATAGACCAAATCATACTATACAAAAAATGTAGATCTTGGTAAACTACACAATTTATGTCTCAATAAATTTTCTTGTAAGGTGAACCATTACGGAGATATTCCTTGTTATGTGAAATGGATCATCGTTGTTCATTTTTTTATATGTTAAGTGTGCAAAGACAACAGAATCTCAAAGCATTAAAAGACTTGACTATTGCACAAAGGCTACTGTATTCTACCATTCCCCTTGCACCTACAAGGAAATAAGCAATAAGATAATTTGTACAAATGTTTATCTCAACTAACACGAAGAAGATATAGGAATAAGAGTTTGTAAGAATGGTTAGTACAAGAGTAGAGAAAGTCATGAGAGTGCAACACATCGGATTTTTTTGGTGTAAAATCGCGTTTTTTAAGGAAAGATACATGTATATAATTAAAAAGCGACAGTTTATTTGAATACAAAATTTTATCTAAATCGTTAGAACCGTTTCCGACATACACGAAATATATATGAAGTATTGCTCATTTAAAGACATTAGATACTCGTATCTTAATTGCCACCATTATGCTCTCGTTGCACAATAAAGTGATGTTGCAGAAATGCACATGCTCACATTAAGCACCTATATTTCGAAATGACACCAATTAAATCTAGGTGAAATCCGCCACTAACATCACTTGCTGCAGCCTCAGTGATGAAGAAATGTCAAGGCCAAGTGTGAAATTATTTGACCGTCGAGCGAGTGATGGGGGGCTTGCTCTTGTGTACCGAAAGCAATGATACCATCTAAAGTAGGGGGGGGGGGCAAGAGGAGTGTAAGTTTCGTAAGACCGAAAAATCTCTCCTTGCCATCAAGGTCACGGATACACACCAACTCCAATACATTCACATTCCTTTCAACCGCCGTAGCATTACAAAATTTCTCACCATAGAAGCATTCCTGAGAATTCATTCCTCTTCAATTTTCGTCTAATTATTTATTTAGGTCGCTTGAACATCTTAGGTCATGAGCGACCATATTCATAAAATAAATTTAATAGGTTGCACTCACATTACTATCTCTACTCTTTTTGCTAACCATTTTTACAAACACTTAGAAGTCGTGTTAGTTGAGATAAACATTTGCAGAAATTATCTTATTGCTCGTTTTCTTGCAAGTGCAACGTTTAACATATAAAAAAATGAATAGCGATATTCCAGTTGACACAAATAGTAACGAATATCTCCGAAATAGTTCACTCAACAAACTAATTTATTCAGACATAAATTGTGCATTTTAGCAAGATCTACATTTTTTGTATAGTAAGATTTGGTCTATCTCTGACGGCTTACCAGTTATGGAAAAGTCACCCAGAGTAAATAGGGCTTCATGGACTATAGCCAGAAAATTCAAGATATACATTTCAGTTGTCATAAAAATATCACAAACATATGTAATTTTAATCAAAATCGTTAGAGCCATTTTCAAGAAAATATAAATTTTCGAAAAATTTTCCTTGTAAAGGGTAGTTTACGGTGAGACAATTTTCTTCAAAATCTTTGTTTGGCGTCCTTGAAAGACTTTAAACTTAAGTACCAACTTCGCTTTTTAACCGACTTTTCGTTTTTGAGTTATGCTGTCCACAGATTCACAGACACACACGGACCTTTTTCTAAAAATCTGATGTGTTGCACTCACATGACTTTCTCTACTCTTGTACTAACCATTCTTACAAACCTTTATTCCTATATCTTCGTGTTAATTGAGATAAGCATTTGTACAAATTATCTTATTGCTTGTTTCCTTGTAGGTGCAAGAGGAATGTTAGAATACAGTAGGCTTTGTGCGATAGTCAAATCTTTTAAAGCTTTGAGATTCAGTTCTCTTTGCAAACTTAACATAAAAAATGAACAACGATGTTCCATTTCACGAAAATTTAGCTTTCCGAAACTGGCACAAATAACAAGGAATATCTCCGAAATGGTTCACCCTACAAGAAAATTTATTCGGACATAAATGGTGTATTTTAGCAAGAGCTACTTTTTTGTGTAGTAAGATTTGGTCTATCTCTTACGGTTTACCAGTTATGCAAAAGTCACCCAGAGTAAATAGGGCTTCATTGACTATAGCCAGAAAATTCAGGATATACATTTCATTTGCCATAAAAATATCTCAAACATATGACATTTTAATTAAAATCGTTAGAGCCATTTTCAAGAAAATAAAAATTTTCAAAAACTTTTACATGGAAAGGGTAGTTTAGGGCGGAGCAATTTTCTTCAAAATCTTCGCGTCGTATCCTTGAAAGACATTAAACTTAAATACTAACTTTGGTTTTTATCCGAGTCTACGTGTTTGAGTTATGGTGTCCAAAGGCTGACAGACACCACAGATGCACAGACGGATGTTTTTCACATGAAAGATTATTTAACTAAGTTTATAACCAAGGTTTGAAGAAAAAAGCTCTGCCCTAAATTACCCTTTACATAAAAAAAAATGTCGAAAATGTTTATTTTCCTGACAATGGCTGCAATGGTTTTGATTAAAATGCTATATGTTTGAGATATTTGTATGACAAATGAAATGTATATCTTCAAGTTTCTGGCTATAGCCCATGTAGTCTTATTTACTCTGGATGACTTTTGCATAACTGGTAAACCGTAAGTGATAGACCAAGTCTTACTACACAGAAATGTAGATCTTGCTAAAACACACAATTTATGTCGAAATAAATTTCTTGTAGATATTCCTTGTTATTTGTGTGAGTTTCGGAGAACATACTTCTGCCAAATGGAACATCGTTATTCTTTTTTTTACGTGTTAACCGTGCAGAGAGGATGGAATTCGAAAGCTTTGAAAGATTTGACTATCGCTCAAAGCCCACTGTATTCCCATATTCCCCTTGCATCTACAAGAAGATAAACAATAAAATAATTTCTCAAGTAACGCGAAGAAGATATAGGAATAAGAGCTTGTAAGAATGGTTAGTACAAGAGTAGAGAAAGTTATGTGAGTACAACACATCAACTTTTTTCCTTGCATTGTATTGCCAAAAGCAGGTGTAAAGTAATGATTATGTGACCCCTGTATCTACTAATATGCTCCTTTCGTTTCTCGGGGCTTTAGCAGTTTATCTAGCAGAGGTTCGGCAAGGCAACTCGTGTGCTCATATTGTTCATCAGACGACATCTCGAGGTCAGTGGTGAGATCAGGTGATAACGATGTAGAGGAATGTCGGAGAAGTTCGTGACCCATTCAGAGGAACCGACTGTTCTCAAGGTGAGGGAGGCACATGATTCAGACCTCGTATATATAACATTCCTAAGGGGAAGGGGGTTGCAATAAAAGCAACACGTGGAATCCTTCAGCTCTTTACGCTCAGCGGCGTAACCGAAAACGCTGTATTGACCGGGGAGTTAGCGAGGTGGCGCCGTGGAAGTCCTAGGTTCGATCCTGGTGACCACGCATTCTTGCTTGGGTTCCTCCGTGGTTTCTCCTTGCCACTGGAGTGCTAACTTCATTGTACGGCTTCCTCTTCTTCCCTAGTCATATCCCAGGTCACTTCTCCCCTGGCCTTGCTTGTGGTAGCTGCGTGGCGTTGCCAGGGTCGTAAGGAACGCTTCAACACCCTCTCTGGGTAGCAGTGCGCACTTTCAGTGTCACCATCTCCTTTAATAACATTGGTAAGTAAAGCCTTTAAAAGTAGTTTTAAAAATGCAGTCTGGTTTTATTCGCGCTGTCCTATGACAACGGCAGTATGCGACGAGCACCGAGGTCCCCTACAGACAGGACACAACGCAGCCGGTTCGGAGTCTTTTGGATCACCCGTTAGTAAGTATGAAATTGACAGTCCAGTGATACCTGAAGACGTGATGGTATCACAATGAGATAAAACTGCTGCTGATGGCAGATAAGTAGCTCAAATTAAATTAAATTATTTTGTTTAACGAAGCTATCAATTAATGGGATCACATCAACGTCGCCGGTGTTACGGAAATTTGTCCCTCAGGAGTTCTTTTACATGCCAGTAAACCCACTGACATGGAGCTGTCGTTCCATTTAAATATTTCAGTGTTCTAAAACGATTGCGCGAGCTATATTTAAGTTTAGCATCTTCTAAGGGTGTGACACTAAGATGTTCAAGAAAATTACTCCACCCGAGAGTAACCTTTGAATTTATCAAAATGATTCTAATCGTTTTTAATTTTCTTAAATGAAAAATCGTAATTCTTTCATGATTTGGACATACAAAGAGAATAAAATAACAAAGCAATCACATAGTGACTAGCTTTCAAGAGTTGACTATCGTTTAAAACTGCTCTTGTCCTATTCACGTTATACCTATAAAGAAATGTATAATAAAATCATTAATACGAATGTTTATCTCGAGTAACAAACTACACAGAATAATAGATTTTAAGAATGAGTAGAGAAAGTCATGTGAGTTCAAACACATTTTACTTTCTCTACTGGTAAGTAGGGGAAGTATTGTATTCCACCCAAAAATTCAATGTCGAGATTTCACCGGAAATATATGTTTTGAGACCCCCTGAATAAAAAAAAATAAATAAAAAAAAATAAGAAAACAACACATTTTTAGAGAAAGGCCCGTGTGTGTATGTATCTGTGTGTCTGTGGACAGCATAACTCAAAATCGAAAAGTAGACTAAAAACCAAAGTTCATATTTAGGTTTAATGTCTTTCAAGGATGCGACACGAAGATTTTGAAGAAAATAGCGCCATCCTAAACTACCCTTTACACGGAACATATTCCGAAAATTTTTATTTTCTTGAAAATGGCTCTAACGATTTTGATTAAAATGTCATATGTATGACAAATGAAATGGGTATCTTGAATTTTCTGCCGATAGCCTCTGTAGTCGTATTTACTCTGGACAACTTTTGCATAATTGGTAAACCGTTAGAGATAGACCAAATCTACTATACAAAAATGTAGATCTTGCTAAAATACACTATTTATGTCTGAATAAATTTTCTTGTAGGGTGAACCATTTCTGAGATAGTCCTTGTTATGTGTGTGAGTTTCGGAAAACTTAAAACTTTGGTGAAATGGAACATCGTTGTTCATTTTTTTATATGTGAAGTGTGCAAAGAGGAAGGAATTTCAAAGCTTTAAAAGCCTACTGTATTCTAATATTCCCCTTGCACCTACAAGGAAATAAGCAATCAGATAATTTGTACAAATGTTTATCTCAACTAACACGAAGAAGATATAGGAATAAGAGTTTGTAAAAATGGTTAGTACAAGAGTAGAGAAAGTCATGTGGGTACAACACATAATATTTTTTAGGATTGGAGCAAAGTAAGGCAAAGACAAGGTTGTTAAATATTTCGTGGTACCAGTGATTTTCCTCCAAATTATGTATTCACGGTGTGTCACGAAATTTATGGATCACGAAAGTCCTTTCATGTTTACATCGGGCAAAAATTATTAATAATGTATTATTCCTCCTGGAAAATACACGTACAGTTACCTAGGCATGTGTTGTGACTATATTTTAACCCAGGGTGACCGCATGTGACACTTAGAAGGAAAGTCCACTGAGAGTACAGTGACGTAACATAGTTACCCTCCTATTGCACCAGTGGCGTAACTCAGTTCCTAATTTTCAACAAATAGAAATGGGTATATATTAAAATACAAGATATGCATTAAATGGAAAATCAAATTCAAGTGGTTTACTATTATTATTCCTAAAGTTAACGTTTGAAACTCAATATACGTGATATCTCTGAATTGAAGAAATAAATACTGTGACGCCGGGCGCGGCGTAAAACAAAGGACTAAGCTACTTCATACCACATACCAGGCTGACGAGCAAACAATGGCGTTCAAAGTCAGGCTCGCTCGCGCTACTGTGTTTGTACGTGAGTAACAACAATAGGAAGTTCGCGAAAGGTCTGTGTGACGTGGTCCCCACTGTATAAGGAGGCGGGGAAACAGCAGAGACAGAGTTAGAGTTACAGATACCAGTCGGTTAGTGTGCCAATGAGTGTGAGACAGCTGTGCGTGTGTGGTACGTCGTAAAGAAGATTTAACGAGGGTCGAGTGATTGTATCGTCAGAGTTAGTGTATGAGAGATTGAGAAAGTGAAGAAAGACACTGTATGGATTGTTCAAAGTTATGAGCAGTAAACATAGGAGTTGTAACATCATGAAAGATTGTAGACTGTGTTAATGACAAAAAGAAAACTGTATGTGCCAAAAGTTTAGAAGACAATAAGCTGATAGAAAAGTAACCGGACTTGATTTTGCCATCTAGATAAAGCATATGAGATGACCAATAGTTATTTGAAAGAGAGAGGGCGAAAAAGAGAGGGAAAAAATTTAAACACTAAAATAAAAAATAATTATAATAAAGTTTTTTTTTTTTTTTTTTTTTTTTTTTTTTTAAATGAACAGCGTTGATAATAATACTCCAAGCAAAACTATAATGACATGTTCTTGTTTTAAGACATAGGCAATATAATGGAGTTAATTTGAATATAGATGGTTTTGCAAGCTGTTGATTGAAAGGCAGCACTGGTTATCGCCTTGGCACCTTGCATGTATAGCACGCAGCTAACATACATTGGCAGTAATTTTTAATTTTTTTTGCATTCACTGCTAGTGAACTGGTCAGGTTCTTATCATAAGTAATACCATTAATGATTGCGAACTTATCTAGAGAATTTGATTACGAGTATTTGCATTTATTAAGACTATTTCAGAATAAATTCATTAAATTAAATTGTTATTATGATTATTTAAATGCTGTATTGTAATTACCAACCTCTTAAAAGAAAAAAATGAAGCTGGCATATCAGCGTCCATTGGCACCGCCTACAAGATTACCATATTGATGCTCCAATCTCTCAAGATGCTGGTGATATCACTAGTTTTGCTGTTAATTTATAATTTCGTTCAATACAAAATTTATCAGACATATAATCTTTCTATTCCGTGTTCGAGTTTTTACGTTTTGAATTATTTCAGCATTAGATGCTTCACCGAGGCGAGAGTCAGTCATTTTTGACATTTAAATCTAGCAGCTCTGTTGCATCGAATTATGTAAACTGTTGCGCATCTGTAGATTCTTTAACTCGATCATGATATATTTTTCGGGAATGAAGCCTGTCATTGGTTGAAATTTGAAATTGTTATGCACATGGTTGGTTTATTTCAAGCAAGTCACGTATTAGTTCAACACCAGTAAGTAAATAGCATCTTGCTTCAATTAACATTGACTTACCAATTGTAACCAGTTGTATTACCCCATGCTTTTTGTAACAGTTTGCAACAAATATAAATTAAATAATTAATTTATAAAGGCAATGGCCCTCTGTGCTATTAAAAGCGTCACTAGCTGTATTAAAAATCATTTCTATGCTACGTAAACTAATTTAGTCTTATACAAAAATGCGTTTAAGTAAGAGCGATTTTTACACACACACACACACACACACACACACACACACACACACACACACACACACACACACACACACACACACACACATGTGGCTTATAATTGTTATGTAGTGCTCATATACTTATACATAGTTGCAACCTCGTTAACAATTATTCGTATTGTTTTATAATTTTTATTATAACGGGTGATCCATAAGACTCTGAACCGGCTGTGCTGGTTTTGCCTGTACGCGCCTCGGCGCTCGTCGCCGACTGCCGCTGTCATAGAACAGCGCAGATGAAAGCATACAACATTTTTAAAACTAAAAGGCTTTACTCGCAATGTTATTAAAGGAGTGCTGAAACTGGACACTATCGTCCATACATTTTGACACCTCTTTAGGAAACTAGTCATCACTCGCCGTAGTTCACGTTGAAAAATGCTCTCAATTTCCTGTCGGATATTTTGTTTCAACTCTTCCAGGCTCTATGGGTTTGTCTTGTACACTTGATGCTTTAAGTTACCCCAGGGATAGAAATCGCAGGGGTTTAGGTCGGGGAACCAAAGGGGCAACAAATCTCTACTAATAATTCTGTCCTGTAACGCATTTCCAGGATTTCCTCTAATGTTTCTTCGGTAAGAACCGTACGCTCTTTTTTAGATTTCCGAGCTAGAACACTTCCTTTGGCCTGAAATTTGTTCTTAAGTTTACGGACTGTTGTTCGGCGTGGAACTTTTACTCTTGGAAATCTTTCTGCAAATCGCACTTTCCCTTGGTGAGCTGAGTTAACACATACGAATTATAAATAAATACACGCTGTGCAGTAGAAAACAAATGCTGAGCCATAATACACTTTGTGACTAAGTACAGGACAAAATAATAAAGCACACTGGTAATAACTCAAGCACAAGTTATCACGTCAGATTATACTGCACTTTCAGAGCGGACAAAAACAAGTCAACCGCGTGACAGTGGAAAAACACCGCGCAGCGGTTTGGATGTTTTTGGATCTCTATGTGTATGCTACCCTTTTAAGTGTACTCTTACTTCTTACTTGTTTAAGGAGCCTTCAGTCAGGTGAAGCTGAGTTTAACAATAAATGTACATCTGTGTCATATATACAGCATACTGGTCTTTGTCCGACCAATTTTATGAAATATGCATTTGATGAAACCAGGTGTTAAAGCAATGATAACACTCTTTCTGAGATACTTTAGAAACCAGGTTTTTATAATGTTCCAATGTTTCTTCTGATGACGTAAAAGTGATTACACGCATTTTATCGGTAATTTTTGAAAATAAGGCTGTAATGTGCAGGATCCACTGTGCTGATTTTTAGGACATTCAGGTATTCAGTTGTTAGTTTTTCTGTATTCGATGATGACTTGTCAGGATGTAAAATCATTTTTCCTTTTGGGCGTTTTTCAGGAACATTTTCTAATGTTTGTATACCAATTGATACGCATGTGCAACATGACTGCTTTAGCAACCATCTTCTTACTAGCACTGGGAATTCATCGGGCGTTGGTGGGCTTAGGTTCTGTTCGAAAGATCCACTGAGCTGATTATCTTTCTTTTGTTTTTCGGAATCATAACAATGAATCCAAATTCGTCACCATCCCAAACCAAATTTGAAACTAGGTTTTCTTTGCTCTGATCGGGAGTCAGAGCATCTACAACAAAGTTTCCTCATGTCTAACTGTTGATGTAAAATCTTTTGGGTTTGACTCATATCAAAGCCCAATGTCGCCTGTATAAATTCATAAGATCTTCTTCAAGCATTGCTCGAACAGCGGCAAAATTTTCATCAGGAACAAACGGATCTGTTTTGGATTCGCTGTACCAGTCCTCAAGTTGGATGTGAAATAAGGTACCAAGATTTCAAACTATATGCCACAACACTTTTAAGAAATAAAACAAGAAAGGATACAAGAATTAAATTTTATAAACAATGGGAAAGCCACTGAAGCCTGATTTCCAACAAAGAAGATGGAAAGTAACATGTTAGAATCTGAAATGGAATTCTGGAGAACTAATGGATGTACAAAGCTAGACCACATAAATAATGATGTAATAATAACAGATCTGAAAGTAAAATCTATAAATGAAGAAATATCACTAAAGAAATACTGGGCTGTCACATGTGGAGAGGATGGACTATGATAGACTTTCGAAAATAACTCCAAATTTTTGAACCAGGAGGGAAAACAGACGTGGGGAGGCCGCATAAGGGATGGAAAGACTTGCTGTGAAAAACGGAACAGACAATGTGTGTATCCCATGGAGTGAAAATGGCGGTGATGATCAGGGAGTTGGGTTTTAGTAGAAAAAACAGGAATGATATTAACAGCACGGAGTATAGAGCCGGCAGCTAGCGTGAGGGTTGAGGAAACGACACGCCCACCCCATACACAACAGCCTGTTTCTTGCGACTGTCGTATGTTATATTTGGTTGTTTTATTTTTTCTTCTCTCTATTGTGTCTGTCCAATAATACAAAATGGTTTACTATTTGTTACGGACGGAACTTCCTATATGAAGAAAGCTGCCACAGCAATACATTTCCAAAACTAAAACTTGTCTAGCACATAGTCTCCACCGAGTTGCGGAAAAAATTATATCCTCTTTTCCGAATGTAAATGCTTTTATAGCCAACACGAAAAAGATATTTCGCGAAACGCCCTCCAAAATCAAGATACTTAAACAGATGGCACCTGGAATAATTCCCTTACCTCCACAACCAAATGTAACTCGGTGGGGGACATGGCTACAGGCTGCAGTATATTATACTCAATATTACCACAGAATTGTAAACATAATAAAAATGTCGCAATACGTGCAGTGAAGCAAATAATTACACCAGCCTTGTTTGCAGGTCTTTCATACATTCAGAAGAATTTCAGTAATATAGTAACTGCAATAACATATTAAGTCATGTGCATAAAAAATGTTCAAGACTATTAAGAGAATAGAACAAGTTTCAGAGACACAGAGTCATGTTTTTGTACGCTCCTGTTACGTCTGGAACGTAGTTTTTCAAAATACAAAGCTTTCTGTGAGCGAATTGGATGGGACTTACTTTCCATAAATTTAGGAAATACTTTATTGCACTTTGCAATACCGCTCACGGTAATGCCTCTAGCTAAAATTCTATACATTAAAACCTTAATAAGGGTGAAGTTAAATGGGCGCTTCAAATGGGTAAACATTCATTATTTTCTGCCTAGTAACGCCCCTTAAACCTGGTATTCCTATCTTTGAAGCAGGGTGTAGTCTGTGCTGTCTTCCAGTATACTTGTTTACAAGAGCACTGCAAGGTCGCCGGCCGGCGTTTCTACTTCCCGTTGTAGGTGCACGGTTAACTTGATGGGTTTCTTACTAAAACCCCGCTCCCTGGTGATGATGATGTAGCAATTATAAATTATTGCCTTGTCTACTCAGAAGTCACCGGCCACACTGGGGATCCTTAGGGAAAACAGCTCACAGAGGGTGGGTCTGTCAGTCATCCGATGGACACCAGCCAAAGAGCCACGTCACCGCCCAGCTACAACATACCGACCACCGTCGCCTGGTCCTTGAATCCTGAAACAAGTGATGATGAAGAAAATGAGAAATACAGAAGAATATGGACAGGAAAGTGTGCAATTCCGACCCAACATTCTCCTGCAAACCTGGACAAACCACGTAACTCGAGCAGGAGCTTTGGCTCTTTTACAGGTTAATGAACTATGGACGTTGTCACTTTAATTCCTTGTTGAAACAGCCGGATGCATGAATTGGAAATGCTAGATCACGATTAGGTATTTACGCCTTCCGTGTGTGAAACTGTACCAGCCAGGGTTAAAGCATTCAGTCGATGAATAAGCCTCAGAGGTACTCAGTAACCCAGCATGCTATTTTCTTATAATTCGCAAAATCGGCTTTATGATGTCATGCATAACAGTAAAATGCTCTTGGGTACTCACATGCAAAGATCGAGTAGCGTCAATTTCTAAGTGCCGGAGGTGCGCTTTTAATTCGCGCAGTGAAACTAGATGGAGTAACTGCTGATCTGAAGTAGACACATATGTACAGTTACATACAAAAACATTTGACAAATCCTCTTCCAGTCGAGACAAGCTTCCTACGGGAACATTGCAGAAAGTGATGAACGTTTGGTTTTAATTTATTCATGAAAAATCTGCTGTTGCAATCCATGACTTTCTGTACTCTTGTACTAACCATTCTTACAATCTCTTATTCCTATATCTTCTTCGTGTTAGTTGAAATAAACATTTGCAGAAATTATCTTATTGTTTGAGCGATAGTCAAATCTTTTTGAGCTTTCAAATTCCTTTCTCTTTGCACGGTTAACATATAAAAAAATTAATAACGATGCTCCATTTGACAGAAGTAATAAGTTCTCCAAAATTCACACAAATGAAGGAATATCTTCGAAATGGTGCAATTTACAAAAAAGTTTATTTCAACATAAATTGTATTTTAGCGAGATCTACATTTTTTGTATAGTAAGATTTTGTCTATCTCTTACGGTTTACGAGTTATTCAAAACTCATACAGAGTAAACAGGACTAAATAGGCTATAGCCAGAAAATCCAAAATATACATTTCATTTGTCATACAAATATTTGAAACATATGACATTTCAATCAAAATCGTTAGAGCCATTTTCAAGAAGATCAAAATTTTCGAAAAAACTTCCATGGAAAGGGTAGATTAGGGTGGGGCTATTTTCTTGAAAATCTTTGTGTTGCATCCTTGAAAGACATTAAACTTAAATACCAACTTTGGTTTTTAACCGACTTTTCGCTTTTGAGTTATGCTGTCTACAGACTGACACACACACACACACACACACACACACACACACACACACACACACACACACACACACACACAAACACACACACACAGACACACACACACACACGGACCTTTTTCATTTTTTGGGGGGTTCAGGGGACCTCAAGGCATTATTTCCGGTGATATCTTGACATCGAATTTTTGGGTGGAATACAATACTTCCTCTATTTACCAATATAGAAAGTAAAACTAAATTGACTGGAAAAGCAGTGGACTTTGTTGCCATTTTGTTACACTGGTGCCAGAGGTGGGATTTGTTAAATTGTCCATTTGGTCACAGTATGAAGCAAGCTGAAGAAAGTGGAGAGGTTGAGAGAGCTTAATTAATGCCTCTATTTGAAAGAAAGAAGATAAGAATGAAAGTTGCCTCAGCAGAATATATTGAAGCGACTTCTTGCGCTGTCTTTATAAGGTTAAAAAATAATAACAAAATAAAAAGAACACCTTTACATTTAATTACACAACAGCTACGAAACCTTTTAGGAGTCATGGAACTTGCAAAACAAGACAACACTCTAAGAGCTGAAAATATACTTAATTTAAGGTGATGATTGCGCACTTCTGGGTGAATAGAGGTCAGTTTCTCCGAGATGATTTTTATTTGGGGCCATGATGAACTCTAGAACCGGGGTCGGGCGTGCTTGTGTCAATCAGACGCTGTCAGCAACAAACTCGCACGAAATTCCCTCATTTCTTGGAAAGGCTTGGCAGAGTTAGTCACGGAATACTCGCGGCCACTAGTGACCTCTATCAATGAGGCGTGTAATGAACTGAAAGTGGTTGTACTGGACCTTTTTACATCTCGTTCAAGTTCAAGTTCAACAGCTTTCCTACACGCTCTCTTGGCAGTAAGTGTTGCGATTCGTCCGTCAGCGCGCATCGAACAAATGCAGCATGAATAATTTTGATTATCTTTTGTCACTGCAGTGCCGCAATTTTAATGAATATAAAGGTTGTGGTATGTGTATATGCATGGTTCTTAAAGGCTTCTACACCGTTGCACTGATTCCCACAAAACCTAGCACAGATATCCTTGACACAAAGCAAACATCTAGCTTAGATTCGAAATCCCATTCCATTTCGCATAATTATTTAATTTTAAGCAGTGCTTACGCACTCTCGCAAGACCATCTATATATTTTTCAACGATAAGCGTAGTAGCTCCAACATTGTCAAAATAGAAATTACAATTACATTTACAGAGTTTCACAAAATAACAAGTAGTTGCCTCTGCCGCGGGGGACCTAGGTTCGATCCCCGGTACTGGCGTGGGAATTTTTCCCTGCTGGAAGCTTAGATCCGGGGTACACTCAGCCTCGTGTTGCCGACTGAGTAGCTGTCCTGATGGAAAGGTCCCTAAAAGATTAAGTGGCCGCCCTAGAGTCAGAGGAGTTGGCGTGCTGACCACCATCGTATACTACACTACTCCGGGACCTAGGCTGCGGCTGGAGGAAGCAGCGGCCAGGCGTTAAGGGTACCCTCTTTATTACAAAATAATAAATGAGCGAGTTTATATTGGAACGTTCCGGAAAACATGGCAATTTAATAAAAATCTGACGTGTTGCACTCGCATGACTTTCTCTACTCTTGTACTAACCATTCTTACAAACTCTTATTCCTACATCTTCTTTATGTTAAGTTTTACATTTGTAGCAATTATCTCATTGCTATTTCCTTGTAGAAGCAAGGGGAATATTAAAATACAGTAGGCTTTGTGTGATAGTCAAATCTTTTAAAGCTTTGAGACTCCGTTCTCTTTGCACGCTTCGTATATAAAAAATGAACAACGATGTTCCATTTCACCAAAGTTTTAAGTTTTCCGAAACTCACACACATAACAAGGAATATCTCCGAAATGGTTCACCTTACAAGAAAACTTATTCATACATAAATTGTGTATTTTAGCTAAAGCGCGTCTCACCCTTAAAAGACAGTACACGTTAAATGGAGAGCAGTGTTACAACATGTACTAGTTGCGAATCTTTCTCCGCGAGCGACTCGAGGTGGCCTGAGTCCTGTACTTAGTCCTTCAATTGCTGCTTGACGAGACGGGCACTTTTAACTTTGGTATCCCTGCATGCCTTTGTTACTGTATAACCTAAATTTACAAATGACTCGTCTGTATAAACAATTGATTTCCCCTGGTCCCTAAACCTTTTACGTCTTTTAGATATTTATGTCGCCGTCTGATGATATCGATATCGTCTCTTTCTATTAATATGCACTTGTTACCCTTTCTTTCATATTCGAACCCCAAATCAGAGTGGCCCTTGAGAAATTTGGTAGGGTCTCATCACTGTTGAACTGTGACACCCGCCTTACTTACACGCATTTTACTTAAAAAACAATCTAACACATTCATAATTATTTGGTGTTCCTTACTTCTTTATTTACCAACATATCGTCCCTTCCTAGCTTCACCCTCCATAACTACAAATGTTTACAAAAATATTAAACAAATAACGTAATAACAGCTCACAGTTACACACACGGCTTCTTTCGAACTAATGTTAGTGCTGCTCCTTATACTATCTTCTGTGTCAGGCCTGACGCTGAATAGATGAATACCTTTTGTTTGCCTTACTGGATAAAAGAAAGAGGTTACTGCCTTTTGGTTTATTTTAAAAACATTCTCCAACCTTCCTCAACATTTGTTCTCGCTGGTTCCCTGATGTAAACTCAATAACAAAAAAGTTTCACACTGCGTAACTTTTGCAGTGCACATATATAAAATTTTCCGAAAACATTTAATTTAAAAAATTATAACACTTAACTGGGTAAACGTAGAGAATTCAAAGTAGGCAGGTAGTAGCACTATAGTTTACTCTACCTAAGAAAAAAATATAGATGCATTCTAGCAGTTAGTTTGTTAGTTAGTGCGTGATGAGTGTAGAAACAGCAAATATCGGACTTCTATTGAAAAAAACGTTTTCTGAAGAAATTTGGACCTATAGAAATGTATAATGACTCTAAAAGGATATAACCTGATAGAGAAAAAAATTCTGCATGAGATAATGTGTTCAAACCTGAAATTTATAACAAATGAATATTTATACCATGCTATTAGGAATCTGGCAACAGAGCGAGGGTAGAAAAGGACGCGGCTAATGGCAACTTGTATGCGCTAGATAGAGACAGAGATGTCCCATTTAACTCCATACTGTCTTCTAAGAGTGAAACGCTATATAGATCTACGTATTTTGTATAGTATGATTTGGTCTATCTCTAACGGTTTATCAGTTATGCAAAACTTGTCCAGAGTAAATACGACTACAGGGGCTATAGCCAGAAAATTCAAGATATACATTTCATTCTTCATACAAATATCTTAAACATATGACATTTTAATCAAAATGTTAGAGGCATTTTCAAGAAATTCGAAATTTTCAAAAACTTTCCACGTAAAGGGTAGTTTAGGGTAGGGCTATTTTCTTGAAAATCTTTGTGCCGCATTCTTGAAAGACATTAAACTTAAATACCAACTTTGGCTTTTAACTGAGTGTTTGTTTTTGAGTTATGCTGTCCATACACACACACACACACACACACACACACACACACACACACACACACACAAACACACGGACCTTTTTAATTCAGGGGGCCTCAAAACATTTCCGGTGATTTCTCGACATCGAATTTTTGGGTGGAATACAATACTTCCTCTACGTTTCATGTAAAGTGTATTTTAGAATGGGAAGACTGCGCATCTTAGAAATACACTGAATCTGTTGTAGAATGAAATGTCATATTGGCAGAAGGTTTGTAATTCAAATCCCGGCTGTGGCACTGAATTTTACGGTTCCGATCCTACGCACTATACAGCAAGTGTGGTATTTAATCAACTTTTGTCTTTATAGCTTTTTACACATAATTATGGACAAGCAGCTTTTTAGAAATATCTTTTTTTATTCAGGGAGTCTCAAAACGCGTGTTTGAAGCGAAATCTTGGTATCGTATTTTTAGATAGGGTATATATTTTGAGACTCCCTGGATAAAAAAAAAAAGTTAGGAAAAAGTATGCGTTTTCTACGTGTGAGTTTGTCTGTTTGACTGTTAACAGAAAAACTCAAGAACAAAAATGGTAAAAAAAGGTCCCTTAGTCCAAAGCTACCCTTTACAAGGATAATTTTTGGAAATTTTGACCATTAAACATGGCTCTAATAACACTGGTCAAGTAAACACAGGGTTAAAATATTTTTAGCACAAATGAAATTTATATCTTGAATTTTCGGGGAATAACCTGTGAAGTCCTCTTTGGATTTGTCTTAAATATATCTTTGTATAGTTAATCATTTCTGAGATAATCCTTGTTATTGTTTGAATTTTCTAATGCTTATACTCTTCCCAAAATGGAAATCATTTGTTTTCTTCTCCTGTCCATCAAACAGAACTAAATTTCGAAGCCTTCACATAGCTGAGTACCGCTTCATCCAGCTGTAAACCTCTGTTCCCATTGTATCTGTAATAAAACCATATCTACAAACGTCTATCTCAATTAAAATGAAGTAGATAGACTAATAAGCATTTCTGAGTATAGTTTACATAAGAGTGAGTAGAGAAAGTCATGTGAGTGTATATTATTTGTTTTTTAATAGTGTTACGCAAATGAATGTTGTTAATTGGTTTAAGATAAGTAGCGAACTCAAAATTAAGCTTTAGAACACGTGTTTAAAAACAGGTTTGGTTAAATAGTTTGTTTAGCTTAATTTTGTAAAGCAGAATAATTTCTGAACCTGATTTCTTCTCGTCTAATTGCTTAATTAACCTGCGGTAGGCCAAGTATGACATAAAAGAGCATTAGTTTTCAGAAAGGCTCATTATCTAAATTGTATCTAATAAGATAATAAAGAATAGGTATCGCTGAAAGTTTCATCTGTGCAAACACAAACAAGATAGCCAGTTTCGGCGATGTAGGTAAGGTATTTCATATTAGGCTATCTATTCATTTACCTTGGGCGTTGGCAGGAATGCCGCTCTATGTAGAAAAGGAAAAAAGAACAAAAATAGCCATACACGAAACGTGACATACAAACTGCCTAACCACCAGAATCAATATTTTATATTGTTAAGTGAAATGTTAAATATATGAATTTCATAGAATGCGTTTGGCGCAGATTTTATTTTATTTATTCCACCCAAAAATTCCATCTCGAAATTTCACCGGAAATATATATTTTGAGACCCCATGAATAAAAAAAAAGCATTTTTAGGAAAAGGTCCTTGTGTGTGTGTGCGTCTGTGTGTGTGCGTGCGTGCGGGCGCGCGCGCGTGTGTGTGTGTGTGTGCGTGCGTGCGTGCGTCTCTGTGTGTCAGTCTGTGGACAGCATAACCCAAAAACGAAAAGTCGGTTAAAACCAAAGTTGATATTTAAGTTTAATGTCTTTCAAGAATGCCACACGAAGATTTTGAAGAAAATAGCCCCAACCTAAACTACCCTTTACATGGAAATTTTTTAGAAAAGTTTGATTTTCTTGAAAATGTCTCTAACGATTTTGATTAAAATGTCATATGTTTGAGATATTTTTATGACAAAAGAAATGTATATCTTGAATCTTCTGGCTATAACCGCTGTAGTCGTATTTACTCTGGATGACTTTTGAATAAATCGTAAGCCGTAAGAGACAGACAAATTCTTAATATACAAAAACTGTGGATCTTACTAAAACACAATTTATGTCAAAATAGATTTGTTTGTAGAGTGAACCATTTTGGAGATATTCCTTGCTATTTGTGAAACTTTGGTGAAATGGAACATTGTTGTTCATTTTTTATATGTTAAGTGTGCAAAGAGAACGGAATCTCAAAGCAATTTGACTATCGCACAAAGCCTACTGTATTCTACCATTCCCCTTGCACCTACAAGGAAATAAGCAATAAGATAATTTGTACAAATGTTTATCTCAACTAACACGAAGAAGATATAGGAATAAGAGTTTGTAAGAATGGTTAGTACAAGGGTAGAGAAAGTCATGTGAGTGCAGCACATCAGATTTTTACCTTTCATGATAGATGAAATTGTTGTTGGACATTTTTTATTCGACCTTGGACATCCTGTGGAATAAAAGGAAATGTAAAATAAATGTAAATCATCGTTATTTAAAGCAACAGGAATTATTGTGCAAGAAATGATATCACGTATTTCTGGAGAAAGCATGTGTGAACCTACGCCAATCAAGCGATAACTTCAAAAAAGGAAAGTATAGCATTATTACGAAACAATATCTCAAGTAACCAAACTACATAAAATAAACACAAAAATACACAATAATAAGTTAATTAAAATAGTATTACAACGTTAAAATCACGTTTATTTGTTTAAGGAATTTCCAGAAAATTTCATCAACAATGCGAAATGGGAGTAAACTGTTCGGCTAAACCAAGCCGAACAGTTGGTGATAAAAGGTTATATAAATAGTGCAACAAGAGAAATAACGATATTACACAATAAATAGTAATAATTGTGCTTAATAATACGTTGAAAGGATAGAAATAATCTACACGTCGAGACTTAGTGTTCAAGTGAGTGAAAATTTACAGACCATTGCGTTTAAAAATACAAACGTAATATGAAATATCCTCCGCTCCTCCCCCTTCATTTGTTGCTACGAGTCCGGTGTAAACATATCAACAAAATACACACTGCTATTGTTGCTTGAAACTTCATCACTGTTTCCATAAGCACGACTTCGAAGCCTATAAGGGAAGCGATTGACAATGAATGCTAGTAAAATATAATTAAATTAACCTCTTTAACTCGCAAACGAGGGGTAATCTGTGTTTTGATTGTTGTTTTCGTCATCAACTTGTTATAGTTAACAAACATTTATTTCATCTGAGTTAAATTTAACTATTGGCTAGTGTAATTATATCAGGTAGTGGGGGAGTAATTGGTGCATGATATTATGACGGAATCCTAATTCCGAATTTTTGACTACTTTTGGTTAAAAACTAAAGTTTCGTTGTGAATAGCGCTTAAGACTTTCTGCAGTGCTCAAGCTATGGGCAGTGCGAACCGATTGATTACAATTACTGAAGTAATTGATGTAGCGAAGAACCCATACACCAAGCTATACTTCCCGTTGTATTCAACACACGAATATGGCACACGTTATGAAACACGCCTTATGTTGATGACCATTAATGAAGTATGTCGTTAGTGGGTGGTGCAATAATTGACCACCTTGATAGCCAAAACGTGGACTACTAGGTGAAAGTCAACGACAGTAAATAATGTGCGTTTAAGTAATTAATATTTCAAGTGCAGAGTGCTAAATTTAGAAGAAACACTATTAAGACATTTACACAACAAAAATCATATGGGAAATTGTATAAACATAGCTTTTTTAAGTTATATGTATGCATCGCCTAATTAAAGACTTAGAAGCATACGAGCCTGTAGTTTTTTATTACTTTTCTATTACGTAAAGTAATTCCACCCAAAAATTTGATGTCGAGATTTTTCCGGAAATATTTTTGAGGCACCCTGAATAAAAAAAAAGCATTTTTACAAAAAGGTCCGTTTGTGTATGTGTCTGTGGACAGCATAACTCGAAAACGAAAAGTCGGTTAAAAACCAAAGTTGGTATTTAAGTTTAATATCTTTTAAGCATGCGGCACGAAGGTTTTGAAGAAAATTCCACCACCATAAATTACCCCTTATTTGGTAAAATATGTATATAGAATAAATTTTTGGGTGGCATACATTTCCACATACCTACTATAGGCAAATGGTAGAGAAGGTTAAAAATGTGATGTGTTTCACTCACATGACTTTCTCCACTCTTGTACTAACCATTCTTACAAACTCTTATTCCTATATCTTCTTCGTGTTAGTTAACATAAACATTTGTACAAATTATCTTATTGCTTATTTCCTTGTAGGTGCAAGGGGAGTGTTAGAATACAGTAGGCTTTGTGCGATAGTCAAATGTTTGAGATTCTGTCTTTGCACACTTAACATATAAAAAAATTAACAGCGACGATCCATTTCACGAAAGTTCGAAGTTTTCCAAAACTCACACACATAACAAGGGATATCTTCGAAATGGTTCACCCTACAAGAAAATTTATTGAGACATAAATTGTGTATTTGAGCAAGATCTACATTTTGTGTATAGTATAATTTGGTCTATCTCTAATGGTTTACCAGTTATGCAAAAGTTGTCCAGAGTAAATACGACTACAGGGGCTATAGCCAGAAAAGTCAAGATATACATTTCATTTGTAATGCAAATATCTTAAACATATGACATTTTAATCAAAATCATTACAGCCATTTTCAAGAAAATTAAAATTCTCGAAAAATTTCCCATGTAAAGAGTAGTTTAGGGTGGGGCTATTTTCGTCAAAATCTTCGTGTCGCATCCTTGAAAGACATTAAACTTAATTAGCAACTTTGATTTTTAACCGACTTTTCATTTTTGGGTTATGCTGTCCACAGACTGACAGACCCACACATGGACCTTTTTCTATAAATTCAAGGGGTCTCAAAACATATATTTCCGGTGAAATCTCGACATCGCATTTTTGGGAGGAATACAATACTTCCTTCTACTTATCAGTAGAGATAGTAAAAATTATATGCCGACTTACATAACCCTGAATGCTTGTTGGTGACAAGAGAAAACAAGAATATGAAAATGTGAAGCACAAGGCTAGTACTTACATTTTTCAGCAGTTACCGTGCTGTCGATAAACATCGCATGCAACAGGTTTAATCAGACTAAAAGTTCTCCACGAATATCGATGTGAAGGATTATTACATTAGATGGATGCGAGGTTGACGACCCGTGACGTCACGTCTTCCTTCCTGCACGAATCTGCTGTTTTATGAGACTCCGAAGAGCAATTGTTATATTGTCATAAGTTTCCCTTTTCAACTTAATCATTCTGACTTTAGGATAATCTAAAGCACAATTCATCTGGCAACTATAAAATAATACACATAAAAGTACACAAGAGAATTTAGAACGCTGCAAGGATATCAAGATTATTTAACCCCTTATTGCCCAGTGCTGCTTTCAAGCAACAATACGTTTTATCCAATTATAGTTTAACAACATATTTTATCATTTGGATATTATACCAGCAATTATCACTACAGAATACGTGTTGTATTTTAGGTTACTTTAGGTATATTATAAAAATATATTGTATTCCACCCAACATTTCGGTGTCGAGATTACACCAGAAATATATATTTTGAGGCCCCCTCAATCCAAAAAAAAAAAAAAAAAAAAAAAAAAAAAAAAAAAAAAAAAAAAAGCATTTTTAGAAAAAGGTCCGTTTGTGTGTGTGTGTGTGTGTGTGTGTGTGTGTGTGTGTGTGTGTGTCTGTGTGTGTATGTGTGTTTGTGTGTGTGTGTGTGTCTGGACAGCATAACTCAAAAATGAGAAGTCGGTTAAGAACCAAAGTTGGTATTTAAGTTTAATGTCTTTCATGGATGCGACACGAAGAAATAGAAGAAAATAGCCCCACCCTAAACTACTCTTTACATGGAGGATATTTCGAAAATTTTGATTTTCTTGAAAATGGCTCTAACGATCTTGATTAAAATGTCATATGTTTGAGATATTTTTATGACAAATAAAATGTATATCTTGAATTTTCTGGCTATAGCCCCTGTAGTCGTATTTACTCTGGGCGACTTTTGCGTAACTGTTAAACCGTTAGAGATAGACCAAATCATACTATACAAAAAAATGTAGATCTTTCTAAAATACAAAATTTATGTCTGAATAAATTTTCTTGCAGAGTGAACCATTTCGGAGATATTCCTTGTTATGTGTGTGAGTTTCGGAAAAGAACTTTCGTGAAATGGAAGATCGCTGTTCATTTTTTGATATGTTAAGTCTGCAAAGAGAACGCAATCTCAAAGGTTTAAAAGATTTGACCCAAAAATTCGATTTCGAGATTTCACGGAAAATATGTTTTGATATCCTCTGGTTCAAAAAAGTGTGTGTGTGTGTGTATGTGTGTGTGTGTGTCTGTGTGTGTGTGTTTGTGTCTGTGTGTGTGTGTTTGTGTCTGTCATTCTGTGGACAGAATAACTCAAAAACGAAAAGTAGGTCAAAAACCAAAGTTCGTATTTAAGTTTAATGTCTTTCAGGGATGCGACACGAAGATTTTGACGAAAATAGCCCCACCCTAAACTACCCTTTACATGGAAAATTTTTCGAAAATTTTGATTTTCTTGAAAATTGCTCTAACGATTTTGATTAAAATGTCATATATTGGAGATATTTTTATGACAAGTGAAATGCATATCTCGAATTTTCTGGCTATAGCTTATGTAGTCGTGTCTTCCCTGGATGACTTTTGAATAACTCGTAAACCATAAGAGATAGACAAAATCTTACTATACAAAACATTTAGATCTTGTTAAAACAATTTATATCTCAATAAAGTTTTTTGTAGACGAAGCATTTCGGAGATATTGCGTGTTATTTGGGTCAATTTCGTAAAACAAAAACTTTCGTGAACTGGAACATCGTTGTTCATTTTTTATATGATTTGACTATCGCACAAAGCCTACTGCATTCTAATATTCCCCTTGCACCTACAAGGAAATAAGCAATAAGATAATTTGTACAAATGTTTATCTTAACTAACACGAAGAAGATAGAGGAATAAGAGTTTATAAGAGTGGTTAGTACAAGAGTAGAGAAAGTCATGTGAGTGGAACACATCAGATTGTTATTTCTGTTTTAGGGAGGCGTCAAACATACATTTGCGGTGAAACCTCGACTGAATTTCTGTGTGGAATACAGCACTTATTATACGCAGTAGAGACACTAAGAATGAAATACCTAGTTAATCGTCAAATAGCAGAACTGAAGTCGAAACAAAAACAAGCGCAACACCATTTAGATGTTCTCATGAACTAAATGGATTTGTTGATGTTCTTAAAGCAGTCATTAAGTAAAATACGGCAGGAACTGGTTCATAAACCAGGAGAGATAATTCCCCGCACAATATCTTCTGTCGTTTGGAGTATAATGTGCTTATGCATAAACATGGAGTGCAGTCGTTGCACTCTATGACCTCTATAGCCATAACGTAGAGTTTTTATCTTTAGCACTTGGATTAGAATACATTAACTTTACGTTCTCACCTGATTGCTGATAAACGGGCTATCAGTTCCACCTCGTGGCGTGGCGTGGCGATGAGGTAATTGACTTCCCGGCTCTCTCTCACCTCAAAGATGTTCTCTTATCGGCCCAAATCCAGCCACACGCCGAGCAGCACACGGCAGGATTCCACAACCATCACTCTTCTACCCAAATTCCACTCTAACGATCAACAAATCGCCTAGCGCAGCAGATATAACACCCAAATGCATGGTGTTGCCAAATTTAGCCAAAGTTGTAGAGTTAGAGGTGGAATCAGGACTGAAAAATTCAGTGCCATAGCCGGGATTTGAACCATGGATCATCGGCTGCTTTAACCACTAAGCTACCATGGTTAACTTGCCAGTATGGCATTAAATTCCCCAACCGATTCGTACTTTCCCGGTAGTCCACAAGGGAATCTCACATCAGAGATGAATACCCCAAGGCGACTTACAATATTAAGTACTTTATGCCCCGGATTTAAGTAACCTTTAGATATTAATTATTATTTATTTGTGCCAGAAAGGTTAATTAAACCCAGGACATAAAGTACTTACAATTGTAAGTCGTCTTTGGGGTATTTATCTCTGTGATGTATTTATCCCTTGTGGTCTACCGGGAAAGTACGAATCGGCTGGGGAATTTAATGTCATACTGGCACGTTGGCCATGGTAGCTTAGTGGTTAGAGTAGCCGCTCTATAAGCGTGATATCCGAGGTTCAAATCCAGGCTATGACATTTAATTTTTCTGTCTTAATTCCACCTCTTAACATTGCCCACACGCAGCTTGTGTGTTTAAAAACACCAAGTAAGTTTGTTGGCATAAATAAATTGACATTTAACAACAAAATAAGGCTATTAGTAACTATGAAGAGGTGGAATCAGGACTGCAAAATGCAATGCCATAGCCGGATTTGAACCTTGGATCGTTCCCTTATCGAGCGGCTGCTTTAACCATTAAGCTACCTTGACCAACTTGCCAGTACGACACTAAATTCCCCAGCAATTCGTAACTGAAGTAACTATTTAAATCATAATAGTATATTATGCAACGAGATTATGATGGTAGTAATTAAGACGCGAGTATATATTAATAATTTTCATACGATCGTATGCGCACTCATAGCTCTGACACCCTGTATAAGGAAATCAGCATCGCCCAGCAGTCCGGCTAGTGAAGTCGACTTGAGTGTAGGGAATTTAGGCAAGAGAAATAGTTGACTGTGAGAGTTCACTTGACTACACTGCAGCTCATTTGTGAGTTATGAGTCAGAAATTCAGCTGTGATTCCCCAGCCATTCATTCCACCAACTACTCCATCATCACCTTTTCTTCATCCCATTTCACCTTCATTCTATGTAGTCCCCTTACTCACTGTTTATACCAGTATCGGGTTAACCACCCTCTTGGCTGCTCTTTGTGATCCACAGTCTTTCTGGTATAAGATCTCTATACGAGGAGGATAAATATAGAAAGAAAAGGAGAATAGAGAAAGTCATGTGAATACAGCACATCAGATTTTTATCACAGCATCCTATAAACCCAACTGTATTGTATAATGAGCTCCACTCTTTTCTAGGAATGTCTGTTTTGAGTTTATATTAAATTTCACGGTAATTCCGTGCCTTTATTTCCATTATGTGTGGTTTTTTTTCATTATTTGAATAATTCAATTCTGTATATCAGGCCAATCCTGATTCAATATTATTCCTGTTTTTATTTGTAGCCAATAAGGACTTCCAGGAATTCCTTATTACTAGGATTCGGAAGTTCATGAAATGTCATAGTTTTTCTTTATGATCATTTTCCACAGAAAATGTAAGCAAAGCACGATTTTGTCAATGGTGATTAAAATTATGCATTTTTAACTTCATATAAAGTCATATTTTGGCTTCTTTAAAACTTGTCATATACTTTTTCTACTAATAAGTAGAAATGTCACCGAAATGCATGTTTTGAAGCGTCCTGAATTCCAAAAAGCATTTTTAGAAAAAGGTACATGTGTGCGTCTGTCTCTCTGTGTGTCTGTCAGTTTGTGGACAGCAAAAACAAAAAGTCGGTTAAAAACCTAAGTTAGTATTTAAGTTTAATGTCTTTCAAAGATGCGACACGAAGATCTGAAGAATATATCCCACTCTAAACTACCCTTTACATGGACAATTTCTAGAAAATTTTGTTTTTCTGAAAATGGCTCTAACGATTTTGATTAAAATGTATGTTTAAGATATCTTTAGAACAAATGAAAGTATATTTTGAATTTTCTGGCTATAGCCTATGTAGTTCTGTTTACTCTGGATGACTTATGAATAACTCGTAAAGCGTAAGAGATAGACAATTCTTAATATACAATAAATGTAGATCATACTAAAACACACAATTTATGTCTGAATACATTTTTTGTTGAGTGAATCAAATCGGAGATATTCCTTGTTGTTTGTGTCAGGTTCGGAAACTTGAAACTTTGCTGAAATGGAACATCGTTGATCATTTTTTTATATGTTAGGTCGTGCAAAGAGAACGGGATGTCAAGGCTTTAAAACATTTGACTATCGCATAAAGCCTACTGTATTCTAATAATCCCTTGCACCTACAAGGAAATAAGCAATAAGATAATTTCTGTAAATATTTATCACATGTAACACGAAGAAGATTCAGAATAAGAGTTCGTAAGAATGGTTAGTACAAGAGTACAGAAAGTCATGTGAGTGCAACACATCAGATTTTTCATATTATAGACATATTTTCTCTTAAATTTTTGTATTTTTGTCATATGTTATGTCTATTCCGGTTTCGCATGAGTGTATATTAGACCGTTTTTTCACAGCTTCTAATTCTTGTCTATAATATTCGTTACAATTATCTTTCTTAGAAATACGAGTATATGTTTCTGAGAATTTGGAGATTAAGCTGTGTTGAACAGAGTGAGTGAGTAGGGTTTAAGGGCCCGTCGACAGCTAGGTCATTAGGGTCCCTTGTACAGAAAGAGACAGACGCATAGCAAGAGACAGATACAAAGAAGCAGGGAGAGTTTAATATGGTTTTCAGGTTTTTTGCCAAGATCAACTGTTTCCATAACACACCTAACGGCGGTATACAACCAGCCCTCATATACCTGACAGCTTTCATTGTATGTGTGTACGCAAATACTCTCAATCGTGCCTAAAATTAACGGTTAATAAGTGAAAAATTGCAAGTATTTGTGCGTGAGTTGGAGATAAAGGTTTCATTACAGATGGCGTTATTTTATTCCATAAGCTGTGCGAAATTAATATAGAAGCTAGAGTTAATGATCGACAACACTAAAAGGACAGCAAGACAGAAACAAATTGACTAGAAATGTTACATTGGAGAATCGTGAACAGCTGTTATTCCAGAGAATTTCGTCATCCTCTATGACAAACGAAACTTTCAGATAATATCTGCGATGTACCAATGGGGAAGTTAATAATCACCATTTTCTTCTTTTTCCCCCCCAGAAATACACTAATCAGCCTCCTCCCGTTACTAAGACTTCATAAGAACTAGTGATTGCCTGTTACCAAGGTGTTTTAAATGGAATACACCATAGCGTCGCTGAAATCAAAATCTGGATTTGTATGGATAAAACAACCGACTCTGAAGGGAGAACGTTGTTCCGTCACAAGTTAATGTTGTGTGCAAACGAAGATCGTTGCTTTTCGAAAAGTTAAAATCTACGTAATTTGCTATTGTAATTCTCTTCGATCGCCTATCGAAATGTGACATTTATTTAATTCGGGTAGTACAGATGGTTAACTCAGGATTGAGCAATTAAATGAATTAAAACCTCAGAAAATAAAATTATTTTTCTTTCTTTCTTTCTTCTCTTCTTTCCTTTCTTTCTTCTTTCTTTCTTTCTTTCTTTCTTCTTCTTTCTTTCTTTCTTCTTCTTTCTTCTTTCTTTCTTTCTTTCTTTCTTTCTTTCTTTCTTTCTTTCTTTCTTTCTTCTTCTCTTCTTTCTTTCTTTCTTTCTTTCTTTCTTTCTTTCCTTTCTTTTCTTTCTTTCTTTCTTTCTTTCTTTCTTTCTTTCTTCTTTCTTCTTTCTTTCTTTCTTTTTTCTTTCTTTCTTCTTTCTTTCTTTCTTTCTTTCTTTCTTTCTTTTCTTTCTTTCTTTCTTTCTTTCTTTCTTCTCTTTCTTTCTTTCTTTCTTTCTTTCTTTCTTTCTTTCTTTCTTTCTTTCTTTCTTTCTTTCTTTCTTTCTTTCTTTCTTTCTTTCTTTCTTTCTTTCTTCTCTTTCTTTCTTTCTTTCTTTCTTTCTTTCTTTCTTTCTTTCTTTCTTTCTTTCTTTCTTTCTTTCTTTCTTTCTTTCTTTTCTTTTCTTTCTTTCTTTCTTTCTTTCTTTCTTTCTTTCTTTCTTTCTTTCTTTCTTTCTTTCTTTCTTTCTTTCTTTCTTTCTTTCTTTCTTTTCTTTTCTTTCTTTCTTTCTTCTTTCTTCTTTCCTTCTTCTCTTCCTTCTTCCTTCCTTCTTTCCTTCTTCTTTCTTCTTTCTTCTTCCTTCTTCTTCCTTCTTTCCTTCTTTCTTTTTCTTTCTTTCTTTCTTTCTTTCTTTCTTTCTTTCTTCTTTCTTTCTTTCTTTCTTTTCTTTCTTTCTTTCTTTCTTTCTTTCTTTCTTTCTTTCTTTCTTTCTTTCTTTCTTTCTTTCTTTCTTTCTTTCTTTCTTTCTTTCTTTCTTTCTTTCTTTCTTTCTTTCTTTCTTTCTTTCTTTCTTTCTTTCTTTCTTTCTTTCTTTCTTTCTTTCTTTCTTTCTTTCTTCTTTCTTTCTTTCTTTCTTTCTTTCTTTCTTTCTTCTTTCTTTCTTTCTTTCTTTCTTTCTTTCTTCTTTCTTTCTTTCTTTCTTCTTTCTTTCTTAATGTTGTGTGCAAACGGAAGATCGTTGCTTTTCGAAAAGTTTAAAATGTACGTAATTTGCTATTGTAATTCTCTTCGATCGCCTATCGAAATGTGACATTTATTTAATTCGGGTAGTACAGATGGTTAACTCAGGATTGAGCAATTAAATGAATTAAAACCTCAGAAAATAAAATTATTTTCTTCTCTTTCTTTCTTTCTTTCTTCTTTCTTCCTTCCTTCCTTACTTCTCCTTCTTTCTTTCTTTCTCTTTCTTTCTTCTCTTTCTTTCTTCTCTCTCTTTCTTCTTTCTTTCTCTTTCTTCTCTCTGTTTCTTTCTTTCTCTCTGTTTCTTTCTCTCTTTCTTTTTCTCTCTTTCTTTCTTTCTCTCTCTTTCTTTTTCTCTCTTTCTTTCTTTTTCTCTCTCTTTTCTCTCTTTCTTTTTCTCTCTTTCTTTCTTCTTTCTTTCTTTCTTCTATCTCTCTTTCTCTTTCTTTCTTTAGTTCTTTCTCTCTCTGTTTCTTTGGTTTTTTCTTCCTTCCTTTCTCCCTCCCTACCTCCCTCCCTCCCTCTCTATCTCCCTCCCTATCTCCCTTCTCTTTTTCTCTTTTTCTTTCTCCTTTTCTATCTTTCTTTCTTCTTGCTTCCTTCCGTCTTTATATCTTTCTTTCTTTCTTTTTCTTCTTTCTTTCTTTCTTTCTTTTCTTTCTTTCTTACTTTCTTTCTTTCTTTTTTTCTTTGTTGCCTTCTTCCTTCCTTCACTATCTATTTATTAATTATCGAATGCCCTAGATTTAAAAGTAGATTTTAATATTATACTAATTGAAACAGCATTATGATTTTGATGCCCAAGTATTCCTAGTCACATTTAGTTATTGCTACGCATTTTTGTACGAGCATACATGTTCAATTGGATAATAATTCACAATAATCAGCTAATTCGGTTCATCTATTGTCGAGAGGTGCGCATATCTCCAATACATCCATCAATAGCGACAACTTGGCAGTTTGACTATAGTGTATAGACTTTTCTAACGTTGGCAACAAAGATTCGGGTGATTGTTTGAGCAATGTTGGCAGCAAGGCAACAACAACTACAACTTCCTATAGGATTGTGTATTGCAACTGATGTCGCATGTTAGAATACATTTTTGTGGGACGTTAAATAAAGAATAGTCCATATTTTCACGTAGTTCTTCCAGTCTGCAACTTCTGAAGGGTTATAAGCTCCACTTACTAGACAGGCTTTGTTGAACTGGGAAGAAAAGAATACTCGCATAGTACAGAGGCGATAGAATCAGTTTTTATGTTTCACCGAATGTAGTCTATGTTTCCACCGAACGAGAGAGGAAAAGAGAACCATCATGCTTCGTAAAATATGAAGAAAATTACGGAAATGTACGGAACAATGGGAAAGAAAGAAAAAAGTGCAATTGAGATTCTGCATCAAAGAAGAGATAGGAAGAGTTTAGTAGTGCGATGAAATTTTAATAGTGTTGTGGAATGGTAGCTTGTTAAGCGAACGTTACGGGACTCTCTGATGCGTTTAAACACTAATTGCAGCTGTGATGTAATCTGACAGAACATAGTGCAAGTTTATTATACTCGTGGGAAATGTATGGCCCATACACAGTCGTATGTTTCTTTTAATATCACTCACATGCAAAGCAGTTCTTCTCTTTATTTACGATAGGATCGTCGACCGATTACTATATCCCACAACACAACAAACTATGAAGGTGACCCTAAAGTGTTGCAAAATACATGTTTCTGAAAACGAATGAAAGTTGTTTATATTTGACAGATACGCTCTAAGGTTTTGTAAATTAATTGCTGTGTAGTTTGTTCAATTTGCTCTAATGGTTTGTTAACTATCATCATTTGAACAATGTGAATTTCACTTTGGAAATGTGTTTTTGTGAAGAAAGTCCATCTAATTGGTACGCTGAATTCAACAAAGATCGACTTTTTACTTTCTCTACGACGTGTAGCAAATTAGAGGAAGTATTGTATTTCACCCAAAAATTTGATGTTAGATTTCACCGGGAATATGTTTTGAGGCCCCCTGAATCCAAAAATGTCTGTGGACAGCATAACTCAAAAACGAAAAGTCGATTAAAAAAGACAGTATTTAAGTTCAATGTCTTTCAAGGATGTGACACGAAGATTTTGAAGAAAACAGCCACACCCGAAACTACCCTTTACATGGAAACTTTTTAAAAATGTTGATTTTCTTGAAAATGGCTCTAACGATTTTGATTAAAATGGCATGTTTGAGATGTTTTTATGACAAATACAATGTATACTTTGAATTTTCTGGCTATAGCCTATGTAGTCCTGTTTAGCCTGGATGACTTATGAATAACTCGTAAACCATTAGAGATAGACCAAATCATACTATTAAAAAATGTAGATCTTACTAAAACACATAATTTATGTCTCAATAAATATTTTGGTAGAGTGAACCATTTTACAGATATTCCTTGTTATTTGTGCCAGTTTCGGAAATGGATCATCGTTTTTCATTTTTACCTTCTCTACTGATAAGTTGAAGGAAGTATTGTATTCCACCCAAAAATTCGATGTCGGGATTTCACCGGCAATATGTTTTGAGACTCCCTGAATAAAAAAAAAAAAAGCATTTTTAGAAAACGGTTTGTGTGTGTGTCAATCTGTGGACAGCATAACTCAAAAATGAAAAGTCGGTTGAAAACCGATGTTGATATTTAAGTTTAATGTCTTTCAAGGATACGACACGAAGATTTTGATGAAAATAGCCCCATCCTAAACTACCCTTTACGTGGAACATTTTTCGAAAATGTTAATTTTCTTGAAAATGGCTTTAACTATTTCGATTAAAATGTCATATGTGTAAGATATTTGCATGACAAATAAAATGCATATTTTGAATTTTCTCGCTGTAGCCCATGTAGTCGTGTTTACCCAGGATGACTTTTGAATAACTCGTAAACTGTAAGAAATAGACAAATTCTTAAGATACAAAAAATATAGATCTTACTAAAACACACAATTGACATTCAAATAAACTTTTTTGTTGAGTGAACCATTTTGCAGATATTCCTTGTTATTTGTGTCAGTTTCGGAAAATGGATAGCCGTTGTTCATTTTTACCTTCTCTACAGATAAGTTGAAGGAAGTATTGTATTCCACCCAAAAATTAGGTGTCGAGATTTCCCCGGAAATATGTTTTGAGACTCCCTGAATCCAAAAAAAGCATTTTTAGAAAAAGGTCCGTGTGTGTGTCAGTCTGAGGACAGCATAACCCAAAAACGAAAAGTCGGTTAAAAACCAAAGTTCGTATTTAAGTTTAATGTTTTTCAAGGATGCGACCCTAAACTACCCTTTACATGGACAATTTTTCGAAAATTTTAATTTTCTTGAAAATGGCTCTATTTCGATTAAAATGTCATATGTGTAAGATATTTGTATGAAAAATGAAATATATATTTTGAATTTTCTGGCTTTAGCCTGTGTAGTGGTGTTTACTCAGCTTGACTTTTGAATAACTCGTAAAGCGTTAGAGATAGACCAAATCATACTATACAAAACATGTAAATCTTGCTAAAACACACAATTTATATCTCAATAATTTTTTTAGTAGGGTGAACCGTATTCCTTGTTGTGTGTGTGTGAGTTTCGGAAAACTTACAAACTTTCGTGAAACGGAACATCGTTGTTCATTTTTGTATATGTTAAGTGTGCAAAGAGAACGGAATCTCAAAGCTTTAAAAGATTTGACTATCGGGCAAAGCCTACTGTATTTTAACATTCCCCTTACACCTACAAGGAAATAAGCAATGAAATAATTTGTACAAATGCTTATCTCAACTAACACGAAGAAGATATAGGAATAACAGTTTGTAAGAATGGTTAGTACAAGAGTAGAGAAAGTCATGTGAGTGCAACACATCAGATTTTTTGTTATCTGCTAGTCTTAGATGCACACACAGGAAAGTGTTCTAAAATGATTTCTTTAGTTTCAGGGGCCCTCAGAAAATATTTTTGTTGAAATATTGACATCAAAGTGCTTGAGTGGAACAGAATACCTTCTGTAACCAATAAATATTGGTAGAGAAAATAGAAATGCCAGATAAAGCTTAACGGTATCTTTCTTTGAAAGAACAATTTTCTGTAAAAAGCTGATTGTAAGATAGGTACTAATATTCTTTTCAGTATTTAGACAACTTTCTTTAAGTAAAGCTTTTAAAACGCACTCTCACATTAAAGGGCGTGTTTCTAAAATGGAAAGAGTGTTATGAGCAGAGAATAAAGTAACTGCACTTCAGAAAGTACAGATAAAGAATGACGAAAGAAAATGGAGTACAGATCTGAAGCGTTTCCCTAAACAAAGCCATTAAGGTGAGCTCCCATTTGTTTGGAAAGCTGTGTGACAAGTAACGGTTTGTTGATGACACTTTTGTTTCCTCATTGCTTTGGCTACTCAAGAATGTCAGTCAATCTTTCCTGGTCATTAGCCTCTAGGAGAGACGTTCACCTCCATAATATCGTCAATAATTATGACGTCAGCTTCTGTTGTGCCGTATCGGCTTTGGCAGTGATTTGACTCACTTAAGCAACAGTGCGATGTATTTACAGTTTCATCCGAAAATTCGGTGTTGACATTTTACCGGAAATACACATTTTCAGACTCCTTCAATAAACAAGGAATATCTCCGAAAAAAAAAAAAAATATTTGGATACTGATTGTTTTAGGAAGATCAGCATGTTTTGTATAGTAAGATTTGATCTGTCTCTTACGGTTTTCGGTTATTCAAAAGTCATCCAGAGTAAACAGGACTACATAGGCTATGGCCAGAACATTCAAAATATACATTATATTACATATACATTATTTTCTTCAAAATCTTTGTGTCACATCCTTGAAAGCCATTAAACTTAAATACCAACTTTGGTTTTTAACTGACTTTTCGTTTTTGAGTTCACAGACACACAGGATTCAGGGGGCCTCAAAGCATGTATTTCCGGTAAAATCTCGAATGGAATTTTTGGGTCGAATACAATACCTGTGGGTTTGATGTGTATGTGAACAGCACAAACAAACAAATTTGATGATTCTCTACTCTTGTACAAACCATTCTTACAAACTCTTATTCCTATATCTTCTTCGTGTTAGTTGAGATAAATATTTCTACAAATTATCTTACTGCTTATTTCCTTGTAGGTGCAAGGGGAATATTAGAATACAGTAGGTTTGGAGTGACAGTCAAATCTTTTAAAGATTTGAGATTCCATTCTCTTTGCACACTTAACATATAAAAAAATGAACAACGATGATTCATTTCACGAAAGTTTTGTTTTCCGAAACTCTCACACATCACAAGGAATATCTCCGAAATGGTTCACCCTACAAGAAAATTTATTTGGACATAAATTGTGTATTTTAGTAAGATCTACAGTTTTGTATAGTAAGATTTGGTCTTTCCCTTACGGTTTACCAATTATACAAAAGTCATCCATAGTAAATAGGGCTTCTTGTGCTACAGGGAGTAAAATCAAAACATACATTTTATTTGTTATACAAAAATTTCAGACATACCTACATATAACATTATAATCAAAATCGTTAGCAATTTTCAATAAAATCAAAATTTTCGAAACATTTTCCATGTAAAGCGTAGTTTAAGGTGGAGGAATTTTCTTCAAAAACTTCGTCTCACATCCTTGAACGATATTAAACTTCAATACCAATTTTCGTTTTTAACCGACTTTTCGTTTTTGGGTTATGCTGTCCACAGTCTGACACACACACACACACACACACACACACACACACACACACACACAAACACACACACACACACACACACACACACACACACACCCACATAAGGACCTTTTTTTAAATTTTTTTTTTCGGAGGTCTCAAAACATACTTCCGGTGAAATCTCGACATCGAATTTTTGGGTGGAATACAATACTTCCCCTACTTACCAGTAGAGAAAGTAAAAATGAAATGTATGATTTGGATTTTCTGGTGATAGCCTATGAGGTCTTCTTAATTTTAAATGGCTTTTACATAACTGGTAAACCCTAATAGATAGACAATAGCTTACTAAAAATTCTACGTATCGTTAAAGCATGCAATTTATCTCAAAATACATTTTTTGTGAAGTTAAACTTTTTGGAAATGTGGCTTCTTACTAGTGTGAACGTTAAAATAATCAGTTTTCTGATATGGGAAGTCGTTTTTAGTTTTTTTTTCTCTCTTTGCTTTCTGGTCATGTAAAGAGAAAGGAAGTTTAAGGCCATTGCATAACAACGAGCTCTTAAAAATTGACTATCGTTTATCCCCTGCCAGGAAACATTTTACAAATGTTTAACTGGAGTAAAATGAAGTGGATGGCAAAACAAGCTTTTGTAAGGATTGTTGAAGAATGGGTAGAGAAATCCCTTCTTGCAGAACTGGCTCCCCTGAAACCACAAAATAAATAAATAAACAAACAGATAAATAAATAAATAAAATGTAGTATAATCTTGATTAAATGAAAAGATTAACTACAAATAAATACGAAAACAAACTAAAAATAAACTAAAATAACCTAAAGATAGCATAACATATAAAATAAAAATTTTTTGTATTTTAATTTTTTTTTCACTCACTTTTCTGGCTACATAGGTGAAATTGCTCAGCCTAGTAGTTTCTGGTTGTTTCAGGAAAAGTCTTTAAAATTTATATGTAATTGTTTAAACAATTTATCCTAATTTGTCGAGTTGATTATTGCTTGAGCAATTCTTAGGCATTGCTAGTTTTTATATCAATTTTCTCTAAGTTTCTACTGTAAATGCATCATCTCTTTATAAAATTATGAGTTTGACCCATCAATAATGTCGGTACACCGGATGCCATGTTTGAAAGCCCTGTGGATTGTATAATGAAATTATCATGTAAGCCTAGACTGAAGGGTACGGAAAGGGTTGCAAGTGTACAGATCTGTTGTATTTGATTAGAGAGGGTGAGTTTTTACTTGAAATACAAACACGGTTACGCTATTCATGTGTCAAGAACAGCGTGCACGATTTTCGCGAAACAAATGACGGAGCGCAGCCGTGACAGCTGCGGTAGAAACTCCTGCCGTGTATAATGTATGTTTTAATCAATCAATCTCCTGCATATATCTTCCACTGGGTTTAAAAAGTAAGCAGTTGTTACGGTAATAGACCGTCTAACACGCCCCGTTACACCTGCTTACCTTCTGGGTTGGTCTGACGTCATCCACTGGCTGAGAAACTCGATTTGGGGACCAGCACTCAACCATTTCAATCACTAGACTATGTAACAGTGTTATTTTATTTTGTTTTTGCGATATAAATTGTAATTTGATGCTAAGATTTTGCCAGAAATTTGTTTTTAGACCCCCTGAACCCAAAAGAAGCATTTTTACTTTCTCTACATCAGAACTAAAAACACCCCAATAATCACCGTGTCTTACCAACTCTCCTTCCATTACATCCTTCATTGACTGGAGTAGAGCTCTTTGCTAACCCGCTTCCATCCAGTAGAAACTTACTCATATCTAAGTTTAGCCAGAGATATCAGCATCTTTCCTTGTGGAGTAAGTCACGTGCTAGGAGTTGGTTCCGCTTTCCTGCTGTGAACACCTTAGTTGTAATTTCGGTATAATTCTAAAACGGACTTATATAGTGATAGATTTAGAGGTCCCTGATTCTACAAATAGGATTTTTAGGAAATGGTCCGTGTGTCTGTGAATAACATAACTCAAAAATCTGATGTGTTGCACTCACATGACTTTCTTTACTCTTGTACTAACCAGTCTTACATGAACATTTGCAAAAATTATCGTATTATGTTCTTGTAGGCACAATGAGAATATGGGAATACAGTAGACTAGCGATAGTCAAACCTTTTAAAGCTTTCAAATTCCGTTCCCTTTACATGGTTAACATACATATAAAAAATAACGATCTTCCAGTTGACAGAAGTATAAGTTCTCCAAAACTTACACAAATAACAAGGAATATCTCCGAAATAGTTCACTCTACAAATTTATTTGAACACACATAAATTGTTTTATCAAGATCTACATTTTTTGTATAGTAAGATTTGATCTATCTCTTACGGTTTACCAGTTATGCAAAAGTTGTCCAAAGTAGGGCTATAGCCAGAAAATTCAATATATGGGTACATTTCACTTGCCATAACAATATTTCAGACGTACGGCATTTTAAACAAAATCGTTAGAGCCATTTTCAAGAAAATCAAAATTAACGAAAAAATTTCCATGTAAAGGTTGGTTTAGGGTGGAGCAATTTTCTTCAAAATTTTCATATCGCACCCTTGAAAGACGTTAAACTTAAATACCAACTTTGGTTTTTAACCGAGTTTTCGTTTTTGAGTTATGCTGTCCACGGAGTGACACACACACACGCACACACGCACACACACACACACACACACACACACACACACACACACACACACACACACACACACACACACACACACACGGACCGTTATCTGAAAATGCTTTTTTTTTATTCAGTATTTTCCAGGGATGACACATAGCTTTTCAAGATAAACCGCTAATCCAAACTTCGAAAAATTGAAAAGTTTCAAAATTGGCTCCAACAATTTCAATTAAAATACATTACATATAAATATGTTCATCACAAACGAAACATTTGCTAGCCTCTGTCTTCCTTCAGAAGGGAAGCAAAGCCGATGGTCCCATGCAGTAGATTTAAGGCACGTAAAAGGACCTCAAGCCTGATAGACGCCTCTGAGCAAAATTAAATGGTAGATTGGGACGCTAATAAGTATAGCAGTTAAAGAACGTCCATAAATAAAAATTACATTTATGGCGAATGAAATATATCTTCCATTTCCTAGGAATAATTTTTGAAGCACTCTTCTTTCTGGGATACTTTTGCATAACTGGTAAACCGTTAGAGATTCTCAAAATCTTGCTGTATAAAAAATGTAGAGCTTGTTAAAGCAATCATTTATGCCAAAATGTATTTTTTCTGGAGCTAACCATTTTCGAAAGATTCCTTATTATTGATTTGAATTTGCGAATACTCATACTTCCCACCAATAAGGAGTCGTTCTTTTTTACATTCTGGCCTTGGAAAGAGAATGGAATTCCAAAGCCATAGCATAGTGACAAGTTCTTAAAAGATTTGGCGTTTGCTTGTCTACTGTATTAACCTATTCCCATTGTAACTAAAAGGAAATACGTAGCAAAGCCATTTCTACAAATGTTTATCTCGATTTATATGTAAGAACAGTATGCGAGTGAGTAGAAAAAGCGATATGAGTGCACAATCAGACTTCTTACACTTGCCTCTTATGCTTTGACAATGTAAAAATATCAGAGCACTGAAACAAAATCGAATAGTCCTACGTAATGTAATGATAAAACAGCAGAGGTTTTACCATCTCTGATGTAGTTTGGTTTGCTTAATCGAACAAAGTGGATGGGATCCGAGAACACGCGTGTGATTAATTTTCAGAGCTATACAAAAAAAATCTGATCTCATTATTTTCTCTACTCCTGTAGAAAGTATTCTTACAGATGTTTATTCTTCTATTTCGTGTTATTACATATATTCCTTGTAAGTAAAATGGCAATTAGGGGAATTCCTTAGTCCTTGACAGACAGACAAATCTTAAATCTTTCAAGATTGGGTCGTATTTATGTCATAGCTTTGAATTTCGTGTCCCTTTGCCTGTCTGAGAAGAGAGGAGGAAAAAATGTTTTTCATTTGTGAAACGAATAGTGTTTTCAAATACATACCAACAAACCGCTCGCCTCTCACCAAGGTGGGCCTGGGTTCGATCCCACTGACCGTATGCAGGATATATGGAGAAAGTTATTCAGAATGAAGAAGATTCCATAGACTATATCCAGAAATTTGAAGATAAATATTTCATTTGTTCATTGAAATATCTTAAATTATGCTATTTTAATCAAAATGGTTAAAGCAATTTTTTAGTTTTGTAAAGATTTCTATGTAAAGAATTGTTCTGAAGGGGGATTTTTTAAACCTTCGTATCGCATCCTTGGAAAATGCTGAACGTAAATACAGTTTGGTATTTAACCGACTGTCCTATTTCATTTCTCTACTGGTAAGTATATAGCGTTTCACTCTTAGAAGACAGTATGGAGTTAAATGGGACATCTCTGTCTCTATCTAGCGCATACAAGTTGCCATTAGCCGCGTCCTTTTCTACCCTCGCTCTGTTGCCACATTCCTAATAGCATGGTATAAATATTCATTTGTTATAAATTTCAGGTTTGAACACATTATCCTACGCAGAATTGTTTTCTCTATCAGGTTATATCCTTTTCAGAGTCATTATACATTTCTATAGGTCCAAATTTCTTCAGAAAACGTTTTTTTTCAATAGAAGTCCGATATTTGCTGTTTCTACACTCATCACGCACTAACTAACAAACTAACTGCTAGAATGCATCTATATTTTTTTCTTAGGTAGAGTAAACTATAGTGCTACTACCTGCCTACTTTGAATTCTCTATGTTTACCCAGTTAAGGGTTATAATTTTTTAAATTAAATGTTTTCGGAAAATTTTATATCTGTGCACTGCAAAAGTTACGCACTGTGAAACTTTTTTGTTATTGAGTTTACATCAGGGAACCAGCGAGAACAAATGTTGAGGAAGGTTGGAGAAAGTTTTTAAAATAAACCAAAAGGGCGTAACCTCTTTCTTTTATTCAATAAGGCAAACAAAAGGTATTCATCTATTCAGCGTCAGGCCTGACACAGAAGATAGTATAAGGAGCAGCACTAACATTAGTTCGAAAGGAGCCGTGTGTGTAACTGTGAGCTGTTATTGCGTTATTTGTTTAATATTTGTGTAAATATTTGTAGTTATGGAGGGTGAAGCTAGGAAGAGACGATATGTTGGTAAATTAAGAAGTAAGGAACGCCAAGTAATTGTGAATGTGTTAGATTATTTTTGAAGCAAAATGCTTGGCAGTAAAGGCAGTAAAAGAAACAGCTAAGGCTATCGGGTGTTCAGAAGCAGTAGTGTGTATGATTAAAAAGGAACTAATGGAAGGACCTCTAAGAACGCCATCGAAAAAGAAAGCAAAAGGGGCGGGACTACACAAAACGCTAGGTTAACGCAATATGATTGAATAGTGCAAGGTGGAGTGCGGCGAATTGTTCATTCTTTACAGTTTGCAAATATTCCACCCATGCTGAATATCATTTTGTCACAGTTCAACAGTGATGAGACCCTACCAAATTTCTCAAGGGCCACTCTGATTTGAGGTTCGAATATGAAAGAAAGGGTAACAAGTGCATTTTAATAGAAAGAGACGATATCGATATCATCAGATGGCGACATAAATATCTAAAAGACGTAAAAGATTTAGGGACCAGGGGAAATCAATTGTTTATACAGACGAGTCATTTGTAAATTTAGGTCATACAGTAACAAAGGCATGGAGGGATACCAAAGTTAAAAGTGTCCGTCTCGTCAAGCAGCAATTGAAGGACTAAGTACAGGACTCAGGCCACCTCGAGTCGCTCGCGGAGAGAGATTCGCAACTAGTACATGTTGCAACACTGCGCTCCATTTAACGTGTACTGTCTTTTAAGGGTGAGACGCGCTTTAGAAGGAAGTATTGTATTCCACCCAAAAATTATATGTCGATATTTTACCGGAAATACATGTTTTGAGACCCCCTGGGTCCAAAAAATATTTTTAGAAAATGTCCCTGTGTGTGTGTGTGTGTCTGTGTCTCTCAGTCTTTGGGCAGCATAACTCAAAAACGAAAAGTTGGTTAAAAACCAAAGTTGGTATTTAAGGTTAATGTCTTTAAGCATACGACACCAAGATTTTGAAGAAAATAGGCCCACCCTGAACTACCCTTTACATGGAAAATTGTTCAAAAATTTTGATGTTCTTGAAAATGACTCAACGATTTTGATTAAAATGTCATATGTTTAAGATATTTTTATGACAAATGAAACGTATATCTTGAATTTTCTGGCTATAGCCCCTGTATTCGTATTTACCCTGGACGACATTTCAATAACTACTAAACCGTAAGAGATAGACAAAGTCTTACTGTACAAGAAACGTAGATCTTGCTAAAATACACAATTTATGTCCGAATACATTTTTTTGCAGAGTGAACCATTTCGGAGATATTCCTTGTTATTTGTGTGAGTTTCGGAAAACTTAAAACTTTCATGAATGGAACATGGTTATTAATTTTTTTATATGTTAAGTGTGCAAAGAGAACGGTATCTCAAAGCTTTAAAAGATTTGACTATCACTCAAAGCCTACTGTATTCTAACATTGCCTCGCTCCTACAAGGAAATAAGCAATAAGATAATTTGTACAAATGCTTATCTCAACTAACACGAAGAATATATAGGAATAAGAGTAGAGAAAGTTATGTGAGTGCAGTACATAAGATTTTTTGTGTTACGCTGCTCACAGGCAGACAAATGAACACGCTTTTTTGGAGTCTCAAAAAATATGGTTCCGATTAGATCTTGATATCGATTTTTTGTGCGTGCGTAGTAGGTGAAGTAAATGTGATTACAAGTAGAAAATATGAAGGAATATTTACCCCCCCGCCCCGGATTTTGTTTAAACCTTAGACCCTTGTCTTGTTATTATGAGAGATTGAAATGTATTCAGAAGTGTCTAGTTAGCCAAACGAGTCATAGCATATGAGTGTGTTTGAATCAAATAATGTCGTGTAGGCACCGGAACAGGAACCCAGGGCTCCCAAGTGGAACCCATTTGCTCTTTGGGCCGTTGATATCTGTTAGCAAATCCAGCTACAGAAAAAGTATTTGCAGGGCTATTATAAGCCCGGAAGTTCTTAACTTTGCCATCTCTCGTCTCGCTGTTGTTTACTACTCTGTTTAACGTATTAAAATATAACATTGAAATCACCTTTTCCCCACAAGGGGAGACTAACTATGGAAATTGCTAAAACAACTATACAGGATGTCAGGTGCGCAGATTTCGCGTCTTGGTGGATACAAATATGACGAGTAAAATGGTGGATTAACAAATTCATCTATCGTGAAAGGTAAAGGAGATAATTGAATAGATTATTTGCACAGAGCAGGGCTGAAGAAACAAATGTTTTGTTTACTGACAACTGCTATCAAGGATGCGTTCACATCTACGACGATTGAAAGTCCAAATTAGGTGAGCCTTGGAAAACTGGTTTTGGTCTGTGTGTGTGTGTGTGAGAGTGTGTGAGTGTGTGTGTGTGTGTGTGTGTGTGTGTGTGTGTGTGTGTGTGTGTGTGTGTGTGTGTGTTAACAGCTACTGCAAGTAATGAGGGGAGGGCTGATATTCTTTGAAGCTTTTCAAGCAGTATTCACGATACCTGAGCCGTGTCAACATTCCTGACCTTCCGCTATGAGTGTTTGCCAAACCTATTTTCACAAATTTATTCCATTAGACACGCTAGAATACAATTATTTGATATAATTTGGTGGCTGAACGACTCATTCTAGCAACATATGGAAAATACACCTCATATTTTGAAGTTCAACTTTGTTTGCTAATTACGAAGTAAAAGATAAAGGAGTAGCGACATATTGACTTTACTTCCTCTATTACGTATTGTATTCTACCCAAAAAATTTATATCGACATTTCACACGAAGTGCATGTTTTGGCACCCCCTGAATCTAAAAGAAAAAAAAACTTTAATTAAAAAAAGATCCCTGTGAGAACAGTACAGCTAAAAAGCGACGGTTTAGTTAAATAAACTTAGTATTTCAGTTCACCATCTTCCAAGGATCGACACGATGTTCATAAAATTCGGACAAACCAAGCTACGCTTTCCACGGAGCATTTTTCAAAAACGTTGATTTTTTGAGAAATAGCTTTCGCGTTTTTGAATAAAATACCATATGCTTAAGATATTTTTGTGACAAACTAAATGTGTATCTTGAACTTCCTGGAAGTGTCCTTAGAAGTCCTTTGCAGTCAAGGTGACTGTTACACATCTGGCAGCTGTAAGCTTACTATGGAAGAATTATAGAACTTTTAAAACACAAAATTCATATCTAATGCATCTTTCTTCTGAAATGAGAGATCGTTAATCAGTATTTTATCTCTTGTCATGTAAAGAGAACAGAATTTCAAACCATCACATTAGCTACAAGCTCCTAAAATATTTACTATTGCTGGAATGTTAGTTTTTCCCCTATTCCTCTTGTACCTACAAGAAAACTTATCAATAAGTTTATTTCTGAAAATGGTGATTTTGGTTAACATGATGCAATAGCTTGTACAAGAGTAGAGAAAGTCATGCGAGTGCAACACAGAACTTTTTCTTTGCACCTTTCCAGTTAGACTCAGAGCGTATATTTCCCGTCAGATCTGTGTGTTGAATTTTTCGATGCGATACAATAGTTTCTGTACCTTTGTCTTATTCTTCTTTACCTGATTACCCCCCCCCCCACCCCACCTTATGTAGGACTTACATCCCCTAGGACTTACAAACAGGTGCCTAGGGTCAGATGCCTGTCGAGGAGCACAGGAACCTATGGACCGGACAGAGTGAAGACCTGTAAGCGGGTGGTCAGCCCAGCACTACGTATGAGAGTGAGGAAGAGGATGTTAAAAGGTGATAATGGAGCAATTGGTGGAATGAGTGGCGGGGAAAACCGGCGAACCCGAAGTAAGCCCACTCAGACGCCGCTTTGTCCACCACAAATACCACGTGCAGGTCCTTGGGATTGAACCCAGGTCACCTAGGTGGTAGGCGAACGATAAAAACACTCGACCACGGCGGTGTACCTTTGTACGTGATAGAAAATGTGAAAATCCCCGGAATAGCAGTACTTGTATACATACATGGCTCATTACGTAAATATTGTTCACAAAATTACAATGGAATTCCCGAGGGTACCGAGGGGTTTCCCCTCGCTTAGGCAGATTTCTGTGTAATTTTCTGTTTACCTTGTGTTTCCGAGAACACTACTTTAGAGGTGAAGCTGGCCTGTTACCGTGCAAACTGCCAAATGTTTGCTCATTCCACTTATCTTCGCTACAGATTATTTTCACAGTATTGCATCAACTAACTTCCCCAGTAATGATATCATAGTCTAAATGGAATAACGTCTAGAACGCATTGTAATCTATGCTAACTTTATAAACAGAGAAGTTCTTTACCGTAAGTTACTACGGAAGAGATTTTCTGCACTTCGGTCATGTCACCTTTGTGCATTCACTTGCATTTATGTTGTCCCCGCAGCTTCGGGAGGCATTCTACTGGCCTTCATAAGTGGAATATGTATATCAGCGATATCCAACGTTTCTGAAAGAAGGAAAGTTGGTTTGATTTACGAAAGTAGTTTCAATCTTACGCGATAGACGTCTGTTTATTAGTGACTTCTTTGGTACTGCTTACGTTTAAGAAGTCAGTCAATATTTGGCGACACAATCGAAGTGCATAGTCTTAGAAGATATACCAAGTGATCGTCGCGTAACATACTGCAATACAGACGTTCAATTTGGAGAAATTCTGTTCAAAAATATATGCAGACCTATACTCACTCTTATACACACTATTCTTGCAAATACTTATTTCTTTATCTACTAAATTTCAATCAACATAAGTATTTTCAGAAATTATCTTATTCCTGATTTTCTTAGGGGTATCACAGGAATATGAGAATACAGTAGGCTTTAAGCGTTAGAGAAGTGTTTTACGAGCTAGTTGTTATGCGATGCCTTTGTGTTTCCGTTCTCTTTGCAAGGCCAGGGGATAAAACAAACGAACAACATTGAAAATTTTGACAAAAGATTTTGATAGTGTTTGAAGAAAAGTATGGTATTGGCAAATTCAAACGAATAAAGAATATCTCGGAAGCTGTACATTCAAAAGAAAAACGAAGTAATTTACAGAAATTGTGTGTTTTAAGGAGATTTACATTTTTTATTTAGTATCACATTTTTCACATTTTCACGTTTTTCCTTTTGTCTGTCTCTTACTGTTTACCATTTATGCAAAAATAATCCAGAATGAACAGGTCTTCTGAGAAAGTCAAAACGACAGAAAATTGCTGCGTATAACGTATAGAGACAGGGTCCAGAAAGAGGTATTGAGGAAAAGAAGCGGCATGGGGGATGCAGCCACAACAGCCAGGAAAACCAAATGGAGCCGGGGGGACACGTAGTCAGGATGAACCAGTCAAAATGGACCTACGAGACGACAGTCTGGGATCCGAGGCAGGGGAAGAAAAACACAGGGATACCAAGGTGAAGATGGGCACAGGATTTCAAAACAGTAATAGGACCTCGGTGGACAAGACAGAGTAAAGTGAAGCTAATCTTCTTCTTCTTCTTTTTCTACATGGTTTAGGCTATGCAGCCCGTTCCGGTGAAGTCATCAGTGGAGTCCATCTTCTGCGAGGTCGGCCAACATCTCGTGCTCCTTTTGGGTTGTATAGGAAGGTCCTTTTAGGTATCCTTTCTTCACTCATCCTCATTAAATGTTCTGTCCATTTCTTGTTATTTGTTTTAATTTGGTCTTCTAATTTATAAATATTTAGTTCTTCTCTTATTGACTCATTTCTTCACATTCCGCAGAAATATCATTTCCGCTGCTGTATTCTATTATTATCCATTGCTTTTATTACCCAACTTTCGCTTCCATATAACAAAGAAGGAACAGCCAATGTTTTATATAATTTAAGTTTAGAGTCTTTTATTGTTTTCCGACCTAAAGTTCTTTTAGTGGTTCCACATATAGCCTGGAATTTGAATATTTTGTTTTCTATATCTTTATCTTCTTTGTATGTAATATCACACCCCAAATACTTCTGTTAGTTGTTCCACTATTTTATTTTCGCAAACAATTTTAGTTCTTATTCCATATTTACCTATAAATGCCATTGTTTTTATTTATTTACTGATATTTTGCAGATATATCTATTGGCCACCAATTGGAACTTATAAGCTAACGTTTGTAGATTTCAGATTCTGCCATTAGTAACACAATGTCTGCAAATAACAGGGCATTTATTCTACCCTTATTGTCAATTAATATTCCTTCCTTATAAAAATGTTGTTTCCATTCAGTTAGGATGTCGTCAATATAGATATTAAATAAAATAGGTCATAAGGTACACCCTTGTCTCATTCCTTGGTTTATTATGAAAAACTTTGTACTATTTCTAGTTAGCAACGGGTCTATATACACATTTCTCTCATAGTATAAGCCCTTATTTCTATTATTTGATTAGGGATACCTTTGTTTTCCAGGGTATTCCATAGTAGTTCTCTATTTACTCTACCAAAGGCGTTTTCTAAATCTATAAATAATAGATGTGTCTCCTTATTTCTTTCTCTTCTTTTTTCTATGATTTGTGTGACACTAATTAAAGGACAATTAACTTGCGTAAGTTTTGGATAACTGACACTTCTGTCAGCTGGAACATCGCTATTCATTTTTTATGTGTTAACCGTGCAAAGCTTTAAAAGCCTACTGTATTCTAATATTCCTGTTGAACGCGCAAGGAAACGAAAAATAAGATAATTTCTGCAAATGTTTATCTCAACCAACACGAAGAAGATATAGGAATGGTTAGTACAAGAGTAGAGAAAGTCATGTGAGTGCAACAGAGATTTTTGGTGGTCAGTTTGGCATTATAAATGATACATTCTTCTCACAGCACGTAATCTACCATACATATGTATATAGAGCGGTTCATTTCCTTGAATTATTTCATGCGCGCTGCACTCGCATGCTCTGGTGCATTCCCATCATCTTAAGTGTTTGTGAAATTACTCTTCCGAAATGCCGTACTGTAAAGGGAAGCGCTTAAACACTCTTCCCGATTATGTTTAGCCATCGGCTCTTAAACCTCGCTTTAAATGCTAATTTAGGCTTAACTTCATTTTCGCAACATAGCACGCGTATTTAGAAATTAATACACCATTGAGCTGGCGCATTGAACATTCCAAAATATAACTTTTACATGTGTGAGACCAGGTATATAGCGTGTTCCAAAATTAGGCCTACAAACTTTGGGAGCTGATAGATAACATTATTTTAAACACTTTTTGTTAAGGAAAGTTTTTTGCTGCGGTGCTTTGTTTAAGCGCTAGACGAGTTAATCTCATTCATGCCTCACACCCAGTTTAAGTATTTACGGCAAAATCAACAATACCAATTAGTATTGCATTTGTCTTAATAAGGCACACAATTTTAACCCAAGAAACAAACACAAAACACGTAAACAAAACACAAACATTTCATTGTTTACAGTAAATCACATCTTTACTATTCAAAGTAAATGTTGGAACGCATACCCATTGCGATTAACACAAAGAGTGCATCAGCGTGCCCTATTCTGCCGTACTCTCGCAAAGACAGCAGCCATTTCTCTGGTTTAGAAGTTGATCGGTCTAATTTTGAATATTATTTCAATATCCTTCAATACCTGTCAGACAAGCATTCTACGAACAATGCTGTTATACTTTTCTACCACAATTTGAATAAATTCAATCACAGTTTCATGTTAAAATGTCATGCAAAGTCCAAATTCTAAAAGAGATTTGCCAATGTCACGTTAGAATTAAATTGTGAATAAATTCATTCGAATTGAAAACATCTAATCTATTGCACTCACATGACTTTCTCTGCTCTTGTACTTACAAAATCTTATTCCTATATCCAATTCGTGTTAGTTGAGATAAACATTTACAGAAGTTATCTTGTTGCTTATTTTGTTGTAGGTGCAAGGGGAATAGTAGAATACAGTAGGCTTTGAGAGCGATAGTCAAATCTTTTAAAACTTTCAAATTCTGTTATCCTTGGAAGGCGAACATAAAAATGAATAACGATGTTCCACTTGACGAAAGTGTATTTTAGTAAAATCGGCATTTTTTGTATAGTAAGATTTGGTCTGTCTCTTACGGTTTACCAGTTATGTAAGTGATCCAGAGTAAACAAAAGGCTATAGTGGCTATAAGCAGAAAATTCAAAACATACATTTCATTTGTCATAAAAAGTCTTAAAAATAAGGCATTCGATAGAGCCATTTTCAAAAGAATCAAAATTTTCAGAAAATTTTCCACGTAAAGGGTAGTTTAGGGTGGAAGAATTTTCTTCAAAGTCTAAGTGTTGCATCCTTGAAATACATTAAACTTAAATACTAACTTTGGTCTTCGGTTAGAAGTATAATAACCCATAAGGTTTTATAAAATTGGGATTGAGTGGTTAAATTTGATATGTTTATTTGAAATGTGCAGACAAACATGTGGTAAAAGTTTCAGTACTGTATGAAGAAATCTGTGGAAGTTCAAAATTTCACAGGTTCCTCGCCTTAAAATAAAAGTTTCAGTGACCCGTTTAATTTTGAAGTATTCCGTAGCGGATATAATTAAATTACCGCTCATTGGCACCGAGCGGGATAACTCAGAGATGTCTGTGGCCCGCATTCGAGAGGTCGCGGATTCGATTCCCATGTCCGACCTTTCTGACATGGAGGTTTTTCCTCGAGTCACTTAAGGGAATGCTGGGAAGGATATTTACCTTACATTCCTCTCTCTGTCCAATATTTCTAGGTTATGTCAGCAGGGTTGCCTGTAGAATGTGCTGTGGTGGAGCCTGTGTTATGGAAATACAGTGTTCGGTTGATAGGAGGTGCTGCGGTTGGCTGGCCGCACACCAGCAATGGTGCCAGAAATAGGGTAACTTCGCCCTCATAATAAGCCTGTTAAATGTTTTTATTGCTTCTTATTCTATATATATCCGCTATCTTATATTAGGCATAATGGTTTAATACATGTTTAGAAAAGGGAATGTTTTATTATTGATAAAAACATAAAACGAGTTAACAAATGGCTAGCTGAACTATCAGCGTATGCTTTCCACACTTTCACATTTCATGGCATTAGTTCAAAGTGTCGAGTGCATTTGTTTATCTCGCAGTAAATCTGTTTTTACAGTGCTAACTTGGCTTTCAGAAAGCCAATAGTAATCCCTGGCTCGGCCCACATGGCAAACAGAGGTCATCTTTTTTTCATATGTAAAACTGGAGACTTGAATCCCGATCTCCGCTCCGATAAAGTTTGGCCGTGGATGCAAATTATTTCCAGCACTCGTGTAAATGCTATTGTAGGATAGAATACCTACTTTGTCGGGAATTACGGACAGCGTTTGAAGCGTATGTTTAGTGGGAAGCAAGAGAAAAAAATTACGTTAAACACGCAGATTGTATCTGACGAAATTATAGCGAGGGACTGCCAGGTTGTAGTTTAAAAAGTGCGGTGTGTGTACCCAACTGGAGAAATTCCTGTAATAATTAACGTATGAATAATTAATAAAAGAATGCAAGGCAAGTAGTACAAAGCGGAGTAAGTCGGTTCCATTGTGCTTGTTTACAAAATTATAGTGTTTAATGGATGAATCGAGAGGCTGCACTAAAATTTATTGCACTGGAACACTGAGATGAATAGATTTTCGTTGTAATTTGAACTTTCTCTACTACACACTTAACCCCACCCCACCTAACCTAACTGTGAAAAATCTCATGTGTTGCACTCACATGACTTTCTCTGCTCGTGTACTAAACATTCCTACAAACTCTTTTTCTTATATCTTCTTCGTGTTAATTAAGATAAACATTTGTACAAATTATCTTATTGCTTATTTCCTTGTAGGTACAAGGGGAATATTAGAATACAGTAGGCTTTGTGCGATAGTCAAATGTTTTAAAGCTTTGAGATTCCGTTCCCTTTGCACGTTTAACCTACAAAAAAAAATGAACAACGATGTTCCATTTCACGATAGTTTTTAGGTTTTCCGAAACTCACACGCATAAGGAATATCTCCTAAATGGTTCACTCTACAAAAAAAAAGTTATTCGAACATAAATTGTGTATTTTAGCGAGATCTACATTTTTTGTATAGTATGATTTGGTCTATCTCTAACGGTTTACCAGTTATGCAAAAGTCGTCCATAGTAAATACGACTACAGGGGCTATAGTCAGAAAATTCAAGATACGCATTTCATTTTTCATAAAAATGTCTCAAACATATGACATTTTAATCAAAATCGTTGGAGCCATTTTCAAGAAAATCAAAATTATCGAAAAAGTTTCAACTTAAAGAGTAGTTTAGGGTGGGACTGTTTTCTTCAAAATCTTTTTTAACCGAATTTTCGTTTTTGAGTTATGCTGTCCACAGATTGATACACACACACACACACACACACACACACACACACACAAACACACACACACACGGGCCTTTTTCTAAAAATGCTTTTTTTGGGTTCAGAGGGTCTCAAAACATATTTCCGCTGAAATCTCGACATCGAATTTTTGGGTGGAATACAATACTTCCCCTACTTAGCAGTAGAGAAGCTAAACAGTTGAATTGCAATAGAAACAACTAAATCATTCAGCCACTTTCTCTAACGAAGATCCAAACTCATTCGGCTAATTGAATTAAAAAAGTAAATAGGTATCGGAGATTTTCTTAATACATAAGACTATCATAAATGAAGCTCAAAAATAATATAATTTGAGTCGAATTTGAAACAAACTATGAACAGACCTAAGAAATGACCAAATTGACAAATAACTTTATTTTAAAAACAATTTTGGCGAAAAACTATTTTCTTGTATAGTAGTAGTAGTAGTAGTAGTAGTAGTAGTAATCATAATAATAATAATAATAATAATAGTAATAATAATAGTATTAATAATAGTATTAATAATAGTAATAATAGTAATAATAATAGTAATAATAATATTAATGATAATGATGATAATAATAGTAATAATAGAAATAATAATAATGATAATGATAATAATAATTATAATAATGATGATAATAATGATGATGATAATAGTAATAATAGTAATAATAATAGTAATAATAATAATAATAATAATAATAATAATAATAATAATAATAATAATAATAATAATAATAATAATGATAATGATAATGATGATAATAATGATGATAATAATAATGATAATAATGATGATAATAATGATAATAATAATAATAATAATAATAATAATAATAATAATAATAATAATAATAATAATAATAATAATAATAATAATAATAATAATAATAATAATAATAATAATAATAATAATAATAATAATAATAATAATAATAATAATAATAATAATAATAATAATAATAATAATAATAATAATAATAATAATAATAATAATAATAATAATAATAATAATAATAATAATAATAATAATAATAATAATAATAAAAAACGGGAGATTCCGTATTTTGCTTTGTGTCAGTACCAAGTTATTTGTGAATTTTGTGCTCAACATAACACAATTTATTAGAATTTTAGAGGATTTTCTTTGTAAAAAAAGGGCAGATTTCACTGAATAACCCAAATAAACAAATATCGCTTCTTTGCCTTAACTTACTGTGCGTAATGAAAGGATTTGAATACCAGATTTTATTTACCATCTCTGTTCAATTAAAAAGGCACCAAACAAACGTCATGCTGAAGGTCAAATACACCGTTTCATTTATGGCATTAAGAGAGCTTTTTCCCAGGCGGTATTTCCAGACAGTCTCTTATCTCTGAATAATAACAGCTGTGTTGACATTGCGTTTAAAACACAATGAAGAATAAATTACAGCTTTCTTCAGCAGAACGCCATGATTATTAGAAATGCATAGACGAGGCTTTTCAACAACGTCATACATATTTCAGATTCTTCATCTGCGAGAATATCCATATATGGCAATTTTAAGTACCATATACTTTGTATTCAAAATATGCGATAACGGAGGTATTCTAAGTTCTGTAAACATCATTTCAGTTCTTAAAATTTTTGACTAAAACCTTTATGATAGGTTGTATTTACTTTTCGGATAGGATGCATACCTATGTCTTATATCAAACATTAATAGATTATGATTTCAGCGTGAGGAATGTGTTCAACATAGCATGAAGTTTTACGTACAGTCACGATTCCAAATAGTTATTTATGTAAACAGTGTTTAATTTGACTAATTGTGACACGAGTATACGCCTCGCGCGTGAGTGAAAGCGAACGGGCTAATTTTTACGAGTGTCACAATGAAAATATTACGTTTTATGTAACTCTAGCATTAACACACACAAAAATAACTAACAAATATGCGAAATGTAAAATTATAATGCATCAGAGATCAGAGAGTGTGACGTAATATGATTCCTAAGCAGATGTTGCTTCATTTGTTTCAACATGCATAGAGGAAAATGGAAGGTTATTATAAAACTATTGAAAATATGGATTGTATTCCGATTGATATTTTAAACGAAGTCAAGAGTTTTGTGAATGGAGAAAGAAAAATTCAGTTTTGCAAAAGTTGATATGTAAGTTAATCATTAACACATATTTGGTAGTGTAAGCTAAATTTACAATTCATTTATCAATTACTGTGGCAACAAGGCTAAAACTGGTCTTTAATACTTACGGTACCAGTAGGAAGCCAACCCCATAGTAACCTAAAATTAAATTATTAATGAATTCTTAGCAAAACATACAAACATATTTGTTGACATATTATATTCTTCTCATTTCTTTAGTATATCTTGAGATGCTACTTTAAGTAAAGAATCTATTGCAAACTTCATTAACAAAAAATCTGATGTGTTGCACTCACATAACTTCCTCTACCCTTGTACTAACCATTCTTACAAACTCTTATACCTATATCTTCTTCGTGTTAGTTGAGATAAACTTTTGTACAAATTACCTCTTCACACGCTTAAGCATATAAAAAAATGAAAAATGATGTTCCATTTCACGAAAGTTTTAAGTTTTCCGAAACTCACACACATAACAAGGAATATCTCCGAAATGGTTCACACTACCAAAAACTAAATTGTGGGTTTTAGTGAGATCTACATTTTTAAAATGTAAATTACTCAGGGGTCTCCGTCTAGGGGATATGTGAATGGCGACCGCAAGGTACCCAAGCTGAGCAGAACATTACTTCCACTTACTGGTGTTTTGCTCCTCACTGTAACTTTTCTATCTGACCTTACCTTGGTCATCTCTTGTTCTCTTCCGACCCCGATGCTATTAGGGTTCCCGAGGGCTAGGGAGTCTTTATTTTTCCAACCTCTCCATTTCTCTATAAAATCTTAACCCCTAACATGCTGACCTGTCATGGCATGTAATACGTACTCTGATTGGTAATCAGAGGATATGGTCGGTGAATTTATTTTGATAATTCTCCCGGTCAGGTCGGTGAGACCCGTAAACCAACGACAGGTGTGGTCCTCCAGACATTCTGGGGGTTGTGAGAGAGCGATGTGACCGCCAAAACATAAAAATATGGTGCTCTCTTAAAAGCGGTTACTATACTGCTATTGCTCTATGAGTGAAACATATTGTAGAGCAAGAGGATTAATGACTTCATTGTCAGAAATCCAGCATTAGCTAACAACAACAACATTTTTAAATGTTAAGATTTTGTCTATCTCTTACGGTTTACGAGTTATTCAAAAGTCATCGAGAGTAAACAGGACTACATAGGCTATAGCCAGAAAATTAAAAATATACATTTCATTTGTCATAAAAATGTCTCAAACATTTTAATCAAAATCGTTAGAGCCATTTTCAAGAAAATAAAAATTTTCGAAAAATTTTCCATGTAAAGGGTAGTTTAGGCTGAGGCGATTTTCTTCAAAATCTTCGTGTCGGATTGTTGAAAGACATTAAACTTAAATACCAATTTTGGTTTTTAACTGAGTGTTCGTTTTTGAGTTATGCTGTCCACACACACAAGGACCTTTTTGTAAAAATGCTTTTTTTTGGATTCAAGGGGTCTCAAAACATATTTCCGGTGAAATCTCAACATCGAATTTTTGGGTGTAGTACAATACTTCCTCTATCTACCAGTAGAGAAAGTAAAAAAAAGGTGCACAGGATTTGAACCCGTGACCTTGAGAACGGGTCCATAGACGTTGCCGCCTGGACTGTTTCTTTGTATACATTATATTTGAAAACGTATAGTGTTACATTATATAAGTTATTATACTCAGAAGACCTTAACATGCACGCATAAGCCAGCTGGTTGATGGACGGTCCATAGAACAATAAACCAAAAATAACAGACGCCAGCACAGACCACAGCACACGATTTTTTGCAAGGTAATAACAGTAACAGACCTTTCTATTCATAATTCTCAGCATCAAATATAATCAAATAAAGCGAAAGTCTCTCATTACGAAGGAAGGCAGTCAGGCAGTCAGTCCACCTGTTCATGCAAGTCATCCAAGCTCTTTAAAAAGATTTCTGCCGGTATATTATGTATGTACCTTTATATGGAGTTTCGTGTGTAGGGGCATATGGCATGCTCTTTTAAGTGCTATTGTGCGGCGAAACAGTAACTGCAAATTAAACTCGGATTTCGCTTTGATTGGGAGGGCATGGCGTGACAAGAAACCACGCTGGCGTGCTTTATCAGTGGCGGATTTAATGAGACGGCGACGGTTGTTCAAATATCTAATTACAGATGAATGTGGTTAGCTTAGCAAACCTCGTATTATGTATCGAATTTCTGAAGGGATGCTACAAAATTCGGAACAAATGTGCCTCAGTGCTAAATGCAAACAAAGGAAAATCCGCCGCAAAATTTAATTGCCTTTAGCACCCATTTATTAGTCCCAAAAGATTGTCATTTAAAACTGGATGTTCCTGGATAGCGTAGATCGAAGCTAGGAAATGGTAAATTTTGGAAGTTTTATAAAAAACATTCAGATGTAGGCAGTCAAGTGACTTTCTCTACTCACTCTTCTACAAATCATTCTTGAGTGTGGTTGTAAGCTGGTTTGGGTCAAAAATATGAATTTTGTATTTTTTGCTGATTTTGTAAGTAAACCCCTATTTTACATTACTCTAGTAACGAGTGATCCAAAAGACTCCGAACCGGCTGCGTTGTGCTTTGCCTATGGGCGTCCTCAGCGCTCGTCGCCGGCTGCCGCTGTCATAGGGCGCGGATGAAAACATAGATTTTTAAAACTACTTTTGAAGGCTTTACTTACCAATATTATTAAAGGAGATGCTGAAACTTGCCACCGTCGTTGTCCATACATTTTTGGCACCTCTTTAGGAAACTATCCATCACTCGCCGTAGTTGACGTTGAGAAATGCTGGCATTTTCCTGGCAGATATTTAGTTTTAATTCTTCCAGGGTGTGTGGGTTTGTCTTGTACACTTTATGCTTTAAGTTACCTCAGAGGTAGAAATTGCAAATCAGCTGGAAATCTCTCTGCAAATCGCACTTTCACTTGGCGAGCTGACAGAGTTGACACATACGAATCATAAATAAATACACGATGTGCAGTAGAAAACAAATGCTGAGCCATTATACACTTGTGACTAAGAACAGGACAAAAAATAAAGCACGCTAAAATAACTCAACCTCACGTTATCACGTCAGCTCAATACTGCACTTTCAGAGTAGAGAAAAACAAGTCAACCGCATGACCTTGTGTACAGAAGCTGCGTTATCGTGTTTCTGTGCGCGCAGTGTAACAACACCGCGCACCAGTTCGCATCTTTTTGGGCCTCTCTGTATTTTAACCCCTAAAAACATGCCAAAAGTATCTTTGAAATAAATTTGTCTTGAAAGATGGATATGAGGGAACAATAATATATTCGTTACAATCGTTTTAAAAATGTGAAAATAAGTCAGTGCATTCAAAAAGCATTGATTTACATGTGTACCAAATTTGACACTTCTAGAGGAAACAGTCTCTATGAAAACTGGAGTTAGAATTCTTAAAGTTAACATTCCAAGCATACAGCTTACAACCTTCCCTTAATTTTGATTGAAGTTTTCTCAAACTTATGTTTCCAATTTTCTCAGGAACCACTTATTCTAGAGCGCCGAAACTTTTATCCCTCATTTTTGGATTGTTTATGGTAGTGCTGACATTTTCTTATAACCCTATTATTAAAGTCCCTTTAGCCTCCCATTAAAGAAGTACTACTTTGAAAATGTGATTTTCTAAAATTTTCGGAAAATTTGGCTGAAAATTTATTTAACAAAAAGTAGATGACGCGTGGAAGATTTTCGAAGAAGACCCCTTTTTCCTCTTTTACTGCCCTATATAAGGAGCTATGCCTTCCCGACTTGATGTACTTTTATTGGTCGACTGGCACACGCCACGAAAGAAGTTTCTAATTTGCTGCTAATATATTTGTCCTGATTAGGTGAGCCAAATTCGCACTTACCAATTTTGAATATGAAATTGGGACTTCCCCGAAATATATCACGGAGATCCCCTTTCTCCCTGTTTTTGTCACGCCAAATTACTACACAAAGGATGAATATAAAAATCCCCTTCGTATTCCTACAATGGGACTCCGACCACGAAGTGCTACAAAACCCTGTGTTGGCTTCTGTACTAAAACATTTTCTTCGGGAGTGTTTCCAACGTGAAATATCATTTAAATACAGAATATTTTACAGATATTCATCCTTAGTCTAATTCCTTACTAAATATTTACAAATTAGATCCCTAAACAATCTGCATTGTCGTAATACTATTTATATGCATGCATTACATGTGTTTATGACGTTAATTCTTTATAATACTGTAACAAAATCGCACAAAATGCGTGATCCGTTTCCTTTTCTAACCCATTTATTTCCTCTAAATTTACTACAATAATTGCACAATTTCCTTCTCGTTTATAGTTATCTCTACTATTACAATTCACACTTATTCTTGCGATAATCTTTCTCAGCCTTTCAATGTCTTTCTCCAGTTTCACTGTCTCTTATATCTTTACTATTACGACACAATCACTCGACGACACATACATACTCACTCACAGGCTGGTCGACTCACTCTCGTAACTAAACAACGACTTAAACAACTATCATTCACTCAACTCTAACACTCAACTAGTAAAATCTGACACCAACTCAATGAACTGCTCACTGTCTGTCCTATTTATACTGGAGCCTGAGTGACGTAACCTCTTTCATGTACGTCTGCATGACTCAGCAAAGAAGTAGTCAGAAGTTTCTGGTGTAATTGCTCTTCGATCAAATACACACATACGCTAACTGTCCTGTAGCCCCGGACCTCTCCACGCCTCACCGTCATTATTAAGGTAACGCGCGCGCGCGCGCGCGCGCACACACACACACACACACACACACAACCGCTCGTCGTATTCAAGGTCACTCGGCCTCCTCTTGCCACCAACTAATATTGAGCAAATTAGTAATTAAAAAACACTATCTTTAAGATTGTTAAGATAGAGCGTTCCCAATCCCATTAAAAGACGAGAGGCGCAGCAAAATCCATGTCAGTCTCAGATAGAGAAGGGGACGGAACGCGCTCATGCGTAATGGTCTTATTTTGGGGCAATGTGCATTGTGTAGTAACAGTGAAAGTATGATATAATTAAGTGAAGCGATGCACCGGCTCGTGAAATTACTGCTCATGTACACAGTGCCACGCGCCAATTGCCTTCAGCTTGGGATTAGTCAATTCATAATCCGTCATGTCATCAAGGTACAAGCATTGCTTAATCTGGGAGTCCACATACCGACCCTGCAAGGGACTGAAATGGGGACACCAGGATCCCTCTACACAGTTGTCAAAATTATTCAACTCAGATATTACATACAATATTTTTACTTTCTTTACTGGTAAATAGAGGAAGTATTCTATTCCACCCAAAAATTCGATGTTGAGATTTCACCGGAAATATGTTTTGAGACCCCCTCGTGTGTATGTGTCTGTGTGTGTGTTGTGTGTGTGTGTGTGTGTGTGTGTGTGTGTGTGTGTGTGTGTGTGTGTGTGTGTGTGTGTGTGTGTCTGTGGAGAGCATAACTCAAAAACGAAAAGTCGGTTGAAAATCAAAGTTGATATTTAAGTTTAATGTCTTTCAAGGATGCGACACGAAGATTTTGAAGAAAATGGCCCCACCCTAAACTACCGTTTACATGGAAAATTTTTCGAAAATTTTGATTTTCCTGAAAATGGCCCTAGCGATTTTGATTAAAATGCCATATGTTTGAGATATGTGTATGACAAATGAACTGTATATTTTGTATTTTCTGTCTTTAGCCTATGTAATCCTGCTTACTCTGGATGACTTTTGAATCTCGTAAACCGTACGAGATAGACAAAATCTTAATATACAACAAATGTAGATCTCGCTAAAACACAATTTATGTCCAAATAACCTTTTCTGTAGACTGAACCATTTCGGAGATGTTCCTTGTTATTTGTGTGAGTTTTGAAAAATTTGAACTTTCGTCAAATGGAGCATCGTTATTCATTTTTTATGTTAGCCATGCAAAGAGAATGGAATCTCAAAGCTTTAAAAGATTTGACTATCGCACAAAGCCTACTGTATTTTAATATTCCCCTTGTACCTACAAGGAAATAAGCAATAAGATAATTTCTACAATGTTTATCTCATGTAAAACAAAGAAGATGTAGGAATAAGAGTTTGTAAAAATGGTTAATACAACAATAGAGAAGTCATGTGAGTGCAACACATCAGATTTTTAAGATAAATAAATTATTTAAAGTAAGAAAAATTAGTGTACCATGTTTTTAAAACAGACTAAAAGGTGTATTCTGATTTTTAAAATAAGATACATGGCAGCCGATAGCCTCTCAACGAGGAGAGCTGCAGTAATAGCAAGTTCACACATGTCCCCCTTTTTAAAACTCAATACCTGCAAAATTTAAACAACCGTTCGGGTTTAGTTTTCGCGGCAGCGAAAACATGCAGATATAATGTATACCAGCCCACCTTCAGAACAAAAGTAATTTGTTCTAAATAAGACTTCAATGCATGTTTGCGTCTTCAGAGTTGTGATTCTGAGTACCTAATTTAACATTTAATCTCTCTCTCATTATAATAGGGACTCTTGCGGTACTTTCAAACGTACCCTCAGTCCAGCCCTTTGAGGTGGTATGACACGTTTTACCCGGAGTGGTAATTTAAAGAAAATTGATAGAGCCGATTTTGATTCGTAACATTTGCATTCGTCTTTGTAAACTGTAGTAAGGAAATCCAGTATGAAGCAGCGCAACTAAATACATCGGACAGGAAAGTTCGCGTGTTCCCCAACAACTAGACCATTGTCTGACACTAGAGGTCTCCTTGGGGCGTTGAACAGATGGGCAGACGAAACTTCTCTTGTGCTTAGTTGTGTTCCTCTCCTTAATTATTCTGCTTTATATTCTCTTCTATTATTTGTAAGAGAATAAATGCAACATGTCTTTAACTCAATAGAAGTAGAACCTATTAAGGTGTGTTAAGGAAATCTTTTGTGTTTGCTATAATTTAAATTTTCGTCTAGACATGAACATAACCGAAGGACGCCAGCCACTTGCCAGATATCCTGGTTTTATTTTTACTTTCTCTTCTACGTAGATACAGCAGGGAAAAGTACTGTATTTCACTAACAAATTCGATATCGAGACTTCATCGGACTCCCTGAGACTTTAAAAAAATAGTTCCTCCTCGTATGATAACTATGGGAAGCCGATATCGAAATTTCATGTTTTGGGACCTCCTACATTTTTACTTTCTCTGCTGGAAAGTAGGGGAAGTATTGTATTCCCCCCAAAAATTCGATGTCGAGATTTCACTAGAAATATATGTTTTGAGACCCCTGAATAAAAAAAGAAGCATTTTTAGAAAATGTTCCGTGCGTGTGCCTGTGGACAGCATAACTCAAAAACCCAAAGCCGGTTAAAAACTAAATTTGGTATTTAAGTTTGTCTTTCAAGGATGCGACACGATGATTTTGAAGAAAATAGCTCTAACCTAAACTACCCTTTACATGAAAAATGTTCCGAAAATGTTTATTTTCTTGAAAATGGCTCTAACGATTTTGATTAAAGTGTCATATGTTTGAGATATTTTTATGACAAATGAAATGTATATTTAGAATTTTTTCCTATAGCCCCTGTAGTCGTATTTACTCTGGACGGCTTTTGCATAAATGGCAAACCGTTACAGATAGGCCAAATCTTACTATACAAAAAATGCTAAAATACACAATTTATGTCCAAGTAACTTTTCTTGAAGGGTGAACCATTTCGGACCTATGCCTTGTTATGTGTTTGAGTTTTAGAAAGCAAAACTTTCGTGAAATGGAACATCGTTGTTCATTTTTTATATGTTGAGCGTGCAAAGAGAGCGGAATCTCAAAGCATTAAAAGATTTGACTATCGCACAAGGCCCACTGTAGTCTAATATTCCCCTTGTACCTACAAGGAAATAAGTAATAAGATAATTTGTACAAATGTTTATCTCAACTAACACGAAGAAAATATAGGAATAAGAGTTTGTAAGAATGGTTAGTACAAGAGTAGAGAAAGTCATGTGAGTGCAGCACATCAGATCTGTGGACATATTTATGTGTATATTAAGGAAGTTATCAATGCATTAAAGAGGTTATTAGAGCATAAATTTACTGTCACTAGTAGCAAGGCAAGGCTCTGAGGGACCGAAAACCTTGACTGTTGCTACAATAGTCATTCCAGGTTCCTTATTAATCCTATGCTCCTCATATCAGTTGTATAATTAAACAAAGGCAGAATGAGCATTTGTTCTCTGGTATTCTGTGACGTTACTTATAACCGCATACCAGATACATTACTCATAGAAAGCAATGAGCAACAAACAGTTCTTTCACCTTAAAACAACACCTGTCTCAATGTTTGCATGCCATTTTTTCCCCATCACGCAACAACACGTGCTATTCGAAGCGCGTGTGGCTTATAGGAGAATGTACAGATGCATTACATTCCTTGCTTAATGCCCTGTAATGACTGTTATCATATGTTTGTTTTACTTGGCTGCGTTCATTACTAACACGAGCTGCTGGAAGTTGTTTTATTTTCACAGCAATAAGCTGAAGAATCGAATTTGTTCCTTGTGGACACGGGGTTAGGAGTCTGACCGGGGTCTGAAGTATGAGAAGGAGCTTGAAATGCTAGGCCCAGTTACTTTAATATTGCTGACTGAATATCAGATTTAATCTAAGATCAAAAAATGAACTGAGATCAAAATACTCTGGTGGAATGACAATTTCAGAAATCCCACTCCTGACACCAAGGTGACAGAAACAACAAAATCCAGTGCAGCTATTTTTACTTTCTCTACTGGTAAGTAGAGGAAGTATTGCATTCCACTCTAAAATTCAATGTCGAGAATTCACCGGAAATATGTTTTGAGGTCCCTTGAATCCAAAAAAAAGCATTTAGAAAAGGTCCGTGAGTGTGCGTTTGTCTGTCGTCAGCCTGTGGACAGCATAACTCAAAAACGAAAAGTCGGTTAAGAACCAAAGTTAGTATCTGAGTTTAGTGTTTTTTAAGGATGCGACACGAAGATTTTGAAGCTCCACCCTAAACTACCCTTAGCATGGAAAAGTTTTCGAAAATTTTGATTTCTTGAAAATGGCTCTGACGATTTTGATTAAAAAGCCATATATTTGAGATATTTTTATGACAAATGAAATGTGTAATTTGAATTTTCTGGCTATAGCCCCTGTAGTATTTACTCTGGATGACTTTTGCATAGCTGCTAGATTTTTAAAATGTTTCAAGATATTTAAACCTATTAATCGCTTTAGGCGTGAGACTTGTCCTTTAGTTTTAGAGGCTTTTTGGATTTTTTCCGACTCTCTTTATGGTATTTTAACTTTTTTGCCCTATACATATTTCTGTTTTAATTGTTTAGCACAAATTAACGTAGAAGACGTTCTGTCTAATTCGCCTTTGCTCGATAAAGTCTTTCATCTTGGAATAGTTGAATAGGTGAAGAGATTTATAGGAACGAACCGGTTGCGACTATAACTACAGCACTTAGTGATTTTAAAGTGCTGGTTTATGAGTTCTGCATAGACACCTAATCCAGGACATATTTACTCCAAGTTAATCAAAATTGATGGTACAAGGTGGGGTCCAGTTGTAGAATGTTACTAGATGCCAAATAAAACAAGATATTGCGATTAAATCCTGTCACTAAAGTTTATTTTAGGATTATTTTTAAGCGTTATTTAAAACGGCAGATATCCAGAATATACTGAACACATACCTCGATATATTAGGTTTCGATACTTTCAGTATGCTGAGTGTCGAGGTATCGAAGTCCATGTTTTTACTTTCTCTAGTAGTAAGTAGAGGAAGTATTCTACTCCACCAAAAAATTCGATGACGAGATTTCACCGGAAATATGTTTTGAAACGCCCTGAACACAAAAAAAATTTTAGAAGAAGGTCCGTGTGTGTCTGTCTATCAGTCTGTGCGTCTGTCGACAGCATAACTGGAAAACGAAAAGTCGGTTAAAAACCAAAGTTGGTATTTAAGTTTAATGTCCTTCAAGGATGCGACACGAAGATTTTGAAGAAAATAGTCGCACCCTAAACTACCCTTTACATGGAAAATTTTTCGAAAATTTTGATTTTCTTGAAAATGGGTCTAACGATTTTGATTAAAATGTCATATGTTTGAGATATTTTTATGAAAAATGAAATGTATATCTTGAATTTTCTGGCTATAGCCCCTGTAGTCGTATTTAGTCTGGACGACTTTTGCATAACTGGTAAACCGTTAGAGATAGACCAAATTATACTATACAAAAAATGTAGATCTTGCTAAAATACACAATTTATGTTGCAATAAATTTTCTTGTAGGGTGAACCATTTCGGAGATATTCCTTGTTATGTGTGTGAGTTTCGGAAAACTTAGAACTTTCGTGAAATGGATCATCTTTGTTCATTTTGTTTTATGTTAAGTGTGCAAAGACAACATAATCTCAAAACATTTGACTATCGCACAAAGCCTACTGTATTCTAACATTCCCCTTGCACCTACAAGGAAATAAGCAATAATATAATTTGTGCAAATATTTATCTTAACTAACACGAAGAAGATATAGGAATAAGAGTTTGTCAGAATGGTTAGTACAAGAGTAGAGAAAGTCATGGAGTGCAACACAGATTTTTTCGGGTATCGTTAATTCATAGTGTCTACAAGTTCTAGCCCCTTTGTCTACTGTAACATACTTGTTCATTTAGGTTTAGTTTGTTTAATTGTTTTCTTATATTCCTGTTTTTTAAAATCTCATTTCCATCACACAATTTACGTTAATGCATTTTTCGTTGAGTGAAACACTTCGGGGATATTTCTTGTTTGTCTCAATTTTACAATACTTAAACTTTTCTCAAGTGGGAAGTCATTGTTATTTCTTGGTCATGAAAAGAGAACGAAATTTCAAAACCATCGGATACCGACTAGCTGTTAAACATTGGACTATAGTTTAAGCCTACTATATTCTTCTATTACCACTGTACCTACAAGGTACAAACATCTATGTTGATTAACATGAAGTAGGGTAATAAACCTCGTTAAGAATATTTTGTACAAGAACATGTAAAGTCATGTGAATGCACACACACACACACACACACACACACACACACACACACACACACACACACACACACACACACACACACACACACACGAAATCTCTGACACACGAGCTTATAAAATACATGAATTTTTTGGTAGAATACCGACCTGTCTTACTTTATATTAGAGGAAGTAAAACTCACATGTGACAGTCCAAGAGGGTTAGGCTTAGGTTTATTAATAGATGTGAAGGGATCAATCTTGCATCCCTCGTGAGCTACCCCAGTAGAAACTCTCTGGTATTCATTTCCGTGAGGGTTAAGTGAACCCATGGGTTCAACGAGGGTTAGGCAGCTGAAAAATTGCAGCATTACATGTGTGGTGCAATCCTCTATCGGTCGATTTGTAATCATTTGCAACGGTCCTGTGCCACTATCATGAGCAGGGTGAGGTGAAAGGCAATTTTTCATATCATAAACAGCGACGCCCAAAAGTATTATTTATAGCATATGCGATGTACATTAAAAATTACGATCAGGTCAAAAGTTCATTGCCCAGGGTGTAAAATTTCCTGGTCTCAGTTTCTGCTTTGTTTATATTTTTATGTTTACTTTCTCTACTACGAATAGTAAGTAGAGGAAGTATTGTATGTGTGTGTGTGTGATGTGTTACACTCACATGACTTTCTCTACTCTTGTACTAACCGTTCTTACAAACACTTATACCTATATCTTGTTCACATTAGTTGAGATAATTATTTGTATAAATTATCTTATTGTTTATTTCCTAGTAGGTGCAAGGGGAAAAGTAGCCAGTAGCCTGTGAGCGATAGTCAAATCTTTTAAAGCTTTGAGATTCCGTTCTCTTTGCACACTTAACATATAAAAAAATGAACAACGATATTCCATCTCACGAAAACTTTAAGTTTTCCGAAACTGACACAAACAACAAGGAATATCTCCGAAATTCTTCACTCTATAAAAATGTCATTTGTACATAAATTCTGTGCTTTAGTAAGATTTGCAGTATTTGTATATTAAGAATTTGTCTATCTTTTACGGTTTACCAGTTACTCAAAAGTCACCCAGAGTAAATAGGACTGCATAGGCTAAAGCCACAAAATTCAAAATATACGTTTCATCTATCATACAAATATCTCAAACATATGGCATTTTAATCAAAATCGTTAGAGCTATTTTCAAGAAAATCAAAATGTTTGAAACATTTTCCATGTAAAGGGTAGTTTAGGGTGGAGCAATTTTCTTCAAAATCTTCGTGTCGCATCCTTGAAAGACATTAAACTTAAATACCAACTTTGGTTTTTAACACACTTTTAGTTTTTGAGTTATGCTGTCCACAGGCTGACAGATACACCCACAGACACACACGGACCTTTTTCTAAAAATACTTACCAGTAGAGAAAGTAAAAACGAAAAGTAGATTAAAAATCAAAGTTGGTATTTAAGTTTAATATCTTTTAAGGATGCGACACGAAGATTTTGAAGAAAATTCCTCCAGCCAAACTATCCTTTACATGGAACATTATTCTAAAATTTTGATTTTCTTGAAAATGGCTCTAACAAATAACAAAATACAACTGAAAACATCCCGCAATTATATTGTACATAGTGTAGAGTTTAGCTAAGAACAATAAATCTCTAAATGTTATTAACAATGCGAGGGCGAAAGGAAAGTTTTCATATTAAGACGACCAAGCAAGCTTAAAATTCTCAAAAAATGCTATTGAGGCCAAGAAGAAAGCATCAGAGTCCTACGTATGATGCTGGGAAATTTTAAGTTGATTGGATTTCGGTAAAGAACAAAGACACTGTTAAATTTTAAAATTCATTTTTCTCAGCTCTTTTTTCCAGACTTTTCACTATTCAAAATGCTTCTTGTACCCTAGTTTATAACCTATCAGCTTGAAATTTTCAGGAGACCTTCAGAGATTAAGGTATTAAGATTTGTCGTGTGAAATTAAATAATTTCCATAACTCATACTGTAAAAATATTGATAAATAGTATACAGTTTTTTTCTCTTAAACTGTTTAGATCTAATTAGTTTTGGTATGACAATTTCTTTATATTTGGTACTGAACTCTAATTAAAATTTTAGGAGTGATACAATAAACTGTAGGGTCCAAGGGTAATTTCATATGAGCATACCAAAAAGTGATTTATTAATAATTTAAAAATGATTAGACATATGACATTGAAATTTTGTGTGTAGTATTTACTTATGTTCTGAGTGTGTGGAAAAAAATTCAAACCAATCAGAACAAAACTGGATTTTTTAATTTTCACAAATACATTTGTCTGACAACACTGTGTGTTGTATATCATAGTGGCAACATAAACAGTTGGGACAGTATTATATTATCATATTCCTCCACCTGACCTTCTGGAGTCAGAGTTCACTCAAGTACACGAAGCATGTCCCCTGCTTGGCTGGTTGCCTACCTATAGGAGACATAAGCGAGTGTCAGTTGTCAGCGCATTGCATCTGCTCTGCTTACCGGCTCTGGTAACGCTATATATAATATCAGGTAGCCCTTGTCATATGACGTTTACCAAGACATTCCACTAGAAAACATTCCATTATCATAAGCGAAATCATATCTCGAAGCACTTCAGTAACGGCCAGCTAACAGCTTTGAGGATTTAGTTAAGTTTATAACTTTACTTCAATGTATGTAACAGACTATCCCACGCAAGTGTGCAAAATTTGATCTCTATAGCTTTTGTAGTTTCTGAGCAAAAGAAAAGTGCTTCGAAAAATAGGTTATTCACATCATGACAGTTGAAAATGAACTGGCGTTAGTGCAACCCAGGGTAGCAATCATAAATATGTCGTATTGTTTCCTGATTTGCAGTTCTACATCTTTTGTTCCGGCTCCTTAGATGAAGCTTGTGATGTCAAATCACCAGATAATTATTTTAAAAATACTCGATATATCTAAAACTACCCACAAAAAAGGGGACTAAAGTTTAGACGCAGAATCAATTCACATTTTATTACTTCCTCTACTGGTAAGTAGGGGAAGTATTGCATTCCACCCAAAAATTCGATGTCGAGATTTCACCGGAAATGTTTGGACACCCCCTGAATCCCAAAAAAGTATTTTTAGAAAAAGGTCCGTGTGTGTGTGTGGGTGTGTCTGTGTGTGTGTCTGTCAGTCTGTCGACAGCATAACTCAAAAATTAAAAGTCGGTTAAAAACCAAATTTGGTATTTAAGTTTAATGTCTTTCAATGATGCGACACGAAGATTTTGAAGAAAATAGCCCAACCCTAAACTACCCCTTACAAGGAAAATTTTTCGAAAACGTTTATTTTCTTGAAAATGGCTCTAACTATTTTGATTAAAATGTCATATGTTTGAGATATTTTTATGACAAATGAAATGTATATCTTGAATTTTCTGGATATAGATCATGTAGTCCTGTTTGTTCTGGATGACTTTTACATAACTGGTAAACCGTAAGAGATAGACCAAATCTTATTATACAAAAAATGTAGATATTGCTAAAATAAACAATTTATGTCCAAATAAATTTTCTTGTAGGGTGAACCATTTTGCAGGTATTTCTTATATGTGTGAGTTTCGGAAAACTTAAAACTTTCGTGAAGTGGAACATCGTTGTTCATTTTTTTTTATAGGTTAAGCGTGCAAAGAGAGCGGGATCTCAAAGCTTTAAAAGATTTGACTACCGCACAAAGCCTACTGTATTCTATTCCCCTTGCACCTACAAGGAAATAAGCAATAATATAATTTGTACAAATGTTTATCTTAACTAACATGAAGAAGATATAGGAATAAGAATGGTTAGTACAAAAGTAGATCGACATTTGAGTGCAACACATCAGATTTTTTCGACTATCAAATGTTTTAAATTACCATTGAACCATACATATTCTGAATCAGAAAGAGCCAGAGAATATTTTTCCATTAAAAAGAGGAAATGCCAACTTTTGTCATTTTGCACTACCCACTTCCTTTAAGCCATAGTATATTTCTCCTTTCCATTCCGAAGGGCAAACAGCTCATGAAAGTGAATTAAAAAGCTATTCGGCGAGATTATAGAAAATGAGAGGTAATTTAATTTGCAAGCATTCATTATAGTGCGCTGTTTTTAGATATGATCAAGTTAACCTTCTGTAGATAATTCGATACTACGTGATGATTAGAAGAAACGGAAAAGAATAACTATCTAACAGGGAGTGACAAAAACAAAATTATCGTTGCTTTGATGAAGTTGAGGCAAGTAACTAACTATTCCTTCATTGCCTCTAGCAATAATTACATGATCACCAGGGCTGCCAACTCATAAAGGTAAATACATCGTACCAGGCACTAAGTATAAGAGGTTCACGCTCAAAATTATCGTACATCAAAACAAACACTACAGTAAAAGAGTACGCATTAAGAAAAGTATAAGTATTGGAAAGTTCAAACCAATAACAGGAATAAATCAGAAATGGTTAACTCTACAAAGAAGATTGACAAATTGTGTGCTTTAACGTGCTCTACATTTTTAGTGCAGTAAGATTTGTTCTATATTTAACAGTTTACCAGTTATGCAAACGTAATTGAGAATTAACAGAGCTTCAGAAGCTATTTTCAGGAAGTTAAAGATATACATTTCGTGAAAATGTCTTAAGCATGTGGTAATTTATTAAACATACCCCGCGGTTTATTTTTTTTTTTTACAAAGAAATTTACTATTTTTTGACGTAAAGGTTGGTTTAAGATCGGGGGGGGGGGGATTGGAAGACGCTAAACCTAAATTCCGAATTTGGTATATAATTGACTTCTCTTTTTTGAGCTATGCCAATCATAGATAGGCACACAGATACCCTTAAAGATGTTTTCTAAAGGTTCAGTTTTTTATTCAGGGAGCGTCCTCTACTCACTCTTAAGTATAGTAAAGAAAATAAAAAGTGAATAATGACTTTCCATTGGTAAAAACGATATATATTGGAAAATTCGAAACAACAATGAATAATATCTTGAAAATGGTTCAGCACACAAAATATATATGGACACAAATACAAACTAATATATGTAAGGTAACAACAAATACGTCACGTCTTAAATTCAGGTTTGTTTCTGCTGGATTTACAGATTTTGGTCGCCGGAGTAGGTAAGTGTAATGGCCGAGAGTGAGTCACCAAACCAAACTATTGTAGAACGTGAATTAAGACGTTTGTTAAATCAACTTCATTCACAACTCAGTTAATGACGCACATTAACTTCGACTTCTTACATACTTTATCTAGCATAACTCAATAATTTGCAGTAATACAAAACTAAAATATTTGAAAGTATCGATTATTTAGTTCAGTGTTAGAGATATGTACTTTGATATTAGTGTCGACAGTATGGAGACCCAATAATAATAATAATAATAATAATAATAATAATAATAATAATAATAATAATAATAATAATAATAATAATAATAATAATAATAATAATAATAATAATAATAATAATAATAATAATAATAATAATAATAATAATAATAATAATAATAATAATAATAATAATAATAATAATAATAATAATAATAATAATAATAATAATAATAATAATAATAATAATAATAATAATAATAATAATAATAATAATAATAATAATAATAATAAATACTTGATTCATTTAACCGCGGCGCACGTACAAAATAGAGTAAATGTATAAAACATAAGGGCATCGTGGTGCGCAATCGAAATGCAAAGGCTCTATAAGTATTTGTAATGTTTAACAAATGCGTAGAAACCGACTTCCGGTTGACCCTTTGAAGGTTACTGATTTAGAACAGTGGTAATAATATACGTGGCCGAATCCAACATCCGGGTGTTTTAATTTGAGTATAATGCATAAATGGTATTCTTAAATTTATTTCTAAATTCGTATTTAATAACAGACCAGAACCCTTCTCAGACGTTAAAACCTGGAGAGCTATAATGTAGGACGTAAAATTTAGTATGCTAAAAGGAAATGGGTTCTTTGGGCTTCAGAGCTAATAGGCCGACTTATTAAATGCGGTTCTAAAACAATCTTAACTGTCACGGAAAATTTCGAAATACTCCATATACAGAATGTTTGAAAGTTAGACCGACAAACTTTGGGAGCTGACAGATAACATTATTTTAAACCCTTTTTGTTAAGGAAAGTTTTTTGCTACGATGATTCGTTTAAGCGCTAGAGGAGTTAATGTCATAGATTACTGCCTCCCAACCAGTTTAAGCATTTATGGCAAAATCAACTATTAGTATTGCATTTATCCTAGTAAAGCACACAATCTCAATCCAAGAAACAAAAACAGAACACATAAACAAAACACAAGCATATCATTGTTTACAGTTAATCACAGCTTTACTATTCAAAGTAAATTTTGGAACGCACGCCCATTGCGATTAACACAAAGAGTGCATCGGCGTGCCCTATTCTGCCGTACTCTCGCAAAGACACCAGTCATTTCTCTGGTTTAAAAGTTTGTCGCTCTAATTTTGAATACTAAAGGTGTGATTAACTGTAAGCAATGAGATGTTTGTGTTCTGTGTTTTCAAACCGAAATTATAATGTCAATATATATATTTGATACTAGAAAGAAACAAAAGGAGATTCTAGTCGATAGTTAAAGGGAAGACGAAATAAAGCTAAATAGATTAAAGTCTCAAGAATGGAAGCCTAGGCAGATTTAAATGAGTGATAAGGTTACAATTGTTGTTTGTACTAAGCCATAGTGATTCCGCGGGCTGATTCCTATCTTACCATGACGTGCTCTAAAGTTAGCCAATGGAAATCGCTTCCTTCGTGTTGCTAGCGCAAAAACAAATGCAACGCAAGACACACTCGTCTTGAATCGAGTCGAGATAACGCACTTCCAACTTGGGAGTTGTACGTAAGCTAGCACGTATACATAATTCAGCGGTCGCTAAAGGGTGACAAAGTTAAAGTGTTAGAACGTTGTAGTTGAAGTTACAAAGTTGTATTCTATTTAAATATCGTCGGCAGTTCTCTACAAATCTGGAAATTTACAAATAAAGTGGTCTGTTGGTTGATTCTTCGTTTGGTTCCATTCCTACCATAACTCGCGCATACCCTGAGATTAAGACCTCTTGCTAGAGCTAGTCCGGACACCAAACACGAGATCTTATAGGTCTTAAAGGCGGCGTCTTCGACGGAGAGGAACGTTTGCGTCAGTTTGTTTCTTGGATTAAGATTGTGTGCGTTAGTGAAATAAATGCAATAATTTTCATTGTTGATTTTACCGTAAATACTTAAACTGGGTTGGAGGCTGGGGCTAATGGCATTAACTCGTCTAGCGGTTAAACGAAGCACCACAAAAAGTGTTTTCCTTAACAAAAAGTGTTTAAAATAATGTCACCTATCAGCTCCCAAAGTTTGTTGATATAATTTTGGGACACTCTGTATAGTGGATGTTTCTACAATTTCCAAAGCGTAAGCTCCCATACAGAGAAGCTTTAATCACAAGTTTTGGAGTAGTGTTCTGTTTATGGAGGCACATTCTACAAACAAATATATTTGGTCATAGATACATATGTTAAACATGACCACATGCATCAAACAGAGGCCCAGAGGAATGGAAAATACCATAATGCACTGGGGAGCTGAAGTCCAGGCATTCCCTTGCAAATTGTACACGTATGTGTGTGTGAGTGTGTGAAGCAGGCAGCTTCCCGTTGTGTGTAACAGTCAGCGGAGTGTTGCTATGGTAACTTTGCAAGGATATTGCAGCTGAGATGATTTGAGAGCCCTTACACCGTCTGTGTATCCTCGAAATGATATTTGTGTGCATTTTCATCCAATATCAAAGCACTGCTCTGCATAAATCTAATTTCAAACCATCAGAATAGCACTAGGATGAACCTTGATCAAATCTCCAAGTTTAATCTTGACATTTCCTGAGCACTATGCTCATAGAGGATCACTAGAGACGTTTATAAGCAAATTAGAAACTGATATCATTCACCGTTTCATATACACGGTCTTAACGGAACTGGGACTGAAAAATCTGTGTTGTACTCACATGACTTTCTCTACTCTTGTACTAACTATTTTTACTTTCTCTACTGGTAAGTAGGGGAAGTATTGTATTCCACCCAAAAATTCGATGTCGAGATTTCATTGGAAATACGTTTTTAGGCCCCCTGAATCCAAAAAAAGCATTTTTAGAAAAAGGTCCGTGTGTGTGTCTGTGTGTCTGCCAGTCTGTCAGTCTGTGGACAGCATAGCTCAAAAACGAAAAGTCGGTTAAAAACCAAAGTTGGTATTTAAGTTTAATGTCGTTCAAGGATGTGACACGAAGATTTTGAAGAAAATAGCCCCACCCTAAACTACCCTTTACATGGAAAAATTTTCGAAAATGTTTATTTTCTTGAAAATGGCTCTAACGATTTTGATTAAAATGTCATATGTTTGAGATATTTTGATGACAAATGAAATGTATATCTTGAATATTCTGGCTATAGCCTCTGTAGTCGTATTTACTCTGGACGACTTTTGCATAACTAGTAAACCGTTAGAGATAGACCAAATTATAGTATACACAAAATGTAGATCTTGCTAAAATACACAATTTATGTCTCAATAAATTTTCTTGTAGGGTGAACCACTTGTTATGTGTGTGAGTTTCGGAAAACTTAGAACTTTCGTGAAATGGATCATCGCTGTTCATTTTTTTTAATGTGTCAAGTGTGCAAAGACAACAGAATCTCAAACATTTCACTATCGCACAGTCTACTATATTCTAACATTCCCTTTGCACCTACAACGAAATAAGCAATAAGATAATTTGTACAAATATTTGTCTCAACTAACAAGAAGATATAGGAATAAGAGTTTGTAAGAATGGTTAGTACAAGAGTAGAGAAAGTCATGTGAGTGCAACACATCAGATTTTTACAAAAAGTAATTCCTGTATCTTCTTCGTGTTAGATGAGATAAACATATGCAGAAATTATCTTAAAAGTTTTATCTTTTTAAGCTTTTGAGATTCCGTTCTCTTTGCACGGTTAACATACATATAAAAATGAATAACGATGTTTCATTTGACAGAAGTAGAAGTTCTCCAAAACTCACACACATGACAAGGAATATCTCCGAAATGGTTCACTCTAAAAAAATTATTCAGACAAATTGTGTGTTTTAGCAAGATCTACATTTTTTGTATAGTATGATTTGGTCTATCTCTAACGGTTTACTAGTTATGCAAAAGTCGTCCAGAGTAAATACGACTACAGGGGCTATAGCCAGAAAATTCAAGATATACATTTCATTTGTCATAAAAATATCTCAAACATATGGCATTTTAATCAAAATCGTTAGAGCCATTTTTAAGAAAATAAAAATTTTCGAAAAATGTTCGATGTAAAGGGTAGTTTAGGGTGGAGCAATATTCTTCAAAATATTCGTGTCGCATCCTTGAAAGGCATTAAACTTAAATGCCAACTTTGGTTTTTAACTGACTTTTCGTTTATGAGTTATGCTTTCCACAGACTGACTGACACACAGACACACACACGGACCTTTTTCTAAAAATGGTTCTTTTTTTGTATTCAGGGGTCTCAAAACATATATTTCCGGTGAAAACTCGACATCTAATTTATGGGTGGAATACAATACTTCCCGTACTTAATGTGGATCTCGTTAAAAAAAACATAATTTATGTTAAATGATGCCAAAAGAACGGGATTTAAAGTTTTAAAATATTGTCTATTGCATTCCAATATTCTTCTTGCATGTATAAGAAAAACAGCAGTAATATAAATATTCATCTAGATTATCCAAATATTTATGCAAATATTTATCTAGATCTACCAGAGGAAGATAAGGGAATAAGGCTTTGTAAGAATGGTACAAGAGTAGAGAAAATCGTGTGAGTGCAACACGTCAGATTTTTTCAGATAGTAGGCAGAATAAGTCATAGTACAAATTGAGATACAATTTGGAGTAAACCATGAATGAAACTGAGATTTATATACGCGTGTTACAAACATTGATCATGGCCTCCAAAGTTAGTTAACACTTCCTGCCTCTGTTTCAGCTGTGAATTATTTATGGAGGGTTGAAAGCAAAAGTTTTAGTGTTATTTTCCAATTTCCAGCAGTGCTGTTCTCTCCAGTAATCTTCACTTTCTCCAGCAGGTGCTAGCGAGTGTTCGTGGCATTTTTCAACACACAATGATAGATCAGAATAGCCCGGATATTACGAAAGCTACAGAAAGGTGTGAAGCGGCACATTCCTACCTACCCCTGAGTAATTGGAACAGGTTGATAATAACACCAAAACTCCAGCTGGACCTCACACCTGCCGTTCTCTAACAGGGGTGTACAAACAACAAGGCCTAGGAGGGGTGCCCAATGTATAGCAACGCAGCACAACGTAATCGATAGGTTCGGGCAGTCGAAACTGTAAACAGATAAGCAGCGTGTTCTCCCAGCTAAATATTTCAAGCTCTATTGCCAGATAATAATACCTTCTGGATGTTTCTCCATCTCGAACGTTCTGAAAACTTCAATATTTAATATTTAATGTGAGTTTTTCCCTGTATTTGTAACTTTCACAAAAAACTGGTAAAGCTATTGCGTATTTGGCAACTCCGCTTTTTATAAATGCCACCGACATGTGCTGTCTGTGTGGACAGCAGGTTGCCAGTAATTCTAATGAGGTAGGGGAAGAAGAAGGTCGCGTGCGCATCTAATGTAAACAGAGCTCTGCTAATGACGAAGCCTACTATATGCAAGTTCATTTGACAAAAGACTTTAGAAGCTTTGCAACGTCGCAGCATTTTAACAGTTTTCTGGTCGTTTCATTCTTTGACAACCTATCAATTTTTGGCATCTTCTGCTGCAGGCGATAATGTACAAATCTCTGCCATCCTCCAACTCTTTCACATTAGCATCCCAAGAAAGGAATGTGAAATTTGTTTCTCAAGGTACAACTATCATTGAATTGTCAACACTTCATTTGAAATGTAACATATGAGTAATCTGATGTAATCAACTAAAGGAAAATAAATTCCAAATGAAAGTTTCATTATCTATCCAGTTAAAAACACTACTGCCATCTGGCTGCGTTCACTTGATTGTAGTGACGTCATTGTCAAGCACTAACCCCTTCGTAACATTGCGGTGTGCCAGCGCGCAGGCTAGCTCGCAGCGTAGCCAAGTTGGAAACAAGGTGACTTTAATCTTAATTTTTGTCTAAACATGACATTTGTCTTGGAAATAATATGCTTTCGTTTCTGCAACAATCAGCTCTTTTTTCTTAGGCCATTGTTACGCAAGGTCTTCTAAAAGAGCAGCAGAAAAATTATTTTTTCTTCTAGCTTATGGTTTAGCGAGTAAAATTGCAATAGAATTTTGTGTCATACTCCTCACTCCACCGGTAATCCTTCCCCTTCACAAAACTTTGCCTTTAGTTTCGGCACGCCTCATTCAGTGGCGAGTATGGTTTCATCGAGACGTCTTTTTCGTGAAGAGTGGCAGAGAAATATTTTTGTAAGTTACAAAAACAGGAAAGTCCGCTGTTTAATATGTAAAATTACAAATATAAAGTCTTACAAAATCAAATGCCACTATGATCAGAACCATAAAGAAAGTTTTGGTAACTTTACAGGTGTTTAACTCGTATCTGTAAACGCATAAATGGGACGATTTTAGGGGTTTAGCCTCTTATTAATTTATTTAATATAATCTATTTTATTTCGTGTTTCAAAGTTTTAACACAGTATTTAGTTTAAAACGAAACAATTTGTTATGTTGATCAAATAGTTCTAAACTATTTTAAGGCTAAATAGCAATGGAATTTTATTGCTTTATTGATTGTGAAGGACGAGCAATTCAGTATGTTAATCATAAAGCAGCGTAAGAATATTACCTGCATAAGAGAAAGGATGTTTATCAATTTGAAGATTATGTAATTTGTCTAATTGCAGTACATGGCTGTAATAATTACCTATAGCACGCAAAATATGTTTAAACAAAACAGTTAATAACAGCGTAGAAATTATCACTGTTGAGCAGGTGGAACGAAGTCACCTTATATTAAAACAACCTTCGTCACTCGGCAAGAGAAAGTGGGGTTAGTAAGGCAAGTTCAATCGCTACCTCTCCTCTGGTGCCCATGCCTTTCTTTTTTCGAATTTCGCCTAAAGATTTCTAATTTACGTGTTTCTTACGTTCTCTACTGGTAAGTAGGCTAGGTATTGTATTCCACCCAACAAATTCGATGTCGAGTTTTCACCGGAAATTATGTTATGAGACCCCCTGAATCTAAAACGCATTTCTAGAAAAAGGGCTGTGTGTGTGTTTGTGTGTGTGTGTGTGTGTGTGTGTGTGTGTGTGTGTGTGTGTGTGTGTGTGTGTGTGTGTGTGTGTGTGTGTCAGCCTTTGGACCGCATAAATAAAAAACGAAAGGTCGGATAAAAACAAAGTTGGTATGTAAGTTTAACGTCTTTCAAGGATGCGACATGAAAATTCGTCCACCCTACAGGGTTGCCAACATTTAAAAGTAAAATTATCGTACCAGCGACTCAAAATTATAGATTTGGATTCAAAATTATCGTACATCATAAACCAAATGCTACAACAATAAAAATACCAGTATCACACTTAAGAAAATGTGATAGTATTGATGATCTCAACCAATATTACAACTTTAGCACTTATGTTTCGCGCATTATTCATCTGAAACTTCATCTTCCTCAACTGTTGCAGCATTATAAGAATTTGTTGTTGAGATAAACCTTAACATCTAGGTGACGTGCAGATTTTCGGATCTACCACATTCTTTAACAAGCTGAGAAGACAGAATAAGTCCATTTACCGTATCTAATGCCAATCAGTTTCTAATTTTGGCTTTTATTAAGCCCAGCTTAGAAAAAAAAAAAAAAAAACTCTTTCTCAAGAAGCGCTTCTGTGGGACAATGAAATAACTGATAATTCAAAGGCCGCTAGTTTTTTTAAATCAGTATTTCCACCAAGGTGATACGTGTTTAACACTAGAACCCCGGCGCTCGCCAGCAGCCATTAACTACGGTAGCGGTCATTTTTGACCGTTCGCTTCTTCTTTGCCTTTTCCATGTACATTTTACAACTTATTTCTTACCAGTTTAATATTGTTATTATTAGGTAACTAGGTGCAATATATTATCACCGCGTATGTATAAATTATTGGAAAATTGCCTTTCTAGGGCATACATTCGAATTTTCTATGCTAAATGTTTTCTCTAATAATCTTGTGGTAATGGAGAGTTAGGAGAAAAAACATATTTAATTTGGTAGTATATAAAAAAAGCCCGTACGATGAACGTATATCCTTTATTTATCTCTATTTTTCAACAGTATGTTTATTCAAATAAAAAAATAGTTCAAATTCTCAGAAAGGCGGAATATAATATAATAGTGCAACTAAGAATATTTACGATTATGAACGTGATAACACAACTTTGTGTATAATAGAACAGTAATGTTGCAACAAATATATTTATATTAGTAAACCTATTACAGTATGACAACTATGTTAACACTTACACAGAAAGTTCCTTCCATTGTTATGAACATTAACTTAAGCATTGCATTTTACACACGTAAGAACTTTTCTAACTTCTGCTGTGCATTTTCCACATACTGGTTTCTTGCAAAATATGATAGGAATTGCTTGCTTTATTCTGTGTGCAGTTATGACCTATTTGACACTTTCGTCGGCGATTAGGGGTTGGATGTTCTTCGGTTGGATCAGTCTGTATAGAATGTTGTCTGGTTCCCAAGTAGGCTTCTCTTAGCTCATCAGCGAGTTGAAGGATGAATCTGCGGCGTGAAAGTTCCTTGCCAATTATTTCTCGAAACACTATCCAAGCGTTTATGGTACAATATGTTGTAAAAAAACATGCATCGGCCATCTGCAGATACCAGCATGAACGGAATACAATCGTGCTATCTCATCAATCACATCCATTCCATATTTACTATTGTAAAATTGAACTGTTTCAGGAAGTTTCTTGGAGACTGCAGATATTGCACATGAGTTGTGAAGTGTACTCATTATAATTACATTCTTCTGTGGCTTTTCTTGGTAGCCGGTTAGCAAAATACCATCGTTTTGCTTCATGAGAATGGTATCATAAAGAGGAGCTCTGGAATTTCTAAGATGATCAGGAACTTCTCGTTTCGATCTATTCACAGTTCCTACTATACTAGTGCCCGGCTCCTTCAGTGTTTTAGCTAGTGATAGTGAAGTAAAGTAGTTGTCGGTGGTGACGTTTCGTCCCTGTTTTAGAAAAGGATTTTTTTAGAAACATCACAACATATTCTGGAACAGATTCGTTCTGAGGCCGCTGATTATCCTTCCCCAGGCATGGGATATCGTTACAGACATGCTTTCAGTTCACATCTCCAGGCATCCAGTAGTTTATACCAAATTTATCAGGCTTATTGGCCATGTATTGAATAAATGGACAGTGACATTGTGTAGGATAAAGTTGTTCATCTACTGTAAGGAATGTACCTAGTATGTAGCAAGCCTTACAGTTTTCAATAAATTTGTTCCAAATAGTTGAAACTAGTGCAAACGCATCCGTCTTTAGCCTTGCAGAACGGGATGACCTGACATCAAATCGTAAAAGTCTCATCAGTTCCACGAATCTGTCCCTTGCCATGGTATCAGAAAATATAGGTGGCCCCACTTTTTGGACCATAGTTCAGCTAGTTCAAGGCTTCTGAACCCAAGTGTATCTCACAAGTAAATTACGCTCTTGAAAGCGTCCAGCTCATCCAAGGAAACAATCCATTTCTCATGTTTCTTCTCTCTTGCTTCAATCTCTGTACATTTTATGGTATGTCGAAGAATCGACTTATCAATGAACAACTTCCAAGCACATGCATGGTTGCTGTCCCTTACATGTCTCTTAGCAGAAGCAGTAGGGCCTTTTTCTTCAAACAACATTATGTTATTCTGTTCTACCAGGATTGTGACCTGGATCTATGATCTGCCACTCAGTACCCTTATCTCTACTAAGTGCAGGAAGTTTTTCCTCTTCATGTTGCCTTTTTCTGCCTCTTTCTTATTATTGGTTGTGTTGAAGTGGTTGCGTTACCTGAAGCTTTAGTATTACTAGTAGGCATTCTATTTTCACTTGCCGCTTGTGATGCACTCAAATTGCATGAAATACACAGTGCTGCAAGTCATCTTCAAATGGTGGTTGTATCGAGCTATGCCCATACCTTCTTACCTCCCTCACAGCACGAGAATTACAGGAAATGTTATCCTGAATTTGATTTTCTGAAAATAAATAAGCAAACCAAATATATGTGTATATTGTGTACAGAAAGGGAAATGAATAACTACATAAATGCACCTATTAGGAATACAGTTTCATGTTATGCAATATCTAAAGAAAGCAGAATAAAAGTTACCATTCAAATAATCTTCACTGAACGACTCATCCTCCGATTGTTCTGATTCAGCTGGAGGTTGATAATCATCTTCACCACTACCACCTTATACATCGTCTGGTATATCATGAAATATAGCTAGGATTTCATCTGGTTTCAAACCCCGAGACATCTTGCAGGCATAAATTGACAATGTACACTAATATAATGGACGGTTGGTATGAAGACGGACAAAGCAGATTAGTGACAATGAGAAATCCAACGACAGTGCGAGCGAAAGCCTAACAAAATAATTGTAACGGTCAAAAATGACCGTCTCCGGGGTTCATGGTCAAACATGAAAAAACGCCCACGTAAATAATGACATGCCGAAAATTATTATGCTATATAAAACTAGAGGGTACATCAGGAAAAGTCATGAAAGGCCAAGCTTCGTTTTTAAAAACCGGCGGAACTATACTTATTTAAACTTCAAGAACGGTCAAAATGACCGCTACCGGGATTCTAGTGTTAATAGCACTCGAGAAACTGCCAGGCATGTTCTTTATTTCACACGGAATATCACTTATTACGAGTTTTCTCCATTGATCCTCAATTTTCTGAACAGTGCCTCCTTCATTGAGATTACCAGATCTGGGCACACTGGCAATAAGAGGATAAAGGGTAGGAAGCTTTGTAGGATTGGAAACGGTTACGGGTTGGAGACAGGTCATGAGGGCAAAAGTGGTGTCACTATTTGTAATTAGTTTCATTTCGCTGGTGTGACAAACCACTGAAAGTGATATTTCGCCGGTATCGAACTGTCATACATTCAAATTATTGTACACCCCCATAATTATCGTACACGTTGGCAAGCATGCCACCCTAAGCTATTCTTTACATGGAATATTCTTTAAAAAATTTGATTTTCTTGAAAATGTCTAATGATTTTGATTAAAATCTCATATATTTTAGATATCTTTATGAAAAATGAAATGTATGTCTCGAATTTCCTGGCTATAGCCCAAGAAATCCTATTTACTCTGGATGACTTTTGCATAGTTGGTAAACAGAAAGAGATGGACCAAATATTACTACACAAAAAGTAGATCTTGCTAAAAATAAGCAATATTTACAAATATTTATCTCAACTAACACGAAGAAGATATAGGAATTACAGTTTTTAAGAATGGTTAGTGCAAGAGTAGAGAAAGTCATATAAGTGCAACACATCAGATTTTTGAGTTAAGCTGTCCATAGACTCTCAGACACAAAAACACACACGCGCGCACTCATGTGTGGATCTTTTCAAAAATGCTTTTTTGAATTCATATATTTCCGGTAAAATCTCGATATCGAATTTTTGGGTGCAATACTTCCTCTACTTACTATACGTGGTAGAGAAGGTAAAAATATATTTCTTTTGAATTCGCTGAACCAATTATAAATTGTTGTCTCAAATATTGCAAATCCAGTAAACTATGTAGACGAAATCAACTCAAAAAACATTAGACAGAAGCTATCAAATATAAAAATATTGTCATTTGTTTTTAGACAGATTGCATTGTAAAAATGTGCACTGTCGCCATCGGAGGTATGAAGTTAACCTCAAAGTTTCAACCGGAGCGCTATGGTGAATAGTAGCTGTGTTGAGGGATCGATCGATCAGTGTAGTTAGTTTGCGTGGTGGGTTTAATTTAACGTTTTAGGATCTAAAGTTGGAGTTCTGTGTCCAACAAACTCATTTGAGGTTAGAGGACGTATGCGAAACCATTGAGCATATTGTCCATACGTGAATGATAGCAGAGGCACCCCCTTCCCTTCCTTGACAAAGGCTTTTGTTAGCACTGCAGAGAGAAGGGTGCTTCTACCGTGAATTTCTATTGACAGCTACCCCTCGTGTGCGTTATATACGCGCTTTTGGCTAAACAAGACTCGCGAGGAAACCGAAACCTCATGAATGCTGCTGGCAAATAAATACACCACACAGGATTTACAGCTCCAGAGGAATACCAGCCATGCTAGGGAATATGAGTCGACTATGTGTTAAACATTAGACACACGAAACAATAGAAACAACATCAGCATTCACTAAACTCCCTACCTTACCTCGTATATCTTAAGCACACCTTTAACTGCACTCACATGACTTTCTCTACTCTTCTACTAACCATTCATACAAACTCTTATTCCTATACCTTCTTCGTTTTAGCCAAGATAAGCATCTGCACAAATTCAAATTCCATTCTAATTCACACAAGTATAAGTTCTCCAGAACTCACGCAGATAAATATCTCTGAAATGGTTCACTCTATAAAAAAATTTATAGACATAAATTGTGTGTTTTAGCAAGATCTGCAGTTTTTGTATAGTAAAATTTGTTCTATTTCTTGCGGTTTACCAGTTATGCAACAGTCATCCAGAGTAAATACGACTACATGGGCTATAGTTCAAGATATACATTTCATTTGTCATTAAAATATGTCAAACAGATGGCATTTTAATCAAAATCGTTAGAGCCATTTTCAAGAAAATCAAAATTTTCGAATAATTTTCCATATAAAGGCTAGTTTAGGGTGGGGGAATTTTCTTCAAAATCTTCGTGTCGCATCCTTGAAAGACGTTAAACTTAAATACTAAATATTGTTTTTAACCGGGTTTCCCTTTTTGAGTTATGCTGTCCAAAGCCTGACAAACACACACGAACCTTTTTCTAAAAATCTGATGTGTTGCACTCACATTACTTTCTCTACTCTTGTACTAATCATAATTACAAACTCTTATACCTCTATCTTCTTCGTGTTAGTTGAGATAAACATTTGTACAAATTATCTTATTGCTTATTTCCTTGTAGGTCTAAGGGGAATATTAGAAAACAGTAGGCTTTGACCGATAGTTAAATCTTTTAGCTTTGAGATCCCGTTCTCTTTACACGCTTAACACATAAAAAAATTAACAACGATGTTCCATTTCAAGAAAGTTTCAAGTTTTCCAAATCTCACACAAATAACAAGGAATATCTCTAAAATGGTTTACTCTACAAAAAACTTTATTCAGACATAACTTGTGTGTTTTAGTGAGATATACATTTTTTGTATATTAAGAATTTGTCTATATCTTACGGTTTACGAGTTACTCAAAAGTCATCCAGAGTAAACAGGACTACAGGGACTATAGCCAGAAAATTGAAAATAACCATTTCATTTGTCATACAAAAATCTTAAACATATGACAATTTAATCAAAATCGCCATTTTCAAGAAAATCAAAATTTTCAAAAATTTTCCATGTAAAGGGTAGTTTAGAGTGGGGTTATTTTCTTCAAATTCTTCGTGTCACATCCTTGAAAGACTTTAAACTTAAATACCAACTTTGGTTTTTAACCGACTGTTCGTTTTTTGAGTTATGCTATCCACAAACTGACACACACACACACACACACACACACACACACACACACACACACACACACACACACACACACACACACACACACACACAAAGCCTGCCTGCCAGAGATTGGTGTTTTTGATGAATTAAAGTTTATAAAATAATGCAATTGTGATATTTTAGTTTTTGATTTGCACGTATTATTTTTTCATATTAAGGTATTTTCGCATTATGAATAAACTGAATAATCAATTCCCTCAAAACTATAAAAGGGATTGTGCTGGAACTTTGTGTGGTAGTTTAAAACAAACACCCTCAAGTGTGCTATCTATTGATTTCATACATATAAAAGTATAAACAATTCAAAGTTCAGTCCAAGGATTCCTTAAGTAATATTTATGATGTTTCCAAAAGACAATGCTATTGGGAAAGTAAGTTGTCGGGATAGATTGTCAAACCATTTACAAACGCCGGGTGTTTCAGCTAGTAATAGTAATGGTCCCATAACCTGAACATTAGCAGAACCTGGATGAGATGGTAGCCTGGCTGAGGTCACAGCTAGGTCGCGTGCTAAGCCTCAGGCACGATGAAGCACCTGCACATCACGTCACTAAAACAAAACCAGAATGCCTTCATCGCAGCGTATCATTTAAAAACAAAAGTCTCAGATGGTAGTGAAAAGAGACAGGTGATCGTCTATGGAAGCTGGTATGGACGTCATGCGAGGCCCATGTCCGTTATTCACTGCGTGTTGTCGAGTCTATGAAGATGTTTCGATGCGATGTTGTTTCTGCCCAGCAGTCGCTCGATGCCCTTTCACCTGCATCCACATGGACCCTAGCTCTTTTCTATACATGATGCCTAGGGGCACCCTTTTTTCGCATAACTATAAAAGTGACAAACATATTAATTTCCCATTACCTTTCCGAATAATGAGATGTTGATCAATAAATCAATATTATTATTTTAGCGAATTTTAATGAGTGCAGACTGAAGCGAAATATAACTGAAATATATAAATCTGATGTGTTTCTCTACTCTTGTACTAAACATTCTTACAAACTCTTATTCCTATATCTTCTTCGTGTTAGTTGAGATAAACATTGGCAGAAATTACCTTATTGTTTATTTCCTTGTAGGTGCAAGGGGAATATTGGAATACAGTAGGCTTTGTGCGATAGTCAAATGTTTTAAAGCTTTGAGATTCTGTTCTCTTTGCACGCTTAACACATAGAAAAAATGAACAACGATGTTCCATTTCACGAAAGTTATGTTTTACGAAACTCACATTCATAACAAGGAATATCTCCGAAATGGTTCACTCTACAAGAGAATGTATTTACACATAATATGTGTATTTTAGTAAGATGTACATTTTTTTTGTAGAGTATGTCTATAACGGTTTACCAGTTATGCAAAAGTCATCCAGAGTAAATACGACTACAGAGGCTATAGCCAGAAAATTCAAGATATACATTTCATTTGTCTAAAAATATTTCAAAGAAATGACATTTTAATCAAACTCGCTAGAGCCATTTTCAAGAAAGTCAAAATTTTCGAAAATTTTTCCATGTAAAGGGTAGTTTAGGGTGGGACTATTTTTTTCAAGATCTTCGTGTCGCATCCTTGAAACACGTTAAACTTAAATACCAACTTTGCTTTTTAACCTACTTTTCGTTTTTGAGTTATGCTGTCCACAGACTGATGCACACACACACACGCGCGCGCGCGCGCGTGCACGCACGGGCCTTTTTCTAGAAATGCGTTTTGGATTCAGGGGGTCTCAAAACATATTTCCCCTCAAACCTCGACATCGAATTTTTTGGGTGGAATACAATACCTAGCCTACTTACCAGAAGAGATCGCGCGCGCGCGCACACACACACACACACACACACACACACACACACACACACACACACACACACACACACACACACTCACTCACTCACTCACACATACAGACACACGTTTTTCTAAAAATGCTTTTTTTTGGATTCAGGGGACCTGAAAACATATATTTCCGGTGAAATCTCGATATCGAATTTTTGGGTGGAATACAATACTTCCTCTACTTTACTATACGTATAGAGAAAGTAAAAACGAGTGGTCGGTTAAAAACCAAAGGTATTTAAGTTTTATCTTTTAAGGATGCGACATGAAGACTTTGAAGAAAATTCTCAACACTAAAATATGCATTACATGGAACATTTAAAAATTTTTTTCATTTTCTCGAAAATGGCTCTGACAAATGAAATGTATATATCTTGAATTTTCTGGTTATAGCCTATGTTTACTGTGGATGACTTGAATAATTGCTAAACCGTAAGAGATAGACCAACTCTTACTATACAAAAGTGTAGATCTTGCTAAAACACAATTTATGTTAACCGTAGAAAAGCTTTCAAAGCTTTAAAATATTTGAATATCGCACAAAGTCTACTGTATTCTAATATTTCCCTTGCACCTACAAGGAAATAAGCAATAAGATAATTTGTACAAATGTTTATCTCAACTAACACGAAGAAGATAGAGGAATAAGAGTTTGTAAGAATGGTTAGTACAATAGTAGAGAAAGTCTTGTGAGTGTGGTACATCAGATTTTCAAAAATTTATCTTAAAATTGAAAATCGAAAATTCTTCACGCAAAATATCTAAAACTCTAAAAGTAGGAAAAATATAAGATAGAATAAAATCAATTGAAATTACGTTTGCTGTTCTTAGGGAATTTATTAGATAGGTTATACTTTCTCTGCAAAGTAGTGAAAATCTCTCTTAAATTTATAAAATTGTTTCTAGAATAATAAAGGACATAGAAAGTAACAAGGCTATATAGAAACTGTCTTAAGTGTATAATTTTACTATGACGACAGGATAGAATGAAATTATATATATATATTCTACATCCTGTTTCTCCATATGGCAACACAACAGCTGCCCTAGTAGGAGGTCCTAGTGCACCACCCCTTCCCCAGTACGAGGCCCTTGCCCTACAGGGATCAAGTCGGCTTATTTCATTCATTCATGTGTTCATTCATTCACTAATTCACTGCTCTCCTATAGTAAGTAGGGGAAGTATTGTATATCACTAAAAATGCCATAACGGATATTAGGTTTTGAGAACCCCTGTGTTCAAAAAGTTTTTTAAAAGGACCATCCGCTAGTATGTCTCTGAAGGGCATAACTCAAAAACGAAAAGTCATTCAATGCCAAACTTAATACTTAGGTTCACCTTCTTTCCACTTCAAACTACCCTTTACTTTCAACATGTAGCTCTTGCTAAAGCATACAGTTTGTCAAATATTTTTTGTGGAACTAACCATTTCTGAGATATTATTTGTTATGCGTTTCAATGTTGAAACACTTCAGGTATTTTTCCTAAATAGGAACTAATTTTTCGTTTTTGTCTTTCTTACTCACGCAAAGGGTATACAATTTCGCAGCCCTCACATAGAAACCAGCTCTTAAATATTTGATACCGCTCAAGGCCTACTCTATTCTCATATTCTCCTTCTACCTACAAGAAAATAATAAAATTTGTAATAACCTAATTTGTATAGTGGACACAGTTTATCGGCACTTCCCAAGAGTTCAACATGGCCGACATTACACTAAACAGCTGACGAAAGTATCCTAAAAACAGTGCTGCCAACGTAGTACATAATAACCTCAAATACGACAGGGTTAAAGTATCACGCTTTCAAACGATAAAAATGCTTCAACATCGTTACCACACAACAAAGAACGTACTCACTTTCAGCAAGCCTGGTTCTGCAAGAACACTTTTGGATAAAATCACTTTCGAGCGCTAAATATCATAATATATATTTAATGCACTACTGTGTAGCGAACAAAAAAATAACAACAGTAACTATAACTGCATATATTGCTCTAAAAGAATTCAAGACAAAATCAAGCAAACAGAAGCAGTACGTCCACAGATTAGTTAATTAATACGGCGTCTAAATAGAACAGTTGGCCTCTCTGCAACGTGTTCATAAACAAGGGCTTCTATGGCAACATAACAGACGCAATAACACCAGCTATGGCGGTAGCTTTACCATGGTTAGATGTTACGAACAGTTGGCAGCACTAATGCAACCTAACGGATGGAATATCACCAAATATAACTAGACTGCACCATACTGGGGGGAAAGGTTAAGGATGTTTTCTGGGGTTAACTCAATAAGCTGTGCCAACTATACCAATGTTTATCTCAATAAGCATGAAGAATAGGTGTTTGTATGCATAATTTGTGCAAGAATGAGTAGTGAACGGAACATGAGTGCAACAGATAAGCTTTTCTTTAAATTCAGGCAGCCTTGAATGTATTACTGGTGAAATACCGCATCGAAATTTTGAGGGAATGCATAATTGATTCTACCAAAATGTAAAATACTTGCCATGTAGTCATGCATGTATTCAAATGTTGCTCTAGAAGGAATACTTTTAACATCATAGCAAGCCATGTACAACAAATCTGTGTTGCACTCACATGACTTTCTCTACTCTTGCTCAACCTATTCTTACAAACACTTATTCCTATATCTACACCATATTAATCAATATAAACATTGTCGAAAGCATCCTATAGCTAATTTTCTTATAGATGCAAGGAGAATATAAAAATTCAGTAGGCTTTAAGCGAACATCAAATTTTTTAATACTGATCTATCTATGATGACTGAAATTACGTTCTCTTGGCATGGCTAAAAGACAAAATAAGAGAATGACGATTGCAAAATTGTGACAAATAACAACAAATATCTTCGAAATGGTGCACTTCACATAAGAAAAAAAATCTAATGTGTTGCACTCACATGACTTTCTCTACTCTTGTACTAACCGTTCTCACAAACTCTTATTCCTGTAGCTTTGAGATTCCGTTCTCTCTGCACACTTAACATATAAAAAATGAACAACGATGTTCCATTTCACGAAAGTTTTGTTTTCCGAAACACATACATAACAAGGAATATTTCCGAAATGGTTTACTCTACAAGAAAATTTATTGAGACATAAATTGTGTATTTTAGCAAGATCTACATTTTTGTATAGTATAATTTGGTCTATATCTAACAGTTTACCAGTTATGCAAAAGTCGTCCAAAGTAAATACTACAGGGATTATAGTCAGAAAATTCAAAATATACATTTCATTTGTCATAAAAATATCTCAAACATATGAAGATTTTAATCAAAATCGTTAGAGCCATTTTGAAGAAAATCAAAATGTTCGAAAAATTTTCCATGTAAAGGGTAGTTTAGGGTGGGGCTATTTTCTTCAAAATCTTCGTGTCGCATCCTTGAAAGACATTAAACTTAAATACCAACTTTGGATTTTAAGCTACTTTTCGTTTTTGAGTTATGCTGTCCACAGACTGACAAACAAACACACACACACACACACACACACACACACACACACACGATGTGGAATACAATACTTCCCATACTTAGCAGTAGGGAAAGTAAAAAGAAACATAAGTACATTAAACATTAGTTTAAAATATTTTAAGGACGCGACACGAAGATTTTGATGAAAATTTCTCCGCTTTAAAGTACTCTTTACATGGAAAATGTTTCAATTTGATTTTCTCAAAATTGGCTGTAACGATTATGATTAAAATGTCATATGTTTAAGATAATTTTATGGCAAATGAAATATATGTTTTGAATTTTCTAGCTATAGCTTAATTAGTTCTGTTTACTCTTGATGACCTCTGCATAATTGGTAAACCGTAGGAGAGAGACGAAATCTGAGTGCACAAAAATTTAGATTTCGTTGAAACAGACAGATTATGTCCAAATGCACTTTGAGGAGATATTGGAGATATTGCTTGCTATTGGTGGAGTTTTGTAATATTTAAAGTCGAATACAATACTTCCTCTACTTGCGATACCAGTAGAGAAAATAAAAAAGTTACTTAGCAGAGTTTTGTGTTACTTCCTCTATTTAGCATATGCTTACCATGTAGTCATTTATTCAAATGTTGCTCAAACGCAAGGTAATTTCATTGTAAGCCGCATAGCAAAAAGTAGCCTTAAGGTAGTTTCTGCCTAGCAAGTGCAGAAATGGTTGCTAAGCTGCGTACCAAAGTTTTACTACCATTGGGCAATGCAAGAGAATGCTAATGCATATGATACAGATCTGGTCTTTGTGCCACCGCTAACAAAACATAAATGTTTCCTTTCTGCTACATTGCCACTAATTCCTTCTATTTACCTGGCGTGTTTTCGCCTTCCAGCGGAAGATACCTTTTCCCTTCGTATACCTGCTGTTGAAGAATAAGTTAACGGGAATGTATTCCAGAAAGCTGAAAGAATTATGGTCGGGTGCTATTAGCAACAAGGGTCTATTGTTAGCAGATCGTCTCGACAGCCTCAAAGAGTCCTCTGTACTTGTACAAAATAACGGCAGGCCTTTCATCAGCTATCTCAAGGTCGCACACGAGACCTGAAAAACTTGCTTCCCTCCTCAACAATAACTAAAATAATTAATAGTTCTTCAAGATGGATACTATCTGTTGGTGTTTCAAGTATATACACATTACTATAAAAATCCAATCCCTTGCACTCACATGCCCTTCCCTACATACTCTTATACTATTTTATTTTATTTTAATCGATATCAGCATTCCCAGAAATTATCTTATTGCTAATTTCCTTGTAGGTACAAGGGGAATATTAGAATACAGCAGGCTTTGTGCGATAGTCAAATCCTTTAGAGCTTTGAGATACTGTTCTCTTTGCACGGATAATATTTAAAAAAATGAACAACGATGTTCCATTTCACAAAAGTTTCAGGCTTTCCGAATTTGACACAAATAGCAAGGAATATCTCCAAAATGGTTCATTCTATAAAAAATTTATTGAGACATAAATTGTGTGTTTTAGTGAGATCTATATTTTTTGTGTATTAAGTATTCGTCTATCTCTTACTGTTTGCGAATTATTCAAAAGTCGTTCAGAGTAGATACTACATGGGCTATAGCCAGAAAATTCAAAATATACATTTAATTTGTCACACAAATATGTTAAACATATGGCATTTTAATCAAAATCGTTAGAGCCATTTTTAAGAAAATCAAAATTTTCCACGTAAAGCATAGTTTAGGGTGGGGCTGTTTTTTTTTCAAAATCTTCGTGTTGCATCCCTGAAAAACATTGAACTTAAACATAAACTTTGGTTTTTAACCGACTTTTCGTTTTTGAGTTATGCTGTGCCCAAAACTCACTTTCGGTAATATCTGATATCAATTTTTTTTGGTGGAAAGAAAGCTTTCCCCCACTTACTATACGCAGCAGAGAAACTAAAAATATTTAACTCCTCCCTTAAGTTTGTGCTTCTCGTTCTATGCATTGTACTATATCCACCTTAATCTTATTTGAGCTACTTCTAACGCATTTTCTAGTTATTTTAACAATGTCCAAACATCGGAAGCGTATAAGACCTTTGGCATCACCGTCAATTTATGAATTTCCATCTGTATCTCTTTACTTATTTTCTCAACTACTTTCTTAACACTAAGGAAAGCAAATGTTGAAGGTGTCTATCTCTGTGAACAGCATTAGTCAAAAATGAAAAGTTCAGGGTCTTCCAAGTATCCGAACATGACAACCTTCAAACAGCTCTAGGTTTCAAAGCTACCCTTTAAATAGAAACGCTTTCGAAAGTACTTATTTTTTTTAAGAATAGCTTCAACGATTTTGGTTAAAACACCGGATGTTTAGGAATAGACTCTGATGCGGATTCCACCCCTAGTACTGCATCGCATTCATGATGCCTGTGATGGGCAGACATACGATCTTCTCGCTTTCTTTCATTCTCGTTGTGCGTGTTTGCATGTACTGCGTTCAGGCGGCGTGGCGATCTCTGAGAACAGATGTTGACTGTCAACAGAGCATCCGTTGAGACACATGTGAATAACCAACGCATTTTGATTATTTTGGGACGAGACTTCAATATCAATTTTGCTTCAGGTGATGCAAAACCATTGATTCAGTTTCACGTCATGGAACAACAATTGATACAGGCTTCTCACGGTTCCTAGAAAATTTAGAATCGAGAATTTTCATTGCTTATTTTAGTTATCATAAACAGATAATTTCTCTTATTAAGAACGAAGGAGAAGGTGCATATTGTCACATATGTATATAATTTTATGTAAATTAATGGTTGATAAACACTATGCTATTGAAAAGTGATTGATGAATAATTAAAAAGTTTCCCTGTAATACAAAAGTTTCACTTCCATCGTGTGTCTTTATGACACACCCTTTCTTTTTCATTTTTTCACTGGAAGTTGTGTCTTATATGGATATATTCGCTGGCAGATACTAAAAAGAGCCGCTGCTTGGTATCTATGGCCTGAGTTAAATTTTTCGCATCAGTTGCACTTCGTAAAATGGAAGCAAGTCTCTGCCGCATGGGGGAAAGTCTGAACACAGCTGCTAAAATATCAAAGTATAGCGAGGAGGGTGAGAAAAGGGGGTGGTGGGACATATTAACAGCAGAAGGAGGCATGATCTCCGGGACCCTTACTAACATAATGTACAGCTGATTAAAAAAGAAAAATAGAGGCAACCTGGGTACCGACAGTTCAAAGCTGGCTTTGTAATATTATCAGTAGGGCTTGATTTAGTGGACTTTGCACCTTTTAACCGTGCTATGTGGAAAATATACTTGACATAAGATTTTTAGTGAAATTAAACACTTTTAAGGGTCATTATTCTCAACTTTTACCTGACAATACAGTTTCTCTCATTTCTCATGTTAGACTGGAGTTTTTCAACATACGTAGAATCAAATTTGAGAGCCTGAAGACCTAAAAATCGTGGAAATCTACTAGAAGTTGGCATTATTTATTTAAAATATTAATATGTCCAACTAAACAGTTAAAGTGTATTGTAAGACAGACCTGTCCTCTAAAAAAATGAGGGGTGAATATTCTAACTGCCACTTTTGAGGGTCACACTACTTAGTCTTCAGAAACTGGTGTTTGAGGTGATATTTTTATTTCATTATGCCTAAAGTAATAAAACTATTTCAGCAAAATTGAACATAAATAGAATTGGTGGAACCAGTTCTAAATAATGTAAGTCGTGTGGAAGATGAAGTGGGCAAACTTATCTTTACTAAAATGGAAAATGTGTTTAAAAAAAGTGCAAGATTGCTGGTGTACTGTGAGGTAAGACGTATCCTATTTGTGAAGAAGAGATAGAAAATGGCAATATTTGTTGTTTTAATCATGCTCCACCATATTTTGTTGATGTTTATGGTAAGTGCATAATAGTGGACAGCAGACAGTCCTCAAAATTTGAAAAGTGAAATGATCCGCCAGACTTTCACAGCAAATTTGTCATGTTGTGAATAACAAGAAAGTCTAATATCAAAAAGTTGATAATGTATAGTTTTCTAGAAAAAAATATTTTTATCAAAAAAATTTATCGTCACCTGGCTGAATTATTATTGACTGAAGGTTCTTGATTTATGGCTATAGAAAATTGAATAAACAGTAGCTTCAACGGTTTTTATGTAAATTAAATTTAAAAGAACCCACAATTTCTTGCCTTTTTGTGGCAATAAATTTCGATAAGAGTAAACAGAGAAAACCATGTGTACACATCAGATTTGTTTATATATGTCTCTATCAATAGCAATAAGTTCCTGCAAATATTTATCTCGATTAACATGAAGCTAAAGGAATAAGAGTTTGTAAGAATGGTTTGTACAAGAGTAGAGAAAGTCATGTGAGTGTAGCACATCAGATTTTCCTTATACCACCGGAGGTTTAGCTTGTCTCCAGGACTATAAAACTGGAAGGTCTCTTCCAACACGCCAGGATGGCAGGGGGTAGAAAAAATATTTTGTTTGCAGAAACGTTGGAAGTCTATTCATACTTGCTTCTTCAGTCTAGCACTGATTGGAAAGAAGCAACTTAATTTTCTCCCACTTTCCCCACAACAACAGACATATCTCTTCCTTTAGGCCAGAGACACGATAAACCACACACGTATAGATTAAAGGACAACAATGTAAATAACAAAAACAAATTGAATGTTTACAACAGAGCAACACCAGGATGAATACAAAGAAGCATTTTAGAATAAACTCCCAAAATGGAAAACCAGAGTGGGGCATCCATATCAGATATAGGGAGTTCAGGTTCTTCATTGGCTGAGAGGTCGGCAAAGTTCAAAGCTTAACAGCAGGCGCCGTTTTATGTTCTTCCGGTTCACTGCAATGGTTGAATTTCTCAAGCCTAAAAAAGAAAACAATCGCTAATCTTCTTCATATACCCCAACTAATGCTGCTGGTAGACCTGCCAGAAGTTAATGTTCTGAAATAATGGCCATTCACAACGAAAATAAGCGTAACCGTTTAGCGTTAATTTAGCGTGACAGGCTGCCATTCACAACGAAACATAGTAACATTTGCAGTAATAAAACTAGTAGCAATTTAGTTACATTTACAATTTCCTTGGCATTTTTACGAAGAAAAAAAAAATACGATGTGCGCTCACTTGATTCTATATTACTTTTATATACAGGATGAAAGGGAAGTCATTACATTAATTTAAATCAGTCATAGCTCTCGGTATTTGGAACCCATTTTATATCTTGCGTTTTAGTCTCTGATCATTTCCTACAGAGATATTTTAGTTTTGTCGAAAACAAGCTGGCAACGCTGCAGATTGTGTGGGTGTCACTTTCCCTAGCTCAGTACATAAACATCACAGCGTAAACAAATACCACACCGTATTTTTCCATGTTTTACCAATTAAAATCGTTAGCTCCCAAAACATTACACCACCCTGCAAATGTGGTGTTTATATCCAGAAACCGGTTCAATACCCTGACCAACCTCAACGCAACATTGTCCAGTTACTTCACACCTGAAAGAGCTGCTCGGAGTATTCCTTCACGTCTTTTAAGTGATTAATTATTTCGAAACCCTGTGTGATGTCCCACAATTACTACCGAAGCTATGTCAGAAATAAGTTACTCTACGCATCTTACAAGTAACAAACTATCTTCGTACATTCTTATGGAATTATGCATCCAATTTGGAACAAAAACCATTTATTTTTCGAACTTGGCTGGTGAAAGGACGAAATGACATTAGACCTTTTTCATTGTAATTCTTCTATGGAGTACATATTAGAAGGAATGTAATACGTTTCCTTTCACTCTGTATATTTTACAAATTGTACGTCAAAACTTGTATTACTTTCTACTTCGTGCTATTAAAGCTGAATTGAAAAAAATTCGCATAGGCATACAGAAGACTTAGCGATAGACAATCTTTAGAAGCGTGTAGTACATTGCAGGAAAAAGCCCTACCTATGCAATTGATTAGATCAATAATAGAGATAAACAGACTGCAAGACAAGAATGAATGTAAAGGAACAAACTGAAGAAATACCAGTTGGCCAGGGAATTAGACAAGGTGATTCCTTAAGTCCATTGCTTTTTAATCTTATAATGGATAAGTTAATAAAGATCTACCTAAAGAGTGGGTATACAAGATAGGAAACACAAGTTTTAATGTAATATGCTACGCAGATAATGCTGTCCTTATATCAGAAACGGATGCAAAGGATGTTACACCAATTCAATATAAAGGCAAAAAAATATGGAAATAAGCACACAGAAAACTAAATTGAATACCAGTATCTATATTGAGATGCTAATTAGAAGTGCAAAGAGACATTATTGAACAGGTTTTACAATTCAGTTATTTAAGTATTAAAATATCAAGTTAACTGTACAAACAGAATGGAATTTGAAAGCTTTAAAGCATTTGAATCGCTCAAAGGCCACTGTATTCCCACATTCTCCTTGTACCTACAAGGAAATAAGCAATATGGTACTTTCTGCAAATGTTTATCTCAAGTAACTTGAAGATATAAGAGTAAGAGTTTGTAAGAATGATTAGTACAGGGGTAGAGAAAGCCATGTGAGTGCAACACATTAGATTTTTTGTATTTATAATGATGTATTTTTCTAGTAAGATCAACTTTGAAGCCCAGAATTTCCTCCAGGCTGTATAACTCTTCTTTCGATTTCGTTCTGAATGTGGCTGGAAAACGATACAGCTTAGCCTAAATAAACGTATTAACTGATGTCGATTTTGTGGTTTCCAACCTGAATTGGCTACTTCCTGCTGTTTGTCATTATCTTTGTTTTCGCAAGATTTATTTGAAGTCCTGATTGCTGTATTTGCAGAACTCGCTTAACATGTTTTCTACTTGCTTTTGTGGATCTGTTATGAGGGCAACATCGTCTGCTAAGCCATTATAACTTTTGGTGTGCTGATATTGATACAGATTATTAACATTTGTAGCTCACGTGGAAGCCACATATAAGTAACAAACTCAAAGTTGCCCAAATAAGGCTGACAAAACTTTATCCACTTCTCAACAAAAAATCTTCGCTAAGTTAAAAAACTGCATACTACTCTACACAACTCTTTTAAGGCCGCTTTTACTATATGCCTGTCCAATTTGGGGAGGAGCCAGTGCTACAGAAATTAAACGCATCCAAACGTTTCAAAACAAAATCTTACGTATCTCAACTAATGCGCCATGGTTTGTCAGAAACAATCAACTACACAGAGAAACTGGAATCATTACCATTCAACAGTCCATTTCTTCACAAGCCGAACAGTTTTACAGCAATCTAAATAACGTTCCTGGATCTATTCACTACTCTCTTGGCAGAAAATCCAGCTTTCCAACACGCATCAAGAGTCGTCTACCACTGGACCAGTTATCACAGCAAGATCTGATTTAATTTCAACTAATACTGTCAGTGAGGGGCCCAATGGGGTTTACCTCATTTCAATGTTACTTATTATATTTTATTTATTGTTATGTGTATTTCAACAATGGTTTGTAGAGCGCACATGCGCTGATCGATCAATAAATCATTTATACAAAAACAAAAACAAAAAACAAACATTTGTAGCCGATTATAGCTTAAAATTGACTGAGATGTAGCTCCTTGCAACTGAAAGATAACTTGCACACTGAGGCTCAACATTCGAAACCAAATCACTCTGTAAGGGCGGGGGGTAAACTTAACCCTTGTAATTCATTAGCCAAACAATTTGCATTGTAATTATAAACCAAGGAGCTCTACATTATTCAAGCATTAAGTAAGATAGGCATAAAAAAAAGACAGTACACAAATTTAATCACCAGTTCCCTCTGGTGCTAATATATGAAGTTATTTCACTGCCGAGTGCATTCGCGTTAGCATAGTAAGAGGAAATTTTTATACAGCTCATTAAAAGAATATATTGCATAGTGGATGTTTTCTTTGTTTAAACTAGCTTGCTGACTTTAATGGGTTTCGTATTTCGAAACGCATTAGACATGCTCTGCAACACATTCGTCACAACGGCGTGCGTGCAAGAACCTCTTCTGAGGCGAAGCGAAATACATACATTATTCGCAACGTCGCTGAAGTAAATAGCATGTGTGATGTTGTCGCAGAACGTTGTTAAAATGCACAACCCTGGGTTGGAACATCGACCTGCTGGGATATCTATTAACTTTCTTATAATGCCATATTTCTAACAAATCTGATGTGTTGCACTCACATGACTTTCTCTACTCTTGTACTAACCATTCTTACAAACTCTTATTCCTATATCTTCTTCGTGTTAGTTGACACAAACATTTGTACAAATTATCTTATTGCTTATTTCCTTGTTGGTGCAAGGGAAATATTAGAATACAGTAGGCTTTGTGCGATAGTCAAATCTTTTAAAGCTTTGAGATTCTGTTGTCTTTGCACACTTAACATATAAAATAATGAACAACGATGATCCATTTCACAAAAGTTCTAACTTTTCCGAAACTCACACACATAACAAGGAATATCTCCGAAATGGTTCACCCTACAAGAAAATTTATTCAGACATAAGTTGTTTATTTTAGCAAGATCTACATTTTTTGTTTAGTATGATTTGGTCTATCTCTAACGGTTTACGAGTTATGCAAAACTCACCCAGAGTAAATACGACTACAGGGGCTATAGCCAGAAAATTCAAGATATACATTTCATTTGTCATAAAAATATCTCAAACATATGACATTTTAATAAAAATCGTTAGAGCCGTTTTCAAGAAAATCAAAATTTTCGTAAAATTGTCCATGTAAAGAGTAGTTTAGGCTGGGGCTTTTTTTATTTTTCAAAATATTCGTGTCGCATCCTTGAAAGACATTAAACTTAAATACCAACTTTGGTTTTTAACCGACTTTTCGTTTTTGAGTTATGCTGTCCACAGTCTGACGCACAGACTGACACACAGATACACACACGGACCTTTTTCTAAAATGCTTTTTTTTTTTTTTTTTTTTGGATTTAGGGGGCCTCAAAACATACATTTCCGGTGAAATCTCGACAACGATGTTTTGGGTGGAATACAATACTTCCCCTACTTACCAGTAGAGAAAGTAAAACTACTATCTAATGTTTTGCGAGTCCATCGCATATTAAGTTATACTCCAATATCTATGGTGTGGAATGTTTGTCTGTTGGATTTTGTCTTTAGTTTTCCCATAAAATCTCTACAAAGCACCCAGCAGTAACCCACAATCATTGATGCATTCCATCGCTTTAGCATCTCCTTTACATTTCCCAAATACTTCTTGCACCTCAGGGAATATTCCCTTCTTAAAAACACTTATTCCTATATCTGATTCATGTTAGTTAAGATAAACATTTGTACAAATTATGTTATTGCTTATTTCCTTGTAGGTGCAAGGGGAATATTAGAATACAGCAGGCTTTGAGCAATAGTCAAATATAATATATAATATAAAACTTTGAGACTTCGTTCTCTTTGCACACTTAACATATAAAACAAGAATAACGATGTTCCATTTCACAGAAGTGTAGGTAAGTTTTCCAAAAACACAAATAACAAAGAATATCTCCGAAATGGTTCACTCTACAAAAACTTTATTCAGACATATATTAGGTGTTTTAGCGAGATCTGCATTTTTTGTATAGTAAGATTTTTTCTATCTCTTGCGGTTTACAAGTTATTCAAAACTCATCCAGAGTAAACAGGACTACATAGGCTATAGCGAGAAAATTCAACGTATACATATCATTTGTTATAAACATATCTTAAACATGTGTGATTTTAATCAAAGTTGTTGGAGCCATTTTCGATAAAATAAAAATTTTCGAAACATTTTCCATGTAAAGAGGGATTTTTCTCAAAATTTTCGTGTCGCATCCTTGAAGCAGATAACACTTAAATACCAAATTTGGTTTTTAGGTTTTTTAATTAACTTTTCCTTTTTGACTTATGCTGTTCACAGGCGCGTACACACACGCACATACACGACCTTTCTCTAAACATGCTGTTTCGGATTCAGGGGCCTCAAAACATTTCTGGTGAAATCTCGACATTGAATTTTTGGATGGAATGCAATACTTCCTCTACTTATACGTGGTAGAGAAAATAAAAATATGAATATTGTTAAAACGCACAATTTATGTCAGATACCTCTTTGAGTGAACCATTTCCGAGATATTCTTTATTATTTGTTTGAATTTGCCCTTACTTATACTTTTCCCGAATACCAATATGTTATTCCTTGTTTTTATGTCTTAGACTTGGAGACGGAACGGAATTTCAAAGACATCGCATAGCAACCACCTCTTAAAACGTTTCACTATCGCTTAAAGCCTACCGTATATTCCCCTTGCACCTACAAGAATATTAGCACTTTCTGAAAATGCTTATGTCGATTAAAATGAGGCAGATAGAGAAATAAGCATTTGCAAGAATAGTGTGTATATATTTGCGAACAGAGTTTCTGCAAATTGAATTATATTAAAAGTCTATCGTAATATGTAACGTGGCGATCACTTGATGTATCTTCTAAGGGTGTGTACTTCACCAAATATTGATTGACTTTTAAACGTAAGCAGTAAGAAGTCACTAATGAACAAATATTTATCGTATAAGATTTGATAGTACTTTTGTAAATCAAACGCAAAGCATATGTACCCAATCTGCCACTGCAGCACAATGATCGTCCGAGTGTTATAGAGTGGCAAATTCCAAATAAAGTGGAAGGAGGTAAATCCCACCTCCGCTCTTTCCCAAACGCTCGACATCGCTGGTCTTGCCAATGTACTTCTGCAATTCAATACGAGGATGTCAGTGAATATTTTTAGAATGCCATGTTTATAAAAAATAATTTATTTTTTATTGTTGACAGTTATTTCCTAATTATTTGCGACTTGATAGCCACGTAGTTTGTTTGATTTGCTGTAATAGGTTGTTCATTATTATTAATTAGAAATTTTGTGTTGACAGAAAAATTAGTTTGACTACAGAACTTTTCCAGGCTAGAATTTTTTACGAGTTTAAATTCTCATTAACAATTGGCGAGAGAATAATGTATAATTGGTGAATTAGTGGTGAATTTCGAGAAGAACGCTCAAGAACTGCTGTTGCTGATAAAAATATTGTCGCTGTTCCAGCAATTTTTGGAGAAGATCGACAGACATCCTATGAATTTATTCCGGCGACATTGGAATTGATATCTGCGTTGGTATGAATCAAATCTAAAACTTCATTTTACTTCAGCAGTGAGACGCGAAACTTTTTGTTGACGATGGATTCTCGATCGAAAATAATCCGTAGAATGGCGCAGAAAAACTGCGAAGTTTCCAAGGCGGCACTTCAAATTTGGTTTTGAATGTCGTTACTGGTGATGAATCTTGGATTTATTGTTATGTTCCTGAAAAGAGAAGTCATTTGAATCAATGACTTTCGAACAGAACCTAAGTTTACAGAAGACTAACAAATTCGCAGTACTGGTAAGATGATAGTTGGTTCCAAAATGGCCATATTTGCCACTATAGTATTAGAAGATAGTGCCAGTTGGCACACAAATGTCTACTACAAATTCTCGTATATTGGATAGTAAGTAATACTTATCAGGTCAAGAATGCATTTTGGGAATACGAGGCCCCAGTTCAGTTCGTGGTTAGTCAATTACTCTTTACAATGCTTGAAAAACCCATAAAAGCAATATAAATCAAAATATCTTTTCCATATTTTATTTAACATTAAGAATAAATGAATTCTCTATGTGAACAAATGAAAAGCTACGTCTAAATTACATGAGCAAAGCCTTCTTATCCACTCCTTTGTTAATGAATTTCGCGATAGATGCTTTACTTGAAGTAGCACATGTCTTGGTTTCTAGGTTATGTGTTTATGTAGCCGAATTGAATTCTTCGACTTTTAATAGTTAATATCATTTATAAAAATCAGCGACATTGCTGCGGATCCGGCATATGCATCACTTTTGCCAGCGAAGTCGAAACAGATATGTTGAAGCTTACAATTCTTTCCGAAAGTGGTGTGTTGATGAAAACGCTTACAGTTATACCAGTGACACAGTTTTATTGGCATATTTTACTAAGGATTCATTAACTTATTTTTCGATTATTATGCGGTTGTGTTTGACATCATTTCCTACTGGTACCGTAAGTATTCAAGACCAGTTTTAGCCCTGTTTCCATGATAGTTGATGAATGAATTGTCCATTCAGCTTACACTACCAAATATGTGTTCGCAATGATTAATTTACGTATCAAGTATTGCAAACAAGTTATTTGGATATCCTGAAGACAATACCATGTCCAACTTAAAGACCTGACTTAGCATATTATTATTATTATTATTATTATTATTATTATTATTATTATTATTATTATTATTATTATTATTATTATTATTATTATTATTATTATTATTATTATTATTATTATTATTATTATTATTATTGTGCGACTGCCTGAAAGCATTGATTTTCAGCTGTTTTATGCGTTGTGAAACGTTATATTACGAATTAAGATTAGAGTTGAACTGAGACTAGATGATCTTAGATTAGTGTGATCCTACTTTGATCTCGGTTCATGTTCTGACCTTAGATTAAATCTGATCTCCAGTGAGCGATATTTATGCCCCCGCTAATCCATAAGCTGGGAGTTGGTATACATCGTTAATGGTGAATACACAAATATGCTCATTACAATGGTTTACACACCCCTGGGTAGCAACCGTGTGGCCATAGATTTCAGTAGTCCCTTCCTCTCTCTCTCTCTCTCAGTTATTGTGTTTCCGAATAACGACCATTACAGCAATGAGCACATTTACAACGATAAAATTAATGTAACGGAATCGATGTCCCAAAAATAAAGCCTCCAGCTGACGCACTCTGTATGGAAGGGGGGAGGGATTTAATTCCTGTCCACGTTCTGAAATGCGCACATATGAAATGAACAGTTGTATTACATTGCCATAGTTCACGGTCAGTGCAGCTATTGGAAAGACCTTCTCTTTTTGTTACCCTGCATAATAGGCTTGGCCAGTCAGAGCTGGACATAGGGTGAGGGTGAAACAGTGCTTGTGTCAATGACATGTGTGTGCTTCACAAAATTCATTCGTTCACTGACGTTGATGTGTGGGCTTTCTCAAGTCATTGTTCCTATATGAAGCCGATACTGAACACATTTAGAACGGCATAATAAAAATGTGATGACTTTCTCTACTCTTGTACTAACCATTCTTACAAACTCTAATTCCTATATCTTCTTCGTGTTAGTTGACACAAACATTTGTACAAATTATCTTATTGCTTATTTCCTTGTAGGTGCAAGGGAAATATTAGAATACAGTAGGCTTTGGGCGATAGTCAAATCTTTTAAAGCTTTGAGATTCCGTTCTCTTTGCGCACTTAACATATAAAAAAATGAACAACGATGTTCCATTTCGCGAAAGTTTTCCGAAACTCACACACATAACAAGGAATATCTCCGAAATGGTTCACCCTACAAGAAAATTTATTCAGACATAAATTGTGTATTTTAGCAAGATCTACATTTTTTGTATAGTATGATTTGGTCAATCGTAAATACGACTACAGGGGCTATAGCCAGAAAATTCAAGATAAACATTTCATTTGTCATAAAAATATCTCAAACATATGATGATTTTAATCAAAATCGTTAGAGCCATTTTCAAGAAAATTAACATTTTCGAAAAATGTTCCATGTAAAGGATAGTTTAGGGTGGGACTATTTTCTTCAAAATCTTCGTGTCGCATCCTTGAAAGACATTAAACTTAAATACCAACTTTGGTTTTTAAGCAACTTTTCGTTTTTGAGTTATTTATACATGATTTCTAGCCTCCAAGAATATAAGTACTACCTCCTTCCAGTTTTAGCGATACCTCGTGCTCTGTTTGTTTGCTGGAAAAGCAAAATTAGGGTTAAATGCTCACAAAAATGAACCTTCTTGAATACATGCATGTTTTGAACTGATGTACTGCACGCCACTGTACCTGCGGTAATACTGCTAATTTCGTCTGCGTGTTTACTGCTGCAAAAAAACATGTGAAGATGTTTACTCTGGAAATTTGATTCCTCTCTTTAGTAAAGTCTTATTATCCTAAAGTATACCATCTGCATGTTTGCTTGAAGGAAAAAGTAGGAAGTTATTTACAGCAATCAACATAATATTTCTTTAACCATTACCTTATATTACTCTACAAATCCTTCTTATAAAAATTATTATTTATGTACAACACGCAAAACAGTGTAAACTTTTGTAAAAGGTAAAGATGCGTACTACGGAAGTGCCCCACAACCGTGGCAGAGCACTGCATGTAGGGTCATGGGTCCTTTGTGTTTCTAGCGAGACCCTCTTAGGCAAGGATGAGGGGAGAGATTCGAAGCTCGACTAGATTAAGATGCTCACGTGCGCAACTATGGACGGGGGTCTCTAACGCTTCCAGTGTGAAAATATCTGATGTCGCCCGAGCCCACCCAGAAGCCCTAACATCCAGCGGTTCCTTCTGGAGGGGCCCATAAGAAAGTATGGCTATGACTGAGCAATCCCTACCGAAGACATGGAGGAAATACAAAGCTTTATGTCCACCGCCAAATCGCAACACCCCGAACACCGTCCTACAGCCATGAAATAGATGATAGTGAAGGAAATTATGGATACAGGAAACGAGAGATATGCCTAATGATGCGGGAAAACCATAAAAACTCATGGGTCAGAGAGGATTGAACACGGGACGTATTGTGAGTCTCATGCGTTACCACGGTGCCCACTTACTCGGTGTGCAAACTTTGCACAAGCCTCCCACATGCAGATAGTATCTAAACCTGCGGAGAATTTAGCTGTGTGTTAGTATGCAGTTGGACGGGTTCCGCATTAGCACCCCGGTTAGTCTCGCAAAGATAGGCGACATTTAACTTTGCTAAATGATAAAGCATCCGCGTATGGTAGAAGTGAGGTGAATATACGTAAATTTTACCTCAGTGTAGCATTAATACATTGTATATCCTTGATAAAAATCTTACGTCAGGACTCGCACAGCCTTCTCTACTCAGTCATCCGTGAACTATTCTTATAAAAACTACTATTCTGATTAATATTTCTTTGTAGGTATAGAAAACATACAATAGGTAAAAAGAATAGTCAGATTTTAAAAAGCGGATTCATAATGTTAGCCTTGAAATTGCATGTTCATTGTTTGGCCATAGAAAGACGAATAGTCACTTATTGCTTCAAGAACCAGAGAGAGATGGCCATGTGGTAATCTGTGAGGTCCTGGCTTTGGTTCCCGTGGACAGTATAATCTGATCTTGGGGTTTCCAAGCTTGTCCCTGGTCTGTAGGCGAATATTGCAGTAGTTGTATCGTCCTCTGAGAAAGATTAAGGGTAGTGTCCCCCACCTCTGAGCATCAAAGGCGTCATTAGTGAGATGCAGTCCTGGAGGATGGGAGGTGATCCTTCCCAGCCAGCATATGTGGCCTTTGCAAACAGGGCCACTACTTGTAAATCAAATACCTGCTTAGTTGGCACCTCGAGGACCTAACGAGTCTGGGTGCACCACGGACTAGGTCAGCTGAGGGAGAAAATCTCCATGCTGGAACCGGGAATCGAACCCAGGGTCTCCCGCTCAATAAGTTTTCTTCAGTGAAGGGTTTCGTTATGTTATGTGAGGACATGTTCTTGCTTTTCTCTGGTTTTTACCTTCTATTGCATGAGTTATTTTGCTATACTGTTTTTATTCTGATTTTTAAAGACTTTTATATACCTGTCATCATCAAGATGAAATGAAATGGATTGTCCAACAACTCAAAGCCAAACGGTGTGAGTTAGAATCCCTGTGGTATTAGGATGGGGAGAACCCACGTAAAACAACGGTGTGATGGTATGTGTGTATGACGACAGGCTTACATTAGTCTGCCGTTGCATGAATTTTACTTTTTATTCTTATAGAAAGGAAGGAAAATAATACTATAATAGTAATGAAACAAATCAGTACTTTGTAGATATAAAATTGCTAGTATAACATGAAACAAAACTGCTATTAGACTATTCGAAAACGTAACTAAGCACCTTCGTTTATTGAAGAGAACAGTGGAATAGAGGGTTAACTCTTAATTATATGACGACTTGGTCTGTGTCTAGTGGCTTTGTACTGTTGACGCATTTTTACTTCCTCTACTATGTATAGTTAAGTATAGAAAATATTGTATACCACCCAAAAATTCTATGTCAAGATTTCATCAGAAATATATGTTTGAGTCCCCCGATTTAAAAAAAAAAAAAAATTTTAGAAAAAGGTCCGTGTGTGTGTGCGTGTGTGCGTGTGTGTGTGTGTTTTTGCGTCTCAGTCTGTGGACAGCATAGCTCAAGAACGAAAAGCCACTTTAAAATCAAAGCTGGTATTTAAGTTTAATATCTTTCAAGGATGCGACACTAAGATTTAAGGAAAATCCACCCTTAACTTCCCTTTACATGGGCAATTTTTAGAAAATTTTGATTTTCTTGAAAATGGCTCTAACAATTTTGAAAAAATGCCGTATTTGTGAGGTATTTTATAAGTAATGAAATGTATATTTTGAATTTTCTGGCTATAGTTCACGTAGTCCTGTTTACTCTGGATGACTTTTGAATAATTCGTAAACCGTAAGAGATAGACCAAATCTTAGTGTACAAAAAAATTTAGATCTGGCTAAAACACACTATTTATGTCTAAATACATTTTTTGTAGAGTGAACCATTTCGGAGATATTCCTTGTTATCTATGTGAGTTTTGGAGAACATATACTTCTGTCAAATGGAACATGTCAACGGAATTTGGAAGCTTTAAGAGATATGACTATTGCTCAAAGCCTACTGTATTCCCATATTCCCCTTGTACCTAAAAGGAAATAGGCAATAAGTTAATTGTTACAAATGTTTATCCCAACTAACACGAAGATATAGGAATAAGAGTTTGTAAGAATGATTAGTATAAGAGTAGAGAAAGTCATGTGAGTGCAACAGATCTTGCTTTCAACCAACAAATAATGATTTATAACATAAAAGAAGCCTCGTTTAATTTCTCTATCGCGTGAATTGAGTTATCGTTTTAAATGTTTAAGTTTATATAGTAGGCCCAGTGTTTCTGTATATCGTTCTTTATCCAGGTGTAGCACTCCAAACCAGTGACAGCTGCGAGTGGATTATTCTCGCTATCGGACAGATAATGTTTGTCCAGCTGTCAATATAAAAAAGTAACATGCTTTTTATGTTATTATTACAGTTGGAACGCCATCTACAATATAGAATCACTAGGGAAATATCGAAGTTATATAGTTGAAGAAAATGGCATTCAAAATAAAGTCCACCCACTTAAATGTTTCAGGAATAATAAGAAAAATCAAAGCCTAAAAAAGGAAACAAACGAAGGGTGTGTTACTTAAAACATGACTCTGTTCCTTCTTCAACAAACTGTTAAAGAATTTGATGTGTTGCACTCACATAACTCTCATTCTTATTAACATTTGTACAAATTATCTTATTACTTATTTCCTTGTAGGTGCAAGGGGACTATTGGAATACAGTAGGCTTTGTGCGATAGTCAAATCTTTTAAAGCTTTGAGATTCCGTTCTCTTTGTACACGTAACACATAAAAAAATGAACAACGATGACCCATTTCACGAAAGTTCTAAGTTTTCCGAAACTCACACACATAACAAGGTATATCTCCGAAATGGTTCACCCTACAAGAAAATGTATTGAGACATAAATTGTGTATTTTAGCAAGATCTACATTTTTTGTAGAGTATAATTTGGTCTATCTCTAACGGTTTACCAGTTATGCAAAAGTTGTCCTGAGTAAATACGACTACAGGGGCTATAGCCAGAAAATTCAAGATATACATTTCATTTGTCATCAAAATATCTCAAACATATGACATTTTAATCAAAATCGTTAGAGCCATTTTCAAGAAAATCAAAATTTTCGAAAAATTTTCCATGTAAAGGGTAGTTTAGGGTGGGGCTATTTTCTTCAAAATCTTCGTGTCACATCGTTGAACGACATTAAACTTAAATACCAACTTTAGTTTTTAACCGACTTTTCGTTTTTGAGCTATGCTGTCCACAGACTGACAGACTGACAGACACACAGACACACACACGGACCTTTTTCTAAAAATGTTTTTTTTGGATTCAGGGGGCCTCAAAACATGTATTTCCGGTGAAATCTCGACTTCAAATTTTTGGGTGGAATACAATACTTCCCCTACTTAGCAGTAGAGAAAGTAAAAATGAACAACGATGTAGCATTTGACCAAAGTTTATTTTCCGAAATTGACACAAATAACAAGGAATATCTCCGAAATGGTTCACCCTACAAGAAAATTTATTGAGACATAAATTGTGTGTTTTAACTAATCTACATTTTTGTATAGTAAGATTTGGTCTATCTCTTACGGCTTACGAGTTATTCAGAAGTCATCCAGAGTAAACATGACTACATAGGCCATAGCGAGAGAATTTCAAATTCGCGTTTCATTTGTCATAAACATTTCTTAAACATATGTCATTTTGATCAAAATAGTTATAAACATTTTCAAGAAAATCAAAATTTTCGAAAAATTTTTCACGTAAAGGGTAGTTTAGGGTGGGACTATTTTCTTCAAAATCTTCGTGTCGCATCCTTGAAAGATATTAAACTAAAATAGCAACAATGCTGCCCACAGACTGAGACCATACACACACACGCGCGCGCACGCACACACGCCTGTTCCTTTTGTATTCGGGAGGCCTCAAAACATATTTTGGGTGACATTTCGACATCGAATGTTTGGGTGGAATGCAACATTTCCTCTACTTACTAGTATAGAAAGTAAAAATAATTCGAGGAGAAAGTAATTGGATTGGACTTTAGTCAGTTTGTCAATCTGGTGTCAGAAGTGGGCTTTGCCAAATTGTGATTTTGTTACAATATGGTTGTATTCTTACGTATATTGTCTCGTTTAATGAAACAATGACTAGTCTATCTAATTTTATTAAAATATGATGTGTTTCTTTTTTATGTATGTCAGATTCTACTTTTTTGTCTTTTCTGATTATTTTCAAGTCTAGGAGATGGATTTCATAATCCCTCTCTTTTTCAATAGAAAACTGTTAAACATTTTGCAAGAAGTATACGAACATTTCCTGCACGACTGCAAGATAAAGGATAAGCGAGTTTGGCTGCAGTTTCAACATTTCACTGTCATCTTTATGTGTACACCAACTTAGTTGATATTTTACGCTCGAGGCACCAACTTTCCGGTTTTGAGGAAAGGTTAGCACTGGGACACGCAAAAATACTGGCACAAAAGTTTCGGAAGCTACTGCAAGTTTTGGAATAACTTGCGGAAGTAATTTTGTCCCGTACGACTTTATCTTGAGTCTCCAAGGACAGTAGTGGTTGCAAATCCTACCGCATACGAAATTCCCATGCACCCCATCCTTTGTGCAGGGCTTATACTTCATAACCTCCCCAAGAACAGCGGTTTAGGGTTGTTGCCCTTTTAGTGTAGCGGTGTGCATTAGCGACTAAAGTGGCCAAATGACGCTTTCAACTGTTCTTTGTAAAACAATTGCAGTAGGGTTCCGCTGCGTGATTAATTTCAAATGAAGCGGCGAAGGTCAGGGAATTAAATTATTTATGATAACATGCGCACCGCGATTACGTGTGCGACCCTCATTCAGAAGGTCGTGGGTTCGACTCTGGTGGCCAACCTTCGTTCCTAGTCCATGCATTTTTTAGGGGTTGTGACAAATGGCAGAAGTGTAGTCTGGTTACTTTTCTATCACTCTATTATCTTCTAAAATTTTACCACAAGTACAGTTTTTTTCTCGTCGTAAACAGTCTACAGTATTTCGAGATATAATTATTCACATCTTTTCTTCTCATAACCTTGCATAGTTCTTTCTGTGTCTTTCATCATTTCCTCTGTCATACCCTATGACTTACCAACACGACACACACGCACAGCTGTCTCACACTCACTGACACACTGACCGACTCATGTCCGTAACTCAAATATAAAACTCACTCACTGTTCTTCTTTTCTCCGGCCTCCTTATATACCGGGGATGACGTCATATGGACCTTTCTCGATTTCTACACACTTACGCATCGGAAATGACTCAACTATAATCCTTGCGAACGATCTTGAAATCTTCTTTCTGCCTCTTGGATTGTTCACAGTCAAGTACACACAGCAGTCGCGTGAGGCAACCTGACCTTAAACGTCTTTACCCACTCGCCGGCAAGGCATGTGCCGTGAAGTAGCTTGGCCCTGTTCGTCCTTTGTTGTACGTCGAGGCTTAAGCAATAATCCTACCCTTTAAGAACTGGTCGCTATGTGACGGTATTGAACTTCCCATTTGTTTGCTTGACTAGGAGGGAAAAAATGAAAAACCTCTTCCCAACTGAGAAAAATGTACTTACTTTTGAAAAATTCGAAACAAAACAAGAAATATGTCGGAAAAGGTTAACTCCATAAAAATAATAACATTGTGTGCTTTAACGATGTCTACAATTTTTGTGCAGTAAGATTTTCTCCAAGTTTTACCAGTTATGCAAAAGTTATTCAAAATAAAGAGAATTACAGAAGTTAGTGACAGAAAATTCAACATGTACTATATTACTTTTGTCATAAAAATATCCCAAACAGATGGTCATTTAATTATAAGCAGGAGGAGAAGCAGTAGAAGAGGAAGAATCAGAAGAAGAGAAGGAAGAACCGAAGAAGAAGCGGAAAAAGAAACACAAGAAGAAATAGAAAAAGAAGAAGAAACCGAAGAGGAAGAAACAATAGAAGGGGAAGAAGTAGAAGGAGAGAAGCAGAACAAGACGCAGAAGCAGAAGAGGAAGAAGCAGAAGTAGAAGCGGAAGGAGAAGTAGAACAAGAAGTAAAAGTAGAGGAAGAAGTAAAAGTGGAGGAAGAAATAAACATAGCAGAAGCAGAAGTAGTAAAGGAAGCAAAAGTAGCAAAATAAGTAGAAGAGGAAGAAGCAAAAGAAGAAGTGGAAGGAGAAATGGAAGAGGTAGGAGAAGGAGAAACAGAAGAAGTAGAAGGAGAAACACAAGACTCAGGAGAAGGAGAAACAGAAAAAGTAGAAGGAGAAGGAGAAACCGAAGAAGTGGGAAAAACAGAAGGAGAAGGAGAAACAGAAGAAGTAAGAGAAGGAGAAACAGAAAAAGTAGAAGGAGAAACAGAAGAAGCAGAAGGAGAAACAGAAGTAGGAGAAACAGCAGAACTAGAAGGAGAAACAGAAAGAGAAACAGAAGTAGAAGGAGAAACTGAAGAAGTAGAAGAAACATAAGAAGCAGAAGAAACAGAAAAAGAAATAGGCTGGAAGAAGCAGAAGAGGAAGAAGCAGAAGAAGAGAAAGAAAAAGTAGAAGCAGAAGAGGAAGAGGAAGAAGCAGAAGAAGAGAAAGAAAAAGTAGAAGTAGAAGAAGAGAAAAAAGTAGAAGCAGAAGAGGAAGAAGCCGACGAAGAAGCAGAAGAAGAGAAAGAAGAAGCAGAAGAAGGAAAAGAAAAAGTAGAAGCAGAAGAAGAGAAAGAAAAAGTAGAAGAAGCAGAAGAGGAAGGGGCAGAAGAAGAGAAAGAAAAAGTAGAAGAAGCAGAAGAGGAAGGAGCAGAAGAAGAGAAAGAAGAAGCAGAAGAAGAGGAAGAAAAAGTACAAGAAGCAGAAGAGGAAGAAGCAGAAGAAGAGAAAGAAGAAGCAGAAGAAGAGAAAGAAGAAGCAGAAGAAGAGAAAGAAGAATCAGAAGAAGAGAAAGAAGAAGCAGCAGAAGGGAAAGACAGTAGAAGAAGAAGAGGACTGGAAGATTATAGATTGATTGGAGGTGTTGCAGTGTAGATGCGGAACATTGCCTTCCTGCTGCTCAGCATATTCTGGTGCGTTTCCCGGCTAATGCATTCTGCACTATTGTTCCATAACAAGCACTTTTAGTCCAAAAAGTTGAAAAAGGCTCAGGCATGATGGACTTGGCTGTTGTTTCCTAAGGGAGTACTGAGTATGGAGCATCGATCTGAACAAGGTGCGTGTGTTGGCAATAGCACTTTCTCTCCATTTTCATTCCGTTCCCCTTCCCCCTCAAGGGTTACAGAGTATTTGGTGAGTTCTGGCAAAACGTCTGCCATACAACTCCCAGCAGTCATTTCTCACACCCTCGCTCGGTTTCCACAATTTTTTTCTCCCACCATCTTCCCTCCTTTCATTGTATGAAGTGCTTGGACCTGGATGCCTATTTGTATTGCACACAAAACCCTTGCTGCCTGCATTCAAGTGTAGAAACCCTGCTCTTCTAGATCTCATTCACGACAACAACGTCTCTGGTGCGCAGTGGCGTACAACACCACTGATTTTAGAAGTGCATTTCTAAATTAAGAGGGCGAACTTGACACTCAGCTGTCAGCCGTTGGAAACCAGTGGCTCCACGCTTTTCAATTGTTTCACAGGCTACGTATTGTGTACACTCACTTACATTAATGCCATCCTCACCACTTTGGTACAGTTTGTTCACCAGCTCATGGCCTTAGGGAACTGAAGGGAAGAAGAGAGACATTCCACTACGTGTTTTGTAAACACCCTAAATAACGTTGCTGCTGATTAAGTTGCCAACTTCCGTCCAATGTTATTCCCGCTGTTTGCTCGCTAATATCTCTTAATTTCAGTTAAAAATTGGACGAGTCAATAGCGTTATCTCGAAAGTAAAGAAAAAATCTGATGTCCTGCACTCACATGACTTTCTTTACTCTCGAGGTAAATATTTGCAGAAATTATCTTATTGTTTATATTCTTGTAACTACAAGGAGAATTTGGGAATACAGTAGGCATTGTGCGATAGTCAAATCTTTTAAACCTTTCAAACTTCATTCTCTTTGCATTGTTAACATATAAAAAATGAATAACGATGTTCCATTTGACAGAAGTATAAGTTCTCCAAAACTCATACAAATGACAAGGAATATCTCCGAAGTGGTTCACTCTACAAAAAAATATATCTGAGCATAAATTGTGTATTTTAGCAAGATTTACATTTTTTATATATTAAGACTTGGTTTATCTGTTACGGTTTACCAGTTACGCAATAGCCATCCACAGTAAATAGGACTACATGGCCTATAGGCAGAAAATTTAAGATATGCATTTCATCTCTCATAAAATATCTCAAAGATATGGCATTTTAATCAAAATCGTTAGTCATTTTGGAGAAAATGAAAATATGCGAAATATTTTCCATGTAAAAGGTAGTTTAGGGTGGAGAAATTTTCTTCAAAATCTTCATGTTGTATCTTTAAAAGACATTAAACTTAAATACCAACTTTGGTTTTTAAACAACTATTCGTTTTGGAGTTACGCTGTCCACAAACTGACATCGACACACACACACGCGCGCGGACCTTTTTCTAAAAATGCTTTTTTCGGATTCTGGAGGCCTCAAAACATATATTTGCGGTCAAGTCCCGACAGTGAATTTTTGGGTGGAATACAATACTTCCTCTACTTTGCTATACGTAGTAGAGAAAGTAAAAATGAGTGTAGAAGTCGATAAACCGCCACCTAGGAGTGCAGTGAAATCTGCTATTGTGTAAAACAGATGTTTACAGGACGATTGAAACAAACAAACCTAAAGAGGTTTCTAAAGCGAATGCATTTTTGGTTTCATTGGACCACACTGTCGTTTGTTTTCCACCATACATGTGTGATATCAATCCCATAGAACACTTGGGTCAAGGTAAAACAGAAAAATGTAACAGTTGAATTATTCTTACAGGAATTTTACTGCACGATATAATCCCTGAGCGTATAATCACTTGTGACCGAAACAGACTGGCAAGGTTTTTCAAAGCTCATAGAAAAGATAGAAAATGATCAGTTGGAGAAAGGCGGAGTACTTGAAAATGTCATTGACGTTTTATAGGTTAGATATACTGTATTAATTAAAAATAGCATTTAAGTTTCACTATTTTGAGTGACTTCTTTGCTTTGATCTAGCGTAGATACACGTTGCAGTGTTGGTACTACTATCGCAAGCGCGACTAGAAGCACGACTGCAGCTTGAGATATCGCTGTTGATCTGGAATTGTTTACTGACATACTGGGTGTCTGCATTCCTGCCAGGAACCATGAGCTGATAAACAAACTGTACGTTAATAAACAATTCCAGATACACAGCGATACCTAAAGCTGATATCGTGCTGCCGCTTTCGATAATAGTACCAACCAGGGAATGTTATCTACACTAGATTCAAGCAAAGAAATCGCTCAAAATACCGACTATTTTCAGTTCTTGGAATGTATTTAGCTTTAATACGTAAACGACGTTTTCGGCTACTCCGTGTTTCTTCCACTGATAATTTTCTAACTTTTCTATATTTTTCAAAAACATTGCCAGTCTGTTTCGGTCAAAAATGATATAGCCTAGAGCGTTATGTCGTGAAATTCCTATAAGGATAATCCATCTGTTACATTTCTTTAACTATTCATTTCACCTTGGCCCAAGCTAGTTCTATGGGATTGAGATCACATAAGTTTGGGAGCAAATAACAAACTGTGGCCACATGCAACCAAAAATGCCTCCGCTTTAAAAACCTCTTTGTTTGTTTCAATCATCGTATAAATATCTATTTTACACATGGAACTGTCACACTGAACCCCTTTGTTCTGCAAAGCACTCTTAGGTGCGGTTTGTCTACTTCTATGCCTCTTTTTTCTTTACTTTCGACATTCACTAGTGACTTGTACGATTTTACAACTGAAATTAAGAGAAATTAGCAGCGAGTAAACTTAGTTAAGTTGGCAACACCTACAGCAGAACGTTTGCGAGGAAGTTTACAAAACTCGGGTTATATTATGTGGAACGTCTCTCCTCCCCCATAAGGCCATGAGCTGGTGAATAGACACCAGACATTCTACTGGCCTTCACAGGTAGCGTAGGTATAGATTCGTGTGTCTGTTTACCTTTTCACGGATGCAGTGGCGCGTGTTTTACGTGCATAGTTCTAAGTATTCACATATGAATATATAACTTCAAGCAATGTCTTCAAATGGGAAATTGGCTTCCCAAATATCCACAATTCTTCCTTGATGCACTTCCACAATATTTGCATACACTGTGTCAGCATTTAAGGGACACTGGGGCTGAATTTTCTTGAAAATTGGCGTATTTGATGTGAACAAAAAAAGAAATTACTGCAAAAGTTCAATGTTATAACTGAAACAGTTTGAAATATGACGGATTTAAATACTTTTAACTAGCAAAAAAGATCACTTTTAAAATTGCTTTCATATTTTTCACAGAAGTATAGTAGTGGCATTTTCTGATACTTAAATCAACTGAAAATAAATTATTTTATTGAAGTTGAATTGATTGTCTTTATAAAGCTGTTAATGTTAACATTCCTTTTCTTATCAGCATAATTTTTTTGAGCCAATGAATAAAGCAACCCTCAAATGCATGCTTAAATCTTTACCTAACACTTTTTTAATTATGTATACACATTTACGTACAAATTAGGACAAAACTGAAATGTAAGGAATAAATTTCATTCAAGCTAGAAAGCTGAGGGGGAAAAAGGCACCCCATTCTGGTTAAAATCAAGCTCACGGGTGACATAAACCTGTCACTGGACGTATAAAATGGCGGGTTGAGCAAAATGTTTGTTCAAAATGATTCAGAGGTGTTTATTATATAATACTTTATATAATTAAACGTCTCAAAACATTTTTGCTTAAAAATTAGTCTCATGGTTTCTAACGCAAACCACTGCTTGGTCGAATAAAAAGGGCAAACCGTAATCTCAAAGCTGTAAAAGATTTGACTATCGCTCAAACCCTACTGTATTCTAATATTCCCCTTACACCTACAAGGAAATAAGTAATAAGATAATTTCTGCAACTATTTATGTCGACTAACATAAAGAAGATATATAAATAAGACTTTGTAAGAATGTTTAGTACTGAGTAGAGAAAGTCATGTGAGTGCAACACATTAGACTTTTAGAAAAAGGTACACGCGTGCGTGCGCGTGTGTGTGTCTGTCTGTGAGCAGCATAGTTAAAAAACGAAAAGTCGGTTAAAAACCAAAGGTGGTATTTAACTTAAATATCTTTCAAGGATGCGACACGACGATTTTGAAGAACATTTCTCCACTCTAAACTACCCTTTACATAGAAAATGTTTAAAATAATTTTGATTTTCTCAAAATAATTAGCTCTAACGATTTTGATTAAAATATCATATGTTTGGGATATTTGTATCACAAATGAAATGTATATTATGAACTTTCTCGCTAGAGCCTATGTAGTTCTATTTACATCTTGATGACTTTTGCATAACTGGTAAACTGTAAGAGATAGACCAAATCTTACTACACAAAAATGTATATCTCGTTAAGAAACACCTTATGCCTAAGTGCAATTTTTTTGTGTAGTGAACCATTTCGGAGATATTCCTTGTTATTTATGTGTGTTTTGGAACACAAACTTTCGCCAAGTGAAAAATCGTTATTCATTTTTTTATATTTTCGTCCTGCAAAGAGAACGGAATCTCAAAGCTTTAAAAGATTTGGCTATCGCTCAAAGTCTACTGTCTACTGTCTGTCTCCTGTCTAATATTCCCCTTGCACGTACAGAGATAATAGGCAATAAGATATATTCTGCAAATGTTTATGTCAACTAACACGAAGATGTAGGAATAAGAGTTTATAAGAGTAGAGAAAGTCATGTGAGTGCAATACATCGTATTTTTTTGGGTGGAAGCAACACTTCCTCTACCTTCTATAGTTAAGCTAAAGAGAAAGGTAAAAATAAAGTAGCTTTTCCAGCATTTTAGGAAAGGTCCGTATATTTAGAAGCAAAGGCTTAAGTTAGCCTGCGGTGTGTTAGAAGGGAAACCTCCCTCTCAGCCTGTCGACCAGGGTATTGAGGTCAGGGTCTTTACCAGAATGTTGCCTCTGGGGGCGGTTTGCCCCTGTAGAGGATGGATGCGATAGCCAGCTGCCTCCACTTCATGTTAAAACTTTCTACTCCTGACTACACTACTAACGTATACAAAAACATCGTCTGTTTCCTACGTCCTCAGGCTTAGATGCACGTTTGCAAAATTAACCAACACCGCATCAAAGTTGCAAGTTCCTTTATATACGGAAATATCCTCATGCCAGAAACTACAAGCATTCAATTGTGTTTGTAAGTTATTCTGTAATACTTGACTGTTTCCATTATTTTTATATTCGAATGTGTTTTGTGGTCCACTCCGGTTCATGCTATCATGTGGAAAATGTGAATTTCTTTCATTCAGTAGTGGTAACCTAACTTGCCTGCGAGTTTTGTCTATTTTACTTCATGTATATGCATAGACTAGTTGAAGTTCCTGCATTTATTTTTGGTAAACTAATCTACCTGAATGTTTTGTTTATTTTACTGCACGTATTTGCATAAATTAGTTGAATTTACTGCGTTCAGTACTGGTAACCTAATCTATCTACGTGTTTTGTCTATTGTACTCCAGGTATCTGCGTGAACTAGTTGAATTTACTGCGTTCAGTACTGGTAACCTAATCTATCTGCGTGTTTTGTTTATTGTACTCCAGGTATCTGCGTGAACTAGTTGAATTTACTGCGTTCAGTACTGGTAACCTAATCTATCTGCGTGTTTTGTCTATTGTACTCCAGGTATCCGCATGAACTAGTTGAATTTACTGCAGTCAGTGCTGGTAACCTAATCTACCTACATCTTTTGTCTACTAATCTGCAGGTATTTGCATGAACTAATTGAATTCCCTGCATTTCTGGGTAATGATTTCTTGTTCACTGGCATAATTGTAATTTGTGCTTCTTCCATTATGCATTGATTTTAACATATAAAAATTATTTCTTGCAATGATATAATCTCTTTATATAACCAATAATCATCTTAGTTAATAATTCAATGTTAAACTATCCAAAGTGTGTCTCTGAGTGAGTTAGAAACCATTAGCAATGCGTCACCAGAGATGATCAACGCTAACAACGAACGTCAGCAAGGAAGCAAGTTCAAGTGATTATAATTGGGAAACTATCAGTTTACCTCATCTGTAAATAATATGTGCGTCAGAATCACTGGACCATTTGCAATTGACCATGGAACCAATAATTCAAGGCAACCCGACTGTGAAAGCTTTCTCTCTCAAGGCTTGCACTCTCTGTAAGTTATGGGGGTACATAGAGATGGAACCACGATACTGTTGATATGTCGATATTCCTAAAACTTCGACACTTCTTCGATATTTTGACATTTTTAAGTTGTACATTATAGAAAGGTGTAGGTTTGACCTTTATGCTAGACAAGGAGTAAGAGGAATTATTGCCTCGCAAGGTCTCCTAAAGTTCTAGATAGGCCTTGGTTGCGTTTACTGAGTGAATGAATACGATATTCCATAAACACTTGAGTCTAAATGAAAACAACAGCGAAAGGAGCGGAAATACTCATGTAACATGCGGCATTAACTGAGTTGTGAATGAAGCTGATTTAGTTGACACACTAAATCACGTTTCTGCAATAGCCTGGCTTGGTGACTCACTCTCGGCCATTATACAGTGGTGTGGAAGGTAGTGCTTCGGCCATACGTTAACAAATGGGTATAAAAGGTTTATTATTTCACTAACTGTCGCGCAAACATTGTCTGAACAATGCTGTAATGCATTTATATCTTAATTCGAATGAATTTAGTCACAATTTAATGATTAAATGTCATTTAATGTTTAGTGTCTAAGAAGATTTGGCAAGTTCACATTAACATGCCTCTGTTTGTGCATTTGTGTGTGTGTGTGTATGTGTGTGTGTATGTGTGTGTGTTTGTGTGTGTGTGTTCATCTTCTACTGTTGTAAAAATGCATTCGTTTAAGGGCTTCCTGAATGAAATACAAAACAGAGCAAGACATAAGACTAATGTTTTTATTTCTGTATACAGAAAGTTGCAGAAGGAGCGTGACCTGCCAAATATAGTCAACCACATTTAGCAAGATTCACTAAAACCCAACAAAAGTTACCGCCCAAGTGAAATGGATTATGTCTTTAAAGCTGCATGCCTTTGCTGCCCAGGTTAATCATCCTGCTCTACTTAATGTTTCCCATTTGCTGTTTGATGATCATGTCTCTGGCATTAAGCAAAGTAACTTCCGCCTCACATATTAAGAACACGGCCCATTGCAAGCACCATTATAGTTATACTAGGCCATGAGAAAACAATGACCTTCTCTGTTTTACAAAAACACTTATTCTTCTATCTAATCGAGATTGCAGAAATGGTTTTATTACAGATTTTCTTATAGTTACATTGGGAAGAGGAGAATACAGTAGGCTTAGGCTATTGTAATAAAGGCGGCAGAATGCATAGTCCGTTTCTTTTGTAACAATTTATTTCCTCTAAATCTCACTACAAATGCACAATTTCCTTCTCGCTGTTAACACAGTTTATAAACTTCTCTACTATTACAATTCACAGTTCTTCTTTCGACAATGTTTCTCAGTCTTTCAATGTCTTTCTGCACTTTCACCGTCTTATTACGATACAATCACTCGACGACACATGTATACTCACTGACAGGCTGGCCGACTTACTCTCGTAACTAAAACTGGCTGTACACGACGGCTTAAACAACTATCATTCACTCAGCTCAGCACTCAACTACTAAAACTGTTTACTGTCTTATTTATACTGGAACCGGCGTGACGTAACCTCCTTCGAGTTCTTTCCATTGCACCTGTGCATGACTCAGCAAAGAAGTAGCCAGACGTTTCTGGTGTTATCGCTGTTCGATTACATACACACAGCCGTTAATTGCCCTGTAGCCCCGGAACTCCTCCACACCTCGCCGTCATTATTACAGTCATGCACACACACAACCGCTGGTCGTATCCAAGGTCACTCGGTCTCCTCTTGCCCATATATTGTTGAACGACTTCATGTCACACTATAATCAAATCCGGATATGCCCAACCTTGTCTCTTTGGAGACGCTTATGTAATTAGCTACTATTCCACACTTCCTCTTTCAGTTGGAGGGTGAATCAGCTTAGTGCCTGTAGCGTGTAGACACAACAAATAAATCTGTATCCAGCGACGGACACAGCGATTCCATGGCAATTTTTAAGCCATACCTTGAATTTTCTGGGAATGTCCTCAGAATTACCCTGACTGTGGAAACAGAGGCAACGTAGGCTCACTTCACTTGTTTGAATCATCAACAGCGATGAAGAAAAATTGCCACTGATACCACTTTACGATGGAAGATGTAAAATATATAGGATGTTCGAAAATTAGACCGACGAACTTTGGGGACGGATATATAACATTATTTTAAACACTTTTTGTTAAGGAAAGTTTTTTGCTGGGGTGCTTCCTTTAAGCGCTAGACGAATTAATGTCATAGATTACTGCCTCCCAACCAGTTTAAGTATTTATAGCAAATTCAACAATACAAATTAGTACCTATTGCATCAATCTTAGGAAGGCACCAATCTTAAACCAAGAAACAAACACAGAACGCATAAACAAAACACAAACATCTCATTGTTTACAGCTATTCACAGCTTTACTCTTCAGAGTAAATATTGGAACGCACGCCCATTGCGATTAATACAAAGAGTGCATCGGCGTGACATATTCTGCCATAGTCTCGTAAAGAAGCCAGCTATTTCTCTGATTTAAAAGTTTGTCGGTCTAATTTACTCACACACACACACACACACACACACACACACACACACACACACACACACACACACACACACACATACCAGGTGGCCCACTGTAGCCGGTTCCACCGTAAGTAGATAACCCTTCGTGCGTTAAAACAGTTGCAGAAGTTCACGGCGGAAGAGAGGCCAGTGGCGTTGCTGCTTCTTAGCGGGACGTGATGTGAGAGGCATTTGAACCAGCGTGTGTAGGTACTTCGTGATAATAGACAATAACAGTATAAACAGCCGAGAAAGTCTCATTCTACTTACAGGATCTTTATTTTCCAGGGAATAAACTCACTTATGTGGACAGCATAACTCAAAAACGAAAAGTAAGTTAAAAAACCAAAGTTGGTATTTAAGTTTAAAGTCTTTCAAGGATGCGACACGAAGATTTTGAAGAAAATAGCCCCACCCTAAACTACCCTTTACATGGAACATTTTTCGACAATTTTAATTTTCTTGAAAATGGCTCTAACGATTTTGATTAAAATGTCATATGTTTGAGATTTTTTATGAAAAATGAAACGTTTGTCATGAATTTTCTGGCTATAGCCCCTGTAGTCATATTTACTCTGAACGACGTTTGCATAGCTGGTAAACCATTGGAGATAGACCAAATCATAATATACAAAAATGTAGATCTCTCTAAAATACACAATTTATGTCTAAATAAATTTTCATTTAGGGTGAACAATTTCGGAGATATTCCTTGTTATGTGTGTGAGTTTCGGAAAACTTTCGTGAAATGGAACATCGTTGTTCATTTTTTATATGTTAACCATGCAAAGAGAACGGAATCTCAAAGTCTTAAAACATTTGACTATCGCACAAAGCCTACTGTATTCTAATATACAAGGAAATAAGCAATAAGATAAGTTGTACAAATGTTTATCTCAACTAATTCGAAGAAGATAGAGCTATAAGAGTTTGTAAGAATGGTTAGTACAAGAGTAGAGAAAGTCATGCGAGTGCAACACATCAGATATTTTTGTTTGCATTCAGGGCCTCAAAACATACTTGCTTTACCAGCTAGATGCGTGGCAGGGGAAGTAGAAACGAAATGCATATCCACAAGCAAGGTTTTCTTTATGCGAGGTCGTGTTTGCGTACTGGTTAGTTAGGGTAGACAGCTAAAATATGTTTGTTTGTATGCTTTGTACTTGTGGGTTTATGCTCTTAAACACAAATATCTCTTATCTCACAGAATTAAAAATGCAAATTATTACAAACGTTAAATTAAAAGGCAGCAACATTGGTGGTAGTAACGTGAACAACACTGAGCTGTTAATTCCGGACATCCCGAGCATAATAAAGTGTCCTACTTTCACAGAATACCTAAGGGAAACAGTTTTACTAACATTAAAAGTGTATAAGCAGTTTAAACATACATGTATATAAATCAAGGTTTTGCCTAACTAGGGTTAATGTAATGTATATATCATGCTCTCTCCACCTAAAACAATTTTTTTCGTAAGAAAATATCCATGTAACTACAGCGTAAACCAAGTGTAAAAAAAGAGGTTGCCGTACACACTCATATGACCTTCACTACTCTTGTACAGACTATTCTTACAAACTCTTATTCTCTACTGCATGCTAGTCCAGAAATTACCTTATTGTTAATTTCCTTTTAGGTGCAAGGGGAATATTAGAATACAGTAGGCTTTGAGCGTTAGTCAAATGTTTAAGTGCTGGTCGCTATATGAAGGTTTTGAAATTCCTTTCTCTTTGCACGGCCAAGAGATGAAAAACTGAATAAAAGTATAACAAAACTCGCACAAATAAGAAGGTATATCTCCGAAATGGTTCACTCTACAGCAAAATTTTCTCCAAATCATTAATCATGGGAAAACACACAAGAACAGAATGTTAGAATCATTGTAGATGCACCGTCAGTGTTTTGTTTTACATGTCCCTGTTGCCATGCGGCTTACACCATTGTTTGTTTACAAGTAACATCAACTGTTCAAGTGAGCACTTCCTCATTTTAGTGTTAATGTCCGTCGGCTTCTATTAACAGATTCGGTGACAGATTGATAGGTAGAAGTGGACCAATTGCCTGGCCTCCAGCTCTCCGGACCTAAACCCACTGGATCTTTATTTGTGGGGGAATATGAAAGCTCTTGTGTGTCAAATCCCAGTACCAGATGTTCAAAGTCTCCGTACCCGTATTACGGAAGGCTGCGAAACTATACGCAATACTCCTGGGATACATCAGCGCGTCCGGGATTCACTACGATGGTGGGTTGATGTATGTATGAATGCTCTCAGAGAGCATCGTGAACAACTCTTGTGAGAAAGAGTTGCATATGATATACTGCTATGTTCTGTTCTTGTGTCTTTCCCATGATTAGTGAGTTGGAGAAAATGAATTTTAACACGCAAATAAAGCGTTTCCAGAACCATGTTCACATAACATAATTTCTCGTCTACGCGTGAGGAACGTGTCCTGCAATTTGTGTCGTACATTTTTGTTACATCCTGTATTTATATTTCCTGAATTTTTATCAGATTATTAGTGAAAATACCACAGTGCTAAGCTAAAAGTAGTGTACTGTTTGGCATTTAAACAAATTTATGCATTATATCATTCCTCTGCACAATATTTACTGTAAAAGGGTGTTTCTGCAATGATTATTTCAAGGATAAAAGTTTGAGTAACCTTTAAGCCTATATAAGCCATGGTACACGTTGATTTAATTATTCACTTAACGCTAATGACCTCGGTGTTCATCTTATTATAATTATTTATGTAAATCCTTTAACTCAGAGCCCGCTGGAGATGGCAAACTTCTGTCGGGGATTTTAGCAGAGTCCTTGCACTTTGTAGGTCCGCTAAGCTGACTTAAGGCTCGAGCTTTGAGAGGTCGTTCCACATAAGACCTAAGAGCACTTTGCGAAATATTAATGAACGCGATAAAAGTGTAAGTAGGAGCCTTGGATCAGGACCAAGTTGAGTTAGCAATCACTGCTAACAGACAGCTTCAAGAGTGTTTCTGCCAGGTCATGGCACTTGGATATAAAAGATATTGCTATAACAGCATGCTTCCTGATTGCCACATAACGTAGACCCAGCTGCAACAATACACGCTCACGTGGATGTGACAGTTGAAACGGTAATCATTGCTTTGTTGGTATTGCGGTCTTCCCACATTTCGTAACACTAATGCTATTCTCATAATCTGATGTCAACACTTCATCTCGGCTGTTCATTTTATCGTTATTAGCTGCAATTCTTTTGGCTTCAATAGCAATTTATGCAAAAAGTACATAATCTCTTCTTATTTGACACAGGAATTATTGACCGATAATATTCAATAACTAGCTGAAATACCAAGCACTGCCCGTGGTTTGATGATTTTATCCCTATTTGCATTTAATATTATAAAGAACCCAAAATAAACAAATAAAAACTCTGGGAAAGCACTATACAGAGGCAGCGTTGAACTATCACAAACACCACAGGAAGAAAAGTGAGTAGAAAAAGCTCTGTGAATGTAAGACATTGCATTTCTATGTCAATCATATAGAAAATTCTATGATTTTTTGTAGAAGAAGTAGAGAAAGAAGGTGCTTCATAAAAGAAAAATGTGTAGAGAAAATCGTATGAACGTAGTGGGTTACATTTCTACTTCACTTATAAATAATTGTATAAATTGCATATGAGTGGGCATAGAGAAAGAAATGCCATCGTGTTCCAGAAAAAAAAAAACAGTGAGTAGAGAAAACCGTGTAAATGTAATAGTGGTATTTCTATTTCAGTCATAGAAAATTGTATGAATTATATGTTGAAGTGTGAGTAGGGAAGGACATGAGAACTTAATGCCTAAAAGAAAACCGAGCAGAAAAAGACCATGTGAATAGTATGTTCTAGGTATAGTAAAGCGGATAGAATATACTCTCTCCATGAAAAGATACATATATCTACGAGCTGAATTTCACGGTGATCGCAAAAGAAAATCTTGTACTAAAAACCATGTGAATGTTATGTTGTATAGTAAAATGGATAGCATACAAACCTTCTCCATGAAAAAATACATATATGTGTCAAATTTCACGGTGATCGGTGTATGTGTTATGTTAAAGAAAAGTGAATATCAAAAACCATGTGAACGTTGTTGTATAGTAACATGCATAGCATGTAAATGTTCTCCATGAAAATACCAATGTGCTGAATTTCATGGTGACCGAAGTGGTAATTACACATACAAAGTTACCAATTTCGGTTTTTTCGATTTCTTCGGCTGTTCCTTTGAGTTTTTTCGAGTGTTATTTTTTCTAAACTATCACACTATTGAGACGAAAAAAAAAAATTACATTACATTATTCAAATCGGTCGAGCCATTTTCGAGTTTTTGCGAGACTAACACAGCTACTGATTTTTATGTATATAGGTTTAATAAGAAACTAGCTGAAATTCCTGGCATTGCTCGTGGTTTGAGATTCACCCGAATACGAATTCACCCGAATACGAGTCTGACTGACCCACACCCCATGAGCTGCTCTTTGCGAGGTCATTTATGCTCGCAACGGAACAGTACAGGCACACACAACTTGCAGTAAAGATCCCGCGCTCCCACGATTTAGCTGTCAGTAGGGCTCCAATTTTTAGGTGCTAAAAACATTTTAGGTTTTGTGCTGAAGGATGAAAAAGAACCTAAGTTTTTTCCACATCCTGAGCTAGTCAATACAAATACAATTGCGGAAAAGTATGCCATCATTTCTTAGCGCAGTGTCGCTTGAAAGTTCTGAAGAATTTTAATTGAATTGGCGTCTTCACAGTTTAGTTCACTTACGGCAGCAGCAAAACCATTCACGTTTTCTGCGTAGCACTGAATTGCGTCAACCGCCTTTCCCAGCGATTCACCTCAGGCGCAAGAGCCAGCGGAGTGTTTGGATTTTTGTTCTGAAGAATTTAAATTATTTTAGGTGACCTAATGAACATTATTTTTACTTTAGAAGTCAATTTGTCAGCAATCCATTCACAACAGTGTAACATGAATAATTTTAGGATACCTAACTGCAAGTCCTGCTGTTGCTTCAGGCAAAAATAACAAAACATTGTCATATTGTTCACTATTTGGCCACAAATACCGCATTGTTTCATTAAATAATCTGGCAATAGTCATGTGGTTTGTAGCAGCCATGTCTTGGTAGGTCAGTAGAAAAGGTGACTGAAATTTCAGAATCATTCTTCAATACCCCAACAGTTTCCAATTTTCCTGCTAGTAAAATCAGGAATTTCATCTTCTCGTATGTTCACCCATATTTTTCACTACCACAAATTTTGCGCATATACGTCACAGTTCCCTTGTAGCTCTTGGGAAGATAAAGTTTTCGCAAAGTTGATCCATCAGGTGTGTCAATATTTGTATAGTTGGTCAGGAATGTTTTAAACTGAGGTTGGTTCACCTTCAAGATGCTCATGTACGCTGAAACTAATGCTTTGATCAAATTCTTACAATACACTGGCAATTTGGAAGGTCCTGCTGAAGGATTTGGCACTGGATTCTTAATGAACTTTTTCCCCCTTTTTTATGTTTGTTACCACTGGTTAGGTTAGGTTAGGTTAGGTTAGGTTAGGTTAGGTTAGGTACTTTCCCAACACTTTTAGAAGATCGTATAAACTTTGTGGATTCACAAATGAGTTATTGACTATACAATTTAATAGGTACCAGCTGGCATATTTGTTGTTCCAATAATGAATAACTAATTTTGGCTTCTGGCCTCTGTGATTGGGCATTAAAGAAGTAGATGGTGACTTGTTTAAAATAATTCTGCTGCTACTTTTATGAGATTTATGTCAAAATTATTTTATGCGATTTGTGTGTAATATATTTGAATATCCAAAAATATTTATGACATACAAATTAGAAAATACGTAATTTTATGCGCAATAAAACTTGAAATATTTGGTCGAGTGTAAATAGCCAGAACATTAAACTCAGTTTGAAGTTCTTATTAGGATGCAAAAAATGTGTATTTACCTAAAAATCCGACCCCTAGTTATCAGATGATCACTTGGCACCTTGCCCCCATAAGCAAGAGAGTTAATTGTATATATTCCCTACCTGGGACAGAAGTGAGTACGGGGTACGGACTGTGATTTAGCATTACCAGCAGGACATCGGAAAGGGAAGTCATTACATTAATTCAAACCAGTGGTAGATCTCGCTATTTGGAAAACATTTTGTATCTTATATTTTTGTCCCTGGCCATTTCCTACGGATATATTTTAGTTTTGTCGAAAACAAGAGACAAACAAGTTGGCAACGCTGCAGATTGTGTGGGTGTTTCACTAGGGCAGTACATAAACAAGCTTCAGTGCTGCTACTGCGCGTCTCGTAAGCATAAACAGATAGCATGCCGTTTTTACTGTGTGAGTGTAGGCCAATCAAAATCCCAGTTGCACTCATCTCCTAAACCATTACACCACCCTCCGACCGACGTGTCCAGAAGCCGGCTCAGATCACTGACCAACCTCAACGCAACGTTGCCGAGTTACTTCAGTCTGGATATTCCCTTAATTCTTTTAAGTGATTAATTATTTCGAAACCCTGTGTGATGTCCCATAATTACTACGGAAGCTATGTCAGAAGTAGTTACTCTACGCATCTTACAAGTAACAAACTATTATCTTCGTACATTCTTGTGAAATCAGACATCAATTTGGAACAAAAACCATTTACTTTTTCGAAATCGGCTGATCAAAGAACAGTTTGTAATGCTTCTATGAAGCACATATTAGAAGGAATGTAATAAATTCTCTTCCACCCTGTATAACTCAACCACGATAATGTTGCACTTGGCCTCGCGTGACCGTTTCCGGAAATATGCAGCGATGTCAAAGTAAACATGCATCACTGTACTGGTCTTCCTCTCTCCCTCCCTCCCCTCCCCTCCTCCCTCCTCCCCACCCAACGCAACTCCCTATAGACCAACCCGCCCTCACTTCCAAGTGCAACAGTATTGGAATCGGTTTATACTTATATATTTACAGAGCAAGATGACTCCGTGGTAAAGTGTGGGCTCGTTTGTGAAATTTCTGAGTTCGACTCCCATCGACCGTTTACTCAGAGCTAATAGGATTTTTTTCTGGTTTTTCCTCGTAGTTAAGCGAATGCTGGTGTAGCTTCTCATGTACCATGATTTCCTTTTTATTATTTTGCTTTCATTCAGTCTCATCTTTTAGACGTGTTTCTAGGTTTCATGGCGTATGGTGGTGCTGAGCAGATGGCGCGGATGTTTGCTCAAAGGTCAGAGTACTCCCAGCGGACGTTAGATGGCTAGTTGGTTGACGGGTCCTTCATCGCCCCCTATCGGCAGCTCCAGCAGTGGGAGGGGTGTTCGATCAGGGAACTCTTAGAGACTTCCCCGCGTCTCTGTGACATGCAGTCTGCGATCTGTAACCTCCTGTGCATCCTTCCGGGCTCTGATAGTCGCAATATATCGCTGCGCACGAGGTCTCCCCCACGTTGTGCACCCATAACCTAAAACACATCAGATATGTTTTCAAACATATCTTTTTGTCCTAATGTTTCTGTTAAGGTTAGTTCATTCGTTGTGTTATTTACATTATTTCTATTTACATATATCTGTAATGAGCAAGAGAATGCTTGATGATAAATAAACAAATAAATGACAAATTTGCGTCTTACAAAGCAAACATTTCATTCAGCTGGACAACACACCACGAGAATGACCCAGACTCTATTTGCAGTAAACAAATCTATTTGCTTTAGTTGTTTGTTTGTGAGCTCAACGCTCCAGTTTAATTAGAAAGGAAAGTCTGGTTTATGATCAAAATAAAATGAACTGGAGATAAATAACCTGCAATAAAAAAGAGCCTGGCTATAAAGATTTGATTATGGCTTAAACGTACTGTATTCCCATATCCCAATTGTCCTAATGGTAGCATGGAATAAAACAATTTCCATAGATGTTTATACAGATTAATATGAAGTAAATGGAAGAATAAGCCTTTTTAACATGGTTGTACAAAATTAGTAGAGAAAGTGATGCAACACATTAGATATAAATTATAGTTTAAAAAAACTAAAAAGCACACTTTCATAACAAACCGAACTATAAAGTAGAAAATAATTTTTAAGAGCGATATAAAGTCAACTAGTTCTGATGTGTTGCACTCACATGACTTTCTCTACTCTTGTACTCACCATTCTTACAAACTCTTATTCCTCTATCTTCTTCGTGTTAACGTAAACATTTGTACAAACCACCTTATTGTTTATTTCCTTGTAGGTGCAAGGAGAATATGAGAATGCAATAGGCTTTGAACGATAGTCAACTCTTTTAAAGTTTTGAGATCCCATTCTCTTATTGAGACATAAATTGTGTATTTTAGCAAGATCTACATTTTTTGTATAGTATGATTTGGTCTATCTCTAACGGTTTATCAGTTATTCAAAAGTCGTCCAGAGTAAATACGACTACAGGGGCTATAGCCAGAAAATTCAAGATATACATTTCATTTGTCACAAAAATATCTCAAACATATGACATTTTAATCAAAATCGTTAGAGCCATTTTCAAGAAAATCAAACTATTTGAAAAACTTTCTATGTAAAGGATAGTTTAGGGTGGGGCTATTTTCTTAAAAATCTTCGTGTTGCTTCCTTGAAAGACATTAAACTTAAATACCAACTTTGGTTTGTAAGCGACTTTTCGTTTTTGAGTTATGCTGTCCACAGACACACAAGCACGCGCGCACGCGCACACATACACACACGGACCTTTTTCTAAAAACGCTTTTTGTGGATTCAGGAGGTCTCAAAACATTCTTCTGGTGAAATCTCGACATCGAATTTTTGGGTGGAATACCAGTTGAGAAAATAAAAAAAAATGTGGGGTACTTTTTAGACATTTCTGTCATATCTTCACTCTTATAAATAGTGCACCATTTATAACACTTAATGTCAGACACACTTTTACAATAAACTATATTATTTTGTTAATATAAATCAGTTTTCTTTTAAACTTCTTACATTTTGAAATATAATGAACTAATGACTTTATATCCCTACGGAACAAACTCTTCATACTTAAAAATTATTTTCTACTTTTCAGTTTGGTTTATTTTTAATTTTTTAGGCTCAAATTTTTCTATTCAAATATTTTTTCAAAAGTTTAAAGTTGAAATCTTTTTAAAATTTCTGAATTCGAATTTTGGTCCAATTCTTTTTTTTTTTTTTTTTTTTTGAAAACATTTAAATCACTGTTTTTTGGAACAGTATTATATCACAATTACTGTTTTAACTGCAATCAGCCGTTGAGGACTTTGTGGCCCTGGGTGAACTTCAATCCGCAATCCTTCCCCCGAAATCTCGTGTCCCTCTCAAGTTCTTTTTCCGGACATTTCCGACTTTTAATATTTTAAAGCGATTTAATTCCTTTATCCACTATAACTTGTGTCAATTTCTAAACTGCCAGCTGTTGTGGGTGTCTTGGCCCTGTGTGAACTCCGGTTCGCGATTTTCCTCTGGGTCTCATGTTCCTTTCAGGTCCTCTCTCTGGACATCTACGTTATCTAATATATAAATAGCTATTTATTTATTTATTAAAGGAATACATACAAGTGAAGCTATTGTAAAGCGTGTAATTATTTTTCTACTATTAATATAAAGCCATCACATAGCGTCCAACGCATAAAGGTTTTGAGTAACTTAAAGTCTACTGTATTGCCCTATTCCCACTGCACCTACAAAAAAGTACGGAGTGAAACAATTCTTAGGATGTTTATCTCGATTCTATAATGGCTAGAGAAAGTCATGTAAATATAACACATGGGATTTTTCACAAACTATTTTGTTTAATTGCAAAAGAAATTGGTCATAGAGCTGTTAAAATAATTTTCAAGTGTCAGTAAATACAAATATTAGCGTTTTTTTTTCTTTTTAACCGTTTCATTTATATAACCCTATTTAGTACTGGTCATTTAAGGGGCTTTGACTTGAGAAACAGCCGATGGTGTTTAGTTCATTGCACATTTATATCCCACCTTCAACTGCAATGGTCATATTTGTGGTCTTCCCTTTGGAGCACATTGCCTATAAACAATAGTGTTAACTCCTTTATAGTGGATTTTTATGTCTTTGGGTCTTCTGTACACTAGACACACACATTCATATTTCCAAACTCTGGGGAGGGACGGAATAACTTGGTTAGAGAACAATTTCTACTCCCAGGCCGGGAATTGATCCTGTGGCCCTTCACACAGCAGGCAGGTGCTCGATCGATTGAACTACGAGCCTAACCTATCGATAGTATTGTGAAAAACCGATAAAATTAGTCCAATTGATCTTTCTGTCACTTTATTGTCCTCCAAAACTTGTATCACAAACACACAGTGTTCTTTTACTGACGTTGATATTACAACTCACAACTGTTTTCTTCTCGTAACCTTGACTCAGTACTTTCACTGTCTTTCTTCACTTTCTCTGCGTCTCGAACAGCTGACTTTGACGATACAATCACTCAACACTCATAACAACTTCCGTATCTTCCTTCGCGATGCGACTACACACACACACACACACACACACACACATACACACACACACACACACACACACACACACTCAAACTAAGAACTGACTGCCTCCTATCTGTACCTCACTGACTACTCGTTGTTTCGCCTCTTTATATAGCGAGGATTACGTAACACGAACCATTCTCGAACTTCTACAAACACACCGGCTGCCCAACACTTCTCGAACACTCTAGAAAACCCTTTGTGTTGGCGCTCAAAGGTTGTTAGTCACGTGTTTGCTCACGTGAGTGGTATGGGGAAACTTGATCTTAAACGCTTTTGTTACGCGCCGCACCAGAGAAGTGGGGCAGTTGGCTCCGGCCGTCCTTTGTTGTGTTGCCTCTGCCATAGGCTTGCGTCACAATATCGTTACTCATTTTAATATTGAACACACTCACATTGCTTCTGAAATGTATTCTTTGCCCAGTGAGGCAGGAGATGATATTAAATGAAGGCGAAATGGATGGAAATAAAGGTGCTGTAGGGGTAGTGAGTTGAATGAACGGCGGGGGAAACCGCCAACCAAGAAAACCCGCCCAGATACCGTTTTGTCCATCACATATCGTACAGTCTCCTGGGATCGAACCCGGACCACCTTCGTGAGTGCGAGCGGTCGCTGCCACATTCGTGCTTTCAAAATATCTTCTTTTCTTCTTCTTCTTCTTCTTCTTCTTCTTCTTCTTCTTCTTCTTCTTCTTCTTCTTCTTCTTCTGCGTATTCCTGGATCTATTCTGCCTATTGGTGTGTAATATATCTTTTTTAAAATCCTTGAGCTGTCGCTTCTCTGTATGTTTCCCAATTTTTCTCATATACCATCATTTTGTGTTGTATTGCAAATATATTTCATTTTTTTCATATTTCTATATTTTTTATTTTATCTAACCTTGTATATCCCAATAATGCTCTCAGAAAATTCACTTCTGTAGCCTGTATTTTTACTTTCTCTACTACGTATGGTAAAGTAGAGGAAGTATTGTATTCCATGCAAAAATTCGATGTCGAAACCGGAAACATGTTTTGAGGCCCCCTGAAACCAAAAAAGTATTTTTAGAAAAATGTCTGTGTCTGTCAGTCTCTGGACTCAAAAACGAAAATTCGGTTAAAAGCCAAAGCTGGTGTTTAAGTTCATCTTTTGAGGATGCGATCTTGAAGAAAATTGCTTCACTCTAAACTACCCTTTACATGGAAAATTTTTGGAAAATCTTGATTTTCTTGAAAATGCCTCCAACAATTTTAACTAAAATGCCACATGTTCGAGATATTTTTATGACAAATAAAATGTATATCTTGAACTTTATGGCCCACCAAGTCCTATTTAATCTGGATGACTTTTGTATAAGTGGTAAACCATAAGAGATAGACCAAATCTTACTATAGAAAAAACGTAGATATTGCTATAGCACACAATTTATGTCTAAATAAATTTGTTGTAGAGTGAACCATTGAGGTATTCCTCACTATTTGTGTAAGTTTTGGAGAACTTATACTTCTGTCGAATGGAACATCGCTATTCATTATTTCATATGTTAACCGTACAAAGAGAATGGAGTTTGAAAGCTTTAAAAGATTTGACTATCGCTCAAAGTTGACTGTCTTCTCACATTCCCCTTGCTCCTACAAGGAAATAAGCAAAAGATGTAAGTAATAATTTCTGCAAATGTTTATCTCAACTAACACGAAGAAGATATAGGAATTATAGTTTGTAAGAATGGTTAGTACAAGAGCAGAGAAAGTCATGTGAGTGCAACACATATTTTTCTAGTGAAAGACAAATTTCCAACTCCAGCTAGGAATCGAACCCGGGACTTCTGGGTTGAGAAGGCGCAGAGGCAGTCGTTTGTGAATTGGCTAATGAGCCAAAACACCAAACAACAGATTTTGCATAGGAGATACTCTGGTTTGTCCGAAATGTAATTTTCCGTTTTGTTTTGCAGTTCGTTCTCTGTCAATGTCGTATGTAAATGTAGTCTTCCTTGAAAATGAACCTGTTAAACAAAGGTCGTTTCATACGTCATCGTTCTCCTCGGGTTTGACCCTATTGTTGTATCATGAATTACACACTAGTTTGTTATGTAAAGGCGAAACAGGAACAGAAAAAAAAATTAATTCATTGTTTAAAGATCTGTTTATATCTCGCGTGCTTAGGTGGATTGCCGTAAAATGTTACGTGACCAAGAAAACACTGATAAAGAGGAAGAACCCAAGTCACGAAACGCTAGCTGTTTGGAACAATTGACAAGCGTATCGCGCATACACGATACTTAGTTCTTTGTAATCTTTTACACTTGCTCAACTGCGAAGGTATTTGGGGTGGAAAATTTTAGAGCAAAATGCAAACTTTCCAATCAAATGTTAGTTACTTGTTCGCTTACAAATTTTGTGTAGGGCACAAGACATTGGACCAAATGCTAGAAGAGTGGATAAGGAAAGCCATGTGTATGTGAATCACCACATACATTTCTTCTAATATGAGCTTCGTAGAAGCATTACAAACAAAAATGTCAAATGACACTTTGTTCTTTGATCAGCCGATTTCGAAAAAATAAGTGATTTTTTATCCAAATTGGATGCGTAATTCCACAAGAAAGTACGAATATAACAGTTTGTTACTTGCAAGATGCGTGGAGTAACTTATTTCTGACATAGCTTCGATAGTAATTATGGGACATCACGCAGGCTTTCGAAATAATTAATCACTTAAAAGACGTGAAGGAATACTCTGAGCAGCTCTCTCAGACGTGAAGTAACTCGACAACGTTGCGTTGAGGTTGGGTAGGGAATTGAACTGGTTTGTGAATGTAAACAGGTCGGGCGTTTTCGCTTTCAAGTAATGTTTTGATAGCTAACACTTGTGATTGGCCTACACTCGCACAGCAAACACAAAAGGAAAAGGAATGGTATGTGTTTATGTTTTCAAGACGCACTGTTAGGAAGTTTATGTACTGAGCCAGGGAAAGTGACACACACACACAATCTGCAGTGTTACTAGCTTGTTTCCGACAAAACTAAAATAGGTCCGTAGGAAATGGTCAGAGACAAAAACGTAAGCTACAAAATGTGTTCCAAATACCAACATCTACCTCTGGTTTAAATTAATGTAATGACTTTCCTTCCATCCGTATTTTCTTTCTCTGCTACAAACAGTAAGTAAAGAAGGTACCGTTTAAGTATGACAATCGATTTATTACGCATAAGTAGAGGAGTTACTGTATTCCACCCAAAGGATTTTGTAACGATGTTTTATTTATTCTTACTAGCCACACGTTGATGCGACATTTGTAACGATGCTGCTCGTTGTACTGTTGACCCAGGTAGTTTCCAATTGGTAACGTTCCTTCTTCTTACGTGGGGCTTACCTCACTGAGACCTGAGGGTACCATTTGCTGTTTGGTGTGGGGGCGTCAATCCTTCCTTGCCGGTCTAACACAGCGGTGAGCATGAACGACTCTTTCCTCTTTCTGCAGTCGTGTTAAATGTATATATCTAGGGAGTGGTGCAGAACAACACGCGGTTTGATTAATTATAAGTTCATATTTAATATGTTGAATTAGTTTATTTTTACTATCACACGAAAATACACGTTTAAATATGATGGATTGGCGTCCTTTCCTATGTACGGGGTTCACCCGTCGATGCCACGGACCACGCACTATTCTATGTTCGACAAGTTCTTTATATTGTGACCCGCGTCGTAAAATAATGTATCTCTTGAGTGAAGGGTAATTCCTTCTTACTACTACACATGAATATTTTTATATTATGGCGTATTTGCCGTAATATCACAGTTTTTACTTGGACTTGGTGTATCAGACGCGACGCCAATCCAGATAACACATGAACAAGAAAATTGACTATCTACATCATTGCCCACTAGAACAATGATTCACAATTTTAGGGGGCTTTTTCTGCCACCACTATAAACAAACATTTTAAATATTTTAGGAGGCTTCTTCTAAACAATATCGCCTCAATTTGATGCCGAAATTCAACGTTGAGGTTTATATTGCCGACATGCTGAGAAATTGGATAAACAAATTAAGCTTCTCTACTTATGTTTTTAACAAACGAAATTTCTTTATGATATTACTCTGTGCTGATGATCAAATTATGATTGCTGATACTGAGAATACACTCGAAAACAGCTAAACAATATAATATAAAACTTAAAACTTTCGTGAAATGGAACATCGTTGTTCATTTGTTTTGCATGTTAAGTATGCAAAGAGAACGGAATCTCAAAGCTTTAAAAGACTTGACTATCGCTCAAAGCCTACTGTATTCTAATATTCCCCTTGTACCTACAAGGAAATAAGCAATAAAATAATTTGTACTAATGTTTATCTTAACACGAATGAGATATAGGAATAAGAGTTTGTAAGAATGGTTATTACAAGAGTGGAGAAAGTCATGTGAGTGCAACACATCAGATTTTTTTGTGAGTGAACAAATTCAAAACGGAATTTCAAAGCGACAGTCCATGAAGAGGCAAGGCCTACCGTCCGGTCGCTGCGTCCCCCACCTCTGCCCACTACAGGCATAATTGGTGAGGTGCAGTACTGGAGGGCGGACGTGGTCAGCGCCCCGAGCCCTCCCGGCCAGTTATGCGGTCTTCTCGAGCTGGGGCCGCTACTTCTCCATCAACTAACTCCTCAATTGGTCCCCCCCACTCCGGGAACTAACGAGGCTGAGTGCACCCCGTGCCAGACCTCCCAGAGGGGATAAAATCCCCATGCTGGTACCCGGGATCAAGCCCGGGTCCTCCGCGCCAGAGACAAAGGCGTTCATATACTGACCTTTAAAAGATTTGACTCTCGCTCAAAGTATTTACATATTCCCTTTGAACCTGCAAGAAAATTAGCAATAATTTGTGCAGATATTTATCTCGACTAACACGAAGATATAGGAACGAGATTTTGTAAAAGAGTAGAGAAAGTCATGTGAGCGCAACACACGTGAGTGTCGGCAACTTTTTTCCAGGGAGGGGCACAGATTGGAAGTTTGCAATCACATAATATTAAATCAATATTTTATTGTCAAAATATATAATTCTTGTTACAGATAACCATATTAATTTGAGATAAATAAAAACTGTTCTTTACATAAAAATTAAAATAATAGTTTAATAGTCAGTAATTGATTGCACATTAAGTTCACCAACTTGCAAGGGGGAACCGCGGCCCTCCTTGCCCCCCCCCCCCCCCTTCGCGAAGCCCATGGCAACACATCAGATTGTTTTAGGTTGAAATACAACACTTCCCTTACTTATTGTAACCAGAGAAAATAATTAAAAAGTGCAGATGTGTTCCTGAGATAGATGTGTTCCTGAAGTGAGAAAAACAAGTCACAATAGCCATGTTTATTTTGGCAAGAGCTTTCTTGCTTTCTTGTCTAAATTTTGGTCCCGAAGGAGTGTCCGAGACCCGCATTACTAGGTGGAAGAAAGACACTAAGTCTGTTTTGTGACGAAGGTTTCCCTCTCACCATTGTAAGCAGCGCTTGCTTCTTTATTTAGGACCGTGTAAACAAAGTTGCTTGGAGAAAAAGAAGAAGGTCTGGTCTAGCGGTCGTTTTTCATCTTGAGACAGTTGGTACAGGAGAGGACATCAAACACATTGAGCAGTTCAAAAGTTGTCAGACCCAATCGAACATCACACAACCACCAGTTTCTTAAACAACCTGCAGTTTCGAGCTGAAATTTCATTGAGAATGGAGACCAAAGGAATTCTTTTACAACCTTAAGGGGAGCCTGCATTGAAAGTAGTATAAATAAATGTTGCAAACATTGACGTTAAAATTACTTTGAAATACTTAAGAGCTATAACTTCAAAATATTATATATACTGTGATAAATAGCAACTTTTTCTGCCATTCTATTTCTCTTCTGAAACTGAATCACAAAGACACAGTCCTCTATTTTATCGTAACACAATTTACAATTCTTCGTGACCTTACAATTATTCACTTCTTTAGGATTCTTCATTAGAATGAAGAAATAGGATGATGATCCTTCTTCTTTAGGATGAAGTGCTATTCAATTTATAGCCCAAAATCTAATAATCATACAGCAGCAATTACTATACTCCTAACTGATCGAAATCTTAATACTTCATTCTTTGACCTAAAGTAAGTAAAATTAATGAATAACCTTATGTCTTGAAATGATAATGAAAGGTTAAAATCCCAGCTGTTCTGACCAATCGTAACCTTGACACACCCTTTATTAATACACATACACACACTCTCTCTCACTCACTCATACACAAACAACTCCGACGTGACAATTAAATGTCTAAAACTGTCTCTGACGACATTTCTTACTCGCTGATCAGTTTGATCCACATAACAATGATTTTGGATGTAGAATTAAGTACAGGCGTGCCTTATTTCACGAATATGCCAATTTGTACTTTAAATTAGATTTACATCTCTTTTTGTACCATAAATAATTATTTAAGCTCCAGGAGCGAAATATCGATATTGGCATAACAATGGACTACCCAAAAATACATTTGAGTAGAGAATATTTCCTGACTGTGACTTAAATCGTTACTTATGCTTAAACAATGTAAAATTGGGTTTACAAATGCATTTGTCAAAGAAGCTGATTTAAGGAAACAATTTACAATTGGCATAGCGAATTCAAAAGAGAACATCTAAGAAGTGCTGTTACTGATGAAAATATTGCTGCTGTTTGAGCAATGCTTGAACAAGATTAACAGACATCTTATGAATTTATTTGGGAGACATTGAGCACTGGTATGAGTAAAACACAAAACATTTTTTAGAAGTTAGACGAAAGGAAAGTTTATTGTCGATGGATTCCTCATAAACTGACTACCACTCAAAAACAGCGCATTCATTGGTGCAGAAAAGCTGTGAAAAAAATGCCAAGGGTGATACTTTAAATTTCGTTTGCAACCTCTCGGATTTATCATTGTGATTCTGAAGAGAAAATTCAATCGGCACAAGGGTCTTTTGAACACAACAAAAGTCTCGCAAATTCGCAGTGCCGGTAAGCAGTTGGTTGCTCTATTCGACCCCCCCCCCCCCATATAGTGGCATATAGCAAAACTAACTACTGGGTGTCTAGATGTCCTAAAATTAAGCACTGTGAACCCTCCATCGTGCAGCTCTATGACTTCTTTTTGTTTCCAAAAATCAGATACAAAATGCAGGAATAATTTTTTCGTCATCAGATAAAGCTATGGAACATTATAAAAACCTGGTTTCTGAAGGACCTCAGGAAGACCGGCATCATCTCTTTAAGGACTTGTTTCATTGAATACAAAAATATATGTATTGATATAAATGGAGAATGTTTTTGAAAATAATAAAATTTGATTTTCTAAACATTTTTAGTATCGCCCTTGTAATGGCTAATGGAAACAGGTATCATTTGCAAATTTCTTGAATTCCTCTGGAGGTTCAATGACATGTGAAAGCACCTGACCTTTTTTCCGTCTTTTCAGGATGAAAGAAGTTTAGAAGAATCCTCGCCCAGGTAGTTTGCCCACCTGACATGCACCTGCCCAAGACCGTCTGCCTTTCTCTTTTGATGTAAGGGTTCATTTTCTGAAGAGGTGAAAGGAGATATAAAACACCAGGTCTAAGAAAAGAGACGTACATCCGGTTGGTTTCATTCATTTCTGTTGACATCGGTCACCGAAAGGTAAACAAATGTCACCATATATTCCTTGTTAAGCTTACTCAATTAGTAATAATAATTTATAATGTTTTGCACAAAATGCCTTCAAGGTTACGCTAGCTTAAGTCTGGTATACAAGGGCATTAATACAGAGGAAGAGACAAAATTATTTGTAAAAGTAAATAGAAGCTCATTATTTCTTCACAGAAAACACTATTTCAATGTTTGCCTCTACTACACGATCTTAGTTGCCTATCGGTATGTAGATCTATATTTACTTACTTATTCATTGACTTATTGACTCACTGATTCATTGATTCACTAATTTATTGATTGATTCACTGATTCATTCATTCATTGATCGATTGATCCATTCTTTACTAGCGGAAATACCCGGCGATGCCCTTCCTTTGATGATTTTATCCCTACAACTTTTAGACTTCGTTTATGTTCAAGGTTATTAAAAACAGAGAAAGACTTTAAATATCTAGGGATTTATTTGGATGAGAAACTTAAATATGATAGGTATATAGAGAATACTCGAACTAAAGCAGGCAAGATAATGATGAAACTAGTCATACAACCAGAATTCATCATACTGTGATCATGATGCCAAGGGGTGCCAAGGGGCTTGAGTGGCGAAAAATGTTAACGTATGACTCAGAGACAAGTAATTTTAAGATGTATGGCTGCATTCAGGTGGCTTTAGCTATATGGTCTACAAACTTGATCATTAGATTACGAGATGCAATGTACTGGCCGAAGAAACAAGAGTATTCAAGAATAGGTGACATATTGGGCAGGTTATGTACCTCGAAGCGTGAAATGAGGGACATTCTGATAAATGAATGGCAAGCAGAATGGAACATAAAGAACATAGAATTTTTCCCGAATACAAGAGAAAGTCTACGTTACAAAAAGATTCAACCTACGAAGGAGGGTGTGCAACTTTTAACTGGCCATGGTCCTTTTGATATTTACTTCAAAAGATAGGAAGCAAAATTATGGATTATTGTGAGATCTGTAACATCACAGATACGCCAGAGCATGTGATATTTGAATGTTCAAAATGTAGCACTTCTTTGCAAGATGGCAGAAAACCTTTGGCAGGAAAAAGAGTCTGGGATGTAGTGAAGATTTCTTGGTACTAGAAGAGATGACCAGACAAGAGGAAATAAGAATTGGACCTGAAGAAACGATACCTCGAAGATCAAATAGAACCGTCCGTTCTTTGACAGTTGTTCAAAATCAAGAAGTGAGATCGATAGAAGTTGGACAAGAAATGGAACAACGAGAAGAAGATGGAACATCTAGAGTGAAAAGGAGAAGAGAATACTGCTCTTCAATAGGAAGATTAGGTGCAGCAAGAAGAAGAAGTGAGGCTCGAGTTAGATTTCAAGAATCACCATAGCTTGACGTAAATGAACAACAATTATTCAGATTTAATTGTTTATTTTCTTTGTTTTCCTAATCCAGTAGTTATTTAATCTGAAAATGTACTCATACAATGTATAAAATTGAAAGTAAATTGAATGAAAAGAATCTGATGTGTTGCACTCATATACTTTCTCTATTCTTGTACTAACCATTCTCACAAACTCATTCCTATTATATTCTTCGTGTTAGTTGAGATTTACAGAAATTATCTTATTGCTTATTTCCTTGTAGCTGCAAGGGGAATATTAGAATACAGTAGGCTTTGAGCGATAGTCAAATCTTTTAAAGCTTTGAGGTTCCCGTCTCTTTGCACGCTTAACATATAGAAACTGAACAACGATGTCCCATTTCACGAACGTTTTGAGTTTTCCGAAACTGACACAAATAACAAGGAGTATTTCCGAAATGGTTCACTCTATAAAAAATTTATTCAGGCATACATAAATAATTGTGTATTTCAGCGAGATATACATTTTTGTATATGTAGTAAGATTTTGCCTATCTCTTACGATTTACCAGTTATGCAAAAGTCATTCAAAGTCATTCATGGGCTATGGCCAGAAAATTCAAAATGTACATTTCATTTGTCATAAAAATATGTCAAACGTATGACATTTAATCAAAATCGTTCGAGCCAAGTTCATGAAAACCAAAATTTTCGAAAGATGCTCCGCTTAAAGGGTAGTCTAGGATGGAGCAATTTTCTTCAAAATCTTCTTGTCACATTCTTGAAAGACATTAAACTTAAATACCAACTTTGGTTTTTAACCGACACAGACAACACACAAGGACCTTTTTTCTAAAAATCCTGTTTTTTTATTCAGGGGACCTCAAAACATATTTTCGGAGCAATCTTGACATCGAAGTTTTGGGTGGACTACAACACTTCCTCTACTTCACGCAGCAGAGTAAGTAAAATAAAATTGGATACTATGTCCTGGTGTAGATTCTAGATGTCAGCACTATAGATGTGCAGGGTGTATTTTTATTACATTGTTTTTGTAGACTGAGTTGAATCCTATAAAGAGCCCAAATTAAAGAGGTTAAATGAATAAAATCCCGGGAAAGTACTATGCAGAAGCATAATTGAAAAACCCCAAATACCACAGGATGAAAAGCAAGTAGAGAAAGCTGTGTGAATGAAGGACGCTGCATTTCCATGTTGATGATATAGAAAATCGTATGATTTCTATTGAGCCTCTGGATATCTATTGAATCTTGGTATTCGAAGGAAAATTACGTCCCGAATTTGGAGGTGAATCGGTCAAGCGGTTTAGGGGCACATTGAGAACAGCATGCATTTATATATATATATATATATATATATATATATATATATATATATATTTCTCCTTTATATATTTCCCTCTCTTTTTTTCGTTTCTCTCTTTCGCTCTTTTTCTCTTTATTTCTGCTGCCTTTCTTCCCTTCCTTTCTTTGTTTATTTCTGCCATTCTTTCTCCCTCCTTCTCCCTTTCCTTCACTCTTTCCTTCTCTTTATTCCTTACTGTTTTGGTTCTCTCTTTGCCGTTTACTTGCTATAAGCATATTGGATATAGATTCACCGGAATATAACGAAACATTTTAGAAAATGTCTGTGTATGCCTTTGTAAATAGCACTATAATTTAAAAACGAAAGCTGGATTAAATACCAAACTTGGTATTTAAGCTTTGAAACTTCCTTGAATGCAACACGACCATTTTTACTTTATCTACCGATAAGTAGAAGTATTGTATGCCACCCAAAAATTCGGTGGAAAGATTTCTCCGGAAATATATGTTTTGAGACCTCCTGAATCAAAAAAATAATTTTGAGAAAAAAAAAGGTCCGTGTGTGCATCTCTCTCTCTCTCTCTCTCTCTCTCTCTCTCTCTGTGTGTGTGTGTGTGTGTGTGTGTGTGTGTGTGTGTGTGTGTGTGTCAGGCTGTGGACAGCATTACTCGAAAACGAAAAGACGGTTAAAAACCAAAGTTGGTATCTAAGTTGAAACCGAAATTATGTCAATATATTTGATAATGGAAAGAAACAAAAGGAGATTCTAGTCAATAGTTAAGGGGAAAACGTAATAAAGCTGAATATGTTAAAGTCTCAAGAATGGAAGCCTAGGCAGATTTAAATGAGTGATAAGGTTACAATTGTTGTATGTACAAACCTCTAACGACTCAGCGGGCTGATTCCTATCTTACCATGACGTGCTCTAAAGTTAGCCAATGGAAATCGCTTCCTTCGTGTTGCTAGCGCAAAAACAAATGCAACGCAAGACACACTCGTCTTGAATCGAGTCGAGATAACGCACGTGCAACTTGGGAGTTGTACGTAAGCTAGCGCGTATATATAATTCGGCGGTTACAAATTTGGAAATTTACAAATAAAGTGGTCTGTTGGTTGATTCTTCGTTTGGTTCCATTCCTACCATAACTCACGCACACCTTGCAGATTAGGACCTCTTGCTAGAGCTAGTCCGGACACCAAACACGAGATCTTATAGGTCTTAAAGGCGACGTCTTCGACGGAGAGGAACATTTGCGTCAAAGTTTGTCTTTCAAGGATACGATCCGAAGATTTTGAAGAAAATATCCTCACCTTGAACTACCTTAACAAGGAAAATTTTTCGAAAATTTTGATTTTCTTGAAAATTGCTGTAACAGTTTTAATTAAAATACCATATGTTTAAGAGCTTTGTATGACAAATGAAATGTATATTTTGAATTTTCTGGCTGTAGCCTATGTAGTCCTGTTCACTTTTGAATAAGTCGCAAAGCGTAAGAGATAGACAAACTCTTAATCTACAAAAAATTTAGAGCTTATCAAAACAAACAATTTATCTCCGAATAATCTTTTTTGTAGAGTGAACCAACTTGGAGATAGCCTTTGTTATTTGTGTCTGTTTCGGAAAACAAACTTTCGTGGAATGGATCATCTTGTTCATTTGTTTATATGTTAAGCGTGGAAAGAGAATGGAATCTCAAAGCTTTAAAAGATTTGATTATTGCACAAAGCCTACTGTATTCTAATGTTCCCCTTGTACTTACAAGGAAATAAGCAATAAAGTAATTTGTACAAATGCTTATCTCAACTAACACGAAGAAGATATAGAAATAAGAGTCTATAAGAATGGTTAGTACAAGAGTAGAGAATGTCATGTGAGTGCAACACAGCAGACTTTAATTTAACACCTGGTATATTAAATATGTAATTGAAGCTGAAATTATTAATTTGGACTACCAGTTTGTCTCTTTCTCGAGCTTTTAGGATCCTTTTTTTGACATTTTTATGAATTTTTAAATGTTTTAGGTAATTTATGGGTCCTAGTGATAATATTTCCAGTTCAATGTCAAGATTAGATCAGATAAGATGTGTTAGCCTGAAGAGTGAATCCTTGACCTTAGGCAAGAATGTGGATCATAAAGCTATACCAGTTCGCTTTGAGACTCTAATGGTTTTAACATGAAGCTATTGCATGCTTCAAAGGAAATGTGAGTGGTAGATGTCTAGTTTAAACATGAGGGTGATGGGTTCCTTAGGGATTCGAAAATATTTACAGAGCAAGCCATGGGGGAAGGTCAGTGCAGCTGTGTTTGGGTAAGGTTTTGTTTCCATTAACGATTATTTAATGTTCCCCGCCTGAAAGTTCCATAGATGTGCAACCGCTCTCAGCTTTCAAGCTAAATAACACCTAAAATGCCGTTAATAATGCTAAACATTATTCGTAGAATATGTAATGTGTTTGTTTTAAAAACAAGAAAGAATGTAACCTAATAAACAATCGCTGTCTAAGGTTTCATTTTAACTACCGTAATATATGGGCATATTCGTCGCTTTTACTTTCTGTGCCACATATAGTAAAGTAGAGGAAGTATCGTATCCCACACAAAAATTCGATGTCGAGATTTCACCGGAAATATAGGTTCTGAGGCCTCCTGAATCCAAAGAAAGCATTTTTTTTTAAAAAAAAGTCCTTGTGTGTCTGTCTGTGTGTCTGTCTGTCAGTAAAAACCCAAGTTAAATGTTTTTCAAGGACGTCAAATCGAACAAAATATGGCAAAAAATGACCTTGATCTCTCAGATTTTCTTGAAATTCTTTTTGGTGTTTTGGAACAAAATATATTTGACCCGTGTTCCTTCGTTTTATATAAAAAATTATTTTGGCAGATATTAATTTTTGGAATGTCCCAAAAATCGCGCGCTCCTCACTCTTCGATCAATCATACCTCCGATTGTAATGAAGCAAATTGCTTTATCTTTGGCTCAAGTTAAAGATAAATCGCAGTATTTCGTGAGGTATTTATTAGAAAATTTTATTAATTATTATTAATGTTATATTTTATACGATTAAAGTTTTAAAGTTAGATAATGACATAAACTCGACCATTTAAAAATCTGGAAAAAAAACAAAAAAAAAAAACTAAAAATACAATGAAGTTTATCCAATATTCTCAGAAAAAATCAGAATGGAGTCTCTAATAGTTCAGTTGTAATTAACTTACTTGCAAATCAGTGCAGCGGTGACGGCTACCTTAACCTCACACAATAATTGCCACTATTAGTATCTTCAAATGTTTTCAAAATATGCATTTTAAACTGTTGGCGAATCCATAGTTTTGTCTGTTTCATCAGCTCATATTATATAATTGTGCGAATGAAACCATGCACATGGGGAGTGAGGGAGAAGGTAGTGATGTCTGCATGATCTGAGACAGTTTTCCTAATTCAAAGGTGCTTTTTAGTGCAGCGTGCAGTTGAAGACAGATCTTTGCGATAAAGAGTGAATATAGTGAATTTGTGAGAAATTGATCATAGCGTAAATCAATTATGCCACCTGTAAGTTCTAAATTAGGGACCAAAATATTACACAGTCAGAGTAGAGAAATTATTTCAAATGCATGGACTGTACTGCCTTAGTAAGAAGTTATCTGACTAGCATAGCTGACGCGGCAATTCGCAGGCTGTCTGCAGTCACCCGGCTTGTTACTCCTCCGTGAGCGCTTGCACGCCTCCAGAAAAAAAATTGTAGCAAATGCACTAATGCAAGCTCCATAGTTTTCAACATCTTATTTTATAGATAAAGTGTCAGGGAATACGTGTGTATTTTTTTTTTTTTTTTTTTTTTTTTAGATTTTTAACACATCGATTTAAATTCTATTTTTATTTTTACAAAATATACCATCAAAAAAAAAAAAAAAAAAAAAACAGTTCAAAATTTATGTGTAATAATGATTGATCAAAAGTTGTTAAAAGTTGTATTTAACCTTTCCAGTGTGCCAAACCCCATCTCTCAACTCTATTTGGCCTTAGAGTAACAAGTAATTTTATATTACGGTGCGCGCAGAAATTGCTTAATTTCTAATAGCCATAACTAAGCAAGTAATATAAAAATACGGAAATAAAAAAATACGGGTCTCCTTATTTGATGCCTATTATTCATAAAAAAAAATTTTGAACCTCCTACGAAAAAGTCGTGTTTTACGGGTGTTCGATTTGACGTGGATTGACCCGGATGCGACATAAAGAGTTTGAAGAAAGTTCCTCCAACCTAAACCACCCTTTACATGGAAACTTTTTCGAAAATTTTGATTTTTTTGTTTTTGTGTTTGAAAATGACTAACGATTTTGATTAAATTGACAAGTTTAAGGTATTTTTATGACAAATGAAATGTATATTTTCAATGTATTGCGATAGCCTATGTAGTCCTGTTTACTCTGGATGACGTTTAAATAACTCGTAAACCATAAGAGGTAGACAAAATTTTACTCTACAAAGATGTAGATCTCAGTGAAATAGACAATTATGTCCGGATAAAATTTTCTGTGGAGTGAACCATTTCGGAGATATTCCTTGTTATTTGTGTCAGTTTCGGAGGAGTTAACACTTTCGTGAAATGGAACATCGTTGTTCATTTTTTATACGTTAAGTATGCAAACAAAACGGAATCTCAAAGGTTTAAAAGATTTGACTATCGCACAAAGCCTGCTGTATTCTAATATTCCCCTTGTACCTACAAGGAAATAAGCAATAAGATAATTTGTACAAATGTTTATCTCAACTAACACGAAGATGATATAGGAATAAGAGTTTGTAAGAACGTGAGTTCAACACAGCAGATTTCAGGCTCAAATCATGTATCTGTGATCAAATATGATTATTGAATTTTTGTGAATACAATATTTCATCTACTTACTGTAAACTAACATTTATTAAAGTACTTTGGACTATAGAACGTTCCATCAAAGGATTTGCTAGGAAGTGACAACTCTGTTGGTTTTTTAAATCACTTTAAACTTGTAAGGAAAGGTGCTGGGTGATAGAAAGTATTTTTAGTTTACAAAGAACATAGAAAGAAAGAAGTGTGGATGAGTGAAGTAACAGTTTGAGAAACCTTGTGGGAGCACTAACACCGAAGCAATCATAAACTCTCAAAACAGATTACAGTCAGTCCTTTGGTGCACGTCTCTGCTTTATCAATTTCCTGGCTGCTGCCAACTCAATTCTGCACAGCCTGCGGTTCCTACCCAGGCTAAGCGCGCTCTTCTCTTGTTTTCGGGAGGTAGTGCACCTAATATGAAAGCAGAAGAAGGGTTCTATAAGGCTTTGAATTTGTATGACTTATTCTTTTATATTTTCTTTCAGCCTTTAGGGAACTAACCGAAGTGTTTCTACTTTTAACGCATCTCACAGAAAAATTGTTCGAAAATTAATAGCCATATGTATTTAATATATTGTTTCAAAACAGAAAATGACAAGGTAATTTCAAGCAGTTTAAGGGACCCTGAAATGCGAATTTTCGGTATCTCTATAGGTACGAAATCAAAACTTTGAACAGCTAAGGGTATTTATTATATAAACTGCCAGCGCAATCTCTTTTGTGGCTATGAGCGAAACAATTGTTCAATTTATTCCTTTCTTCTTCTTTACCTGATTACCCTCTCCTTATGTAAGACAAGCCAGTGCCTAGCATCAGACACCTGTCGGGGAGCAGAGGAACCTCTGGACCGGACAGAGTGAAGACATGGAAGCGGGTGGTCAGCCCAACACCAGATATGATAGTGAGGAAGAGGATGATGTGAAATGCAGGCGAAATCCTTGAAATGAGTGGCGGGGAAGACCGGATAACCCGGAGAAAACCCGCCCTGACGCTGCTTCGTCCACCACATGCGGGTCCCTGGGATCGAACCCTGGATGCTTAGGTTGTAGACGAATGTTCTAAACGCTCGCCGTTCAGTTTATTCAAAATGCGAAAATAGCTATTCAAAATACTCCATGCACATCAACAACTAAAATATTACAGCAGATTTATTATTTTATAAACTCTAATTACCCATCAAACACCATCAATCTCTGGCAGAAAGTAGAGGAAGTATTGTATTCCACCCAAAAATTCGATGTCGAGATTTTTCGGGAATATGTTTTGAGACCCCTAAATCCAAAATAAAGCATTTTTAGATAAAGGTCAGTGTGTGTTTGTGTGTGTGTGTGTGTGTGTGTGTGTGTGTGTGTGTGTGTGTGTGTCTGTCAGTCTCTGGATAGCATAACTCAAAAACGAAAAATAGGTTAAAAACCAAAGTTAGTATTCAAGTTTAATGTTTTTCAAGATGTGACATGAATATTTTGAGGAAAATAGCCCCACCCTAAACTACCTTTTACATGGAAAATTTTTCGAAAATTTTGATTTTCTTGAAAATGGCTCTAACGATTTTTATTAAAATGTTATATGTTTGAGATATTTTGGTGAAAAATGAAATGTATATCATGAATTTTCTGGCTATAGCCCCTGTAGTCGTATTTACTCTGAACGACTTTTGCATAACTGGTAAACCGTTAGAGATAGACCAAATCATACTATACAAAAACTGTAGACCTTACTAAAACACACAATTTATGCCTAAATAATTTTTTCTGGAGTGAATAATTTCAGAGATATTCCTTACTATTTGTGAGTTTTGGAAAATATACTTCTGTGAAATGGAACTTCGTTATTCATCTTTTATATCTGAGTCGTGCAAAGAGAACCGAATTTGAAAACTTTAAAAGATTTGACTTTCGCTCACAGCCTACTGTATTCCCACATTCCCCTTGTACCTTCAAGAATAAAAACTATAAGTTAATTTCTGCAGATGTTTATCTCGACTAACACGAAGAAGATATAGGAGTAAGAGTTTGTAAGAATGGTTAGTACAAGAATGTGAGTGCAACACATCAAATGTTTCATATTATAATAATAGTATCTCTTAAATTTTTCTAATTAGTATACTACGTGAGGTAAATTTCATGAAGATCGCTAGAGTACTTCGTAAGGTAGATAGTTTAAAAGCAAGAAAATGTAAAGTGATTGTGCCAGGAGTTAACAACGTGAGTTAAAGATAACAAAGCGCGTGTAAAGTGCTATAAAGAGTTATTGTCAAGTGCGAGAGGTATACACATGGGCCAGCCAAGTCGTTTCCCTGTAAAAGAACAAAGTGTTCCCAGCTTCTTCTCCCCTTATGCTGATTTTATCGACTCTCTCAGTCTTCTAATTATCCCCATTGTGTAAACATGGATGACACTTTGCGAAGTCACGTAGAGCTCTGGTTTATGAGATTACTCCGCATCCCAGTAGCCTGCAAAATAAATTTACATCTGCATTTGAAAGAGCACGATTCGTGACTATTCATCAAGCCACACCGCGAGAATGGGCGGGGGGCCCTTGCACTTCAAAAGAGAAGCGAACATCTTAACGTTGCCTGCCAGATCACATCACTTACTTTTTTCATTCTTTGCTTTTTTCATTTCTTTTCTTTCCTCCTTGCAAATGAAAACTCAGGGCTAAGTGGCTGTAAGAAGAACCCTGTTTTCTGAATCGCGAAACGCAAGCAAGAAAGAGCACTGATTTTGTTGGTTAAAAGATACAACAGCAATTACTTTTATTTGATTCCTAAATAGAAAAACAGATTAGATATATCCTGAAACTTTACTGTTACACAAACGTTGTTGTACGAGATGATATCTGCATTTTTTTGACAGGTAAGGTTAATAATTTCTATCTGTCCATGCAGACCTTTAGCAAATATCTTTCAAGTCTGGAATTAAGAGTCCCAAGTTTACCAGTGGCTGTTCGAAGAAAGAGGAAAATAATCATTCTGTATTTTGCTATGTGAATAGGGAACTTACAAAGGCAGAGAATGTCCTGTTTACTTTCTCTGCTACGTATAGTATATAGGGGAGGTAGATATTGTATTCCAACTAAAAATTCGATGTCCAGATTTCACCAGAGATATATATTTTGAGGCCCCCTGAATTTAAAAAAAAAAAAAAAAAAAAAAAAAAACACACACTTTTTAGAAAAAGGTGTGTGTGTGTGCGTGTGTCAGTGTCAGTGTGGACAGCATAACTAAAAAAATGAAAAGTCGGTTAAAAACCAAAGTTGGTATTTAAGTTTAATGTCTTTCAAGAAAGCGAGACGAAGTTCTTGAAGAAAATTGCTCCACCCTAAACTACCCTCTACATGGAAAATTTTTAAAAAATCTAGAAACTGCCATTTTTATGGCACATATTTTTATGACAAATCAAATGTATATCTTGAATTTTCTGGCTATAGCCTATATAGTCCTATTTACTCTGGACGAGTATTGCATAACTGCTAAACGTAAGAGATAGACCAAATCTTACTATACTGCAAATGTAGACCTTGCTAAAACACACAGTTTATGTCCAAATAATTTTTTTATAGAGTGAACCATTTCGGAGATATTCCTTATTATTTGTGTGAGTTTTGGAAAACATACTAATGTGAAAGGGAACATCGTTATTCATTTTTTATTTGTTAACCGTGCAAAGAGAACGGGATTTGAAAGCTTTAAAAGATTTGACTATCGCACAAAGCCTACTGTATTCCAATATTCCCCTTGTACCTACAAGGAAATAAGCAATAAGATAATTTCTGCAAATGGTTATCTCAACTAACACGAAGAAGATATAGGAATAAGAGTTTGTAACAATGGTTAGTACAAAAGCAGAGAAAGTCATGTGAGTGTAACACATCATATTTTTAAAAGTGAATCACTAGAAATGACCCTTAAATTCTATGTACCCCAGTGGACAAAAAATGAGTTATGCCTGGAGCTCCAACTTACTGTATTACAGTATTCCCATTGTACCTACAAGAAAATGTACAGTACAGCCATTTTTAAAAATGTTAATCTAGACAAGATGGAGTACATAAAAGAATTTAGTTCAGGAGTGAGTTGAGGTCATATGAGTGCATACACACCATGTTTTTGTTTTATCGACGCTGTCAATTGCTGGTCCCTCCTTCAGGAGTTCTTTTACATACCAGTAAATATCTTACAACGGGCTATTGCTCTGAAGCATAGTTTGAACCCGCGACCATGGGACCAGTAGGTCAGCACGTAACCAATTGAGTTACCCAGACCGACCAAAATGCAGTTATGGAGTCTTTCACTTCATTCTGTCGTTTTTCCATGAAATCTTTTGTTTAGCTAGCCTTTTAGTCGATTGTTACTCATTGACAGGTTCAATGACCAGAAGAATCCGTTAGTTTCCTTTAAATGAGTAAAATTTTAAATGGTGCTGTTTAAGATAACGTATTTTAGGCTTTTTAACATCTTGTGTTGAGTGTTAGTTAACGAGAATGGGCTTCTGTTGGAGTAAATACGGGTTGGTACCCATAAAGAATATACAGCACTTCACATACCTTATTTTATTTATTTAAGGCGATTCTCACTTTCGGTATAGAATGTTTCAAAACTACTTTTTCAAACTTTCAGGATAGTTTTCTTACACGTTCTATCCTTTACATGGAAAAGTTTTCCTTGATTTTGATGTTTTCAATACCCATACACAATACCCAGAGAAGTGGTGCCACGGCAATGTGTAAGACTTGCGTTCGCAAGGTCTCGGGTTCGATCCCCGTCGAGCGACCACTCTGACTTGGGCTTTTCCATGGTTTCACCTTGCCACCAGCCGTCACCACGGATTCTTTTCCTTTAATTTCTCATTTCCCTCCCTTGTCATCTTTCAGGTTTGGTTAGTAGCGCGGTACGTTTCGGCGGATGCGGACAGATAGCACAGGTGCTTACACTCTGGAAATACTTCCCTAGCTCCTCCATGAAGTTGCCGTCCAGGTCGCTAGGATCGCCTGATCGCACTCTCCCTGGTTGGGGGTAGTACTTCGGTTGTGCACCAGGTGTCAACATTTGCAGCTGTTAGAGACCTCCGTGAGTCTCTGGGTTTCGCTGGCTCCGTTTTCTGTCCAGTCTACGGTCTCACTTTGCCTCATCACTTCCCATTAGGGGGTGGTAGTCCGCGAAAGTCCATATAGGGGTCACGGTGGTTCGTGCTGTCCCCCTCCGTTCTACAGACACACACACACACACACGCACACAAACACACACACACACACACACACACACACACACACACACACGCATGCACAATGCTCTGTTTTCGATTCAGAGGGCCACAAAACATGTATCTCCAGTGAAATTTCGATATCGCATTTTTTAGTGCAATGCAATTGTTTTGTAGACACCCTATTCCATAGATGTTCAGCCCTCCTAGTTTTTGCATTCCAAGACCTTAACCGTCTAATGTATAAATTTATTCTACCACAAATGCCCCTCTTTTTCTAGCTGATAAACCAGTTTATATATCCCAGTCAGTTACTTATACGTAAACGATTTAAACAGTTTAAAACCCAGCGATTCCAATCAGGTGCCTATAGATGGGGAGGGCCCATGTAACATAAGCGGTGTGAATGAACGGACTGCAATTGCAAAGATTGTAAAATTTGTTCTAAAATCACCTCAGTGGTATGGAAATAAACTAATATATGTATAAAATTGCTACAAATGCCTCTTTTATTAAATATCCATACACATTTTTCTAAAATTTACACTAAATATGAGAGGTAGAAACGGAACTGTAAAATTTAATGCTGCCCTTCGTCCACCAGGCGGGTACTCTAACCATTAAGCTACTGTGATAGCCTGCTATAATGACACTGAATTCTCCAACCGATTCGTATTTACGCGTTTTCAAACTAAACATCATTGTTGATAGCTGTTCTCAGTTTTTGCCTCGGCTATGACTCTTATCTCATGGGTTGCAGAGCATTGGTGAAATAATTAACTCTGAATTAATTTCTCCTACGAACTTTTATTTCCATACCACTATATCGTTATGTACAGGTTATTTCTCTCTCTTGCAACCATAAACCCTCGCGAAGATTGTTATTCACGAAACTGTCTTCCCCGATTTCTTTAGGAATCGTGTTTCCTAAATGGGTTATGCATTTATGCGTCCTTGTGAGTTTCCGAAGGTTTAGAATTTGTAATGTTCTGTCGGAGAGAAACACGTGAAGTTTCTGTCGACGTGAGTCTTACAATGATGATGCCGAGCGCGCGCTTTCTGAGTCGAGCCTTCCAGTTTTGTTACCGACAATTACCTCTAGATTTTCCCTCTGCTATGGCAGTTCTACTTTTCTCATTGGTGGACCTTTTGTTTCCATTGTTTAACAAGCGTATGTTAATGGCCATTTCGCTACTTTTCAGATGCATGATTTCTGAATATTATTGCTATTAGGTTTATTCAGATTGCTACTCATATTCTTGTCCTTGTAGTTCTGCATATGGTAATAATAATAATAATAATAATAATAATAATAATAATAATAATAATAATAATAATAATAATAATAATAATAATAATAATAATAATAATAATAATAATAATAATAATAATAATAATAATAATAATAATAATAATATTATTATTATTATTATTATTATTATTATTATTATTATTATTATTATTATTATTATTATTATTATTATTATTATTATTATTATTATTATTATTATTATTATAATAATAATAATATTATAATAATATTATTTATTATTTTATTAATAATATTGTTAATATATACTAGGTCGATTTGTCCCGTCATATGTCTGAGGGCACTAGTGTTAAACTTTCCAGGTTATTTGTTATGCTTCCACAAGGAGCAACGCTAAGACCCTGCGTATAGAACGCATCGTGAAAAGGACAGTCCTGGGCTGTTTCTAATGCCAGAACGACAGCTGGAATGACGGGCATCAAGAGCTTGAGTTATTGCACTTTAAAAATGTTGAGAGAGGTCTTCCTCTCTTAGCGAGGTCAAGTGTGTCCAGATGAGCTTTCCTTTCTCCACCCTGAACTTGAGGTTCCCAGGGCTCCTGTCAGAACACAGCGGTCCGTTATTTCATATGCCCCAGATGCGAGATAAACAGAATACCTACAGAAATAATAAATAAATCATGTGACCTCTTCTGCCACGAGGGGAATGTATTGCATTTCATCCAAGCATTCAGTGCTGAGATTTACAGCAAATGCACGTTTTGAGGTCACTTGAATACAAAACAAATCTCATCTCTTGTTAGTACTCTTGAACTACTCATTCTTACAAACTCTTATTCCTATATCTTCTTCGTGTTAGTTAAGATAAACATTTGCAGACATTATCTTATTGGTTATTTCCTTGTAGGTACAAGGTGAATATGGGTATACAGTAGACCTTGTGCGACAGTCAAACCTTTTAAAACTTTGAGATTCCGTTCGTATATTTGCTTGTGCCTATTGCCCTTATGGTTGTATCTGTTTTTAATTTTTCTGTCCCCTCCAGATCGCTAGTCATAAGCTTCTACCAATTCTAGCCCATAGGTGGCGATTGGGGTGATCACTGACTCAAATAATCAAACACCATAGACAGATTTTCTACATTTTTCGTTTTCTCAAAAGCGGCTCTAATGATGTTGATTAAAATGCCTTACGTTAAAGATATTTTCATGACAAATGAAGTGTATATTTTGAGCATCTGCGTATAGTTTCTGAAGTCCTCTTCATTCTGGATGACCTTTTCATAACTGGTAAACCGTAAGAGATAGACAAAATCTTACTCATCCTGTTAAGACGCACACTTCCTCAAATACAATTTTGACTTGACTTCGCTTAAAGCAGCCTTGTCCAACCCTCCCTGCGGTCACGTGAACTTTGTACCTACCGACACACCCCTTCACTTGCCGTGAATGTCATCATACTCGTAACAAACAGTGGCAGGATGATGTCGCTATCTATAAGTATTGTTAAAAGTATTTCTAAAGAGCATTTAGGAATCGAGATATTTAAACTTACTTCTAGAAATAAATACCCTCGTCTTAGGGCATTTAGCCCTCGTATATTGGCAACCTTTGCCTCCAGATACATTTGTGAGCAACATTTTTCTCGAATGAAGCAAATAAAACGTAAAAATAGAATCAGAATATCAGATCCCCATCTCTCGATACAGCTAAAGATGTCTATAAACATTATGCCGAATTTGAAGGATTGATTTACTACTTATTGAACATTATCTTTTATTAACAAAATTTGTTTAGTCTTATGAATGCATTATAGTCCTTTCTTACGCACAATGTTTTGTCGTAACTAAAGATGGCACCATTTGACAGTACAAAGGTCGATTTACTCCTCTTTCTCCTTCCAAATACAATTTTACTACTTTTCCACGGGGGGTTGAAATCGATTTGAGTCCAATTCCATTTTCAATACAGTCCGCGTTTACGCGTTGAATTCAATTCGCAATGACATCCATTTGGATATGTAAGGCTTAAGCATAAGTAATACAAACATTTAGGTTGCAGAACTTGTAAAAAATGTTTTCTACACATTTTAACGTTTTGAGGTTAGTGGATGTTTTTGAGAAAAATATATTGGGAAATTGAAGAAACAATGTGGCTTTGTTGTTTCGTTACACCACCTTCGCTTTTAAAAAAAAAAAAAACTAGCGTGCAGAGTTGTCTTCTTCTTTTTGTTTTTATTTACGTATTCCAACGCGGTGTCATATCGGACGGTGAATGAATGAGATAGGTGAAATAATTATCAAATGACCCCAAGGTCCAAAGAGCTTTAAGTTACCCGGCATTCGTCTTCTCAGGATAAAAAAAAAAATCTCAGGTAAAAATATCTTATCTGGATAACTCACTCTAAGCGAGATTCGAACTTGCGACCTCTTGGAATCGGTCTGGGGGGCTCAGTTGGTTAGAGGCTGGCCTACTGATCCAAAGTCCCGGTTTCAAATCCGGCCCAGACCGATAGTTTTTAAGTGTGCTTAAAACGACAGCTCCATGTCAGTAGATTTACTGGCATATAAAAGAACTCCTGCGGGACGAAATTCCGACACACTGGTGACGCTGATGTGATTCTGCCAATTGATAACGTCGTTAAGCAACAACAATATTTTTATTTTTTTTAATTTGCCACCCCTTGGACGTAAGGTAGACACGCTGCCACTATGCCACAGAGGTTGGCTAGCGTGCAGCGAGTATAGTGGAAGTTACCATCTTTGTTGGATTCAAATCGATTTGAAACCGGCGGGTATTTCCATGCAACACACTTTCGATCCGATCCCACTTCTAAGAGGATCTGATCCAAAGATTCACTTCGATCTAAATCCATGTTTCCATGCAGTATTCAATCCGGAATGAGAACTCAAATCGATTTGAATTCCACGTGGAAACGTAGTACATGTAATGCAGGAAGTATCAAAAACTGGCTCAGCTTTGACATGGTTGGCTTAAAGTCTAAAACGAATGCTCAATAAGACAATTTCTGCAATTGTCTCGATTAACTGAAGTGGATAAAAGAATAGACTTCCGTAAGAATCGGTAGAGAAGATCATGTGAATGTAATATGTTATATTTTTCCCGATAAATTGTAGTCTGTCCACCAGCCTGTCCCTGGCAGGAATGTAACGAGTTCATAAGTCGGTAAATAATTTTAGGTTTACAGCGATATCTGAAGTTGGACTCGTACTTCTGATTGTGGTTACATTACATGCAACCAGAGGCACAAGTACAGCTTCAGGTTTCACTGTATTTACCGACGTATGAGCTCGTTGCATTGGTGGACAGACAGTATATAATTAAAGAAAAGAAATCTAAAATGTAATTGTCCCTTCCAAAATTTAGTAGGTCTGTAGCTGATCTATTTGCGCATTTTTTAAGCAGTGCTTCTTGAGCTGTTCTGTAAAAATTGCGGTGGTACAAATTCGTGAAGCAAGAAGATGATGATAAAGCATATCCTACCCAAAAGGAGCACTCGAGTGTAATGGTTGTTGGAAGACCGCAATGGCAGTTTGAAAAAAGAAACGCAATGAATGAAGTGGCACCAGGTGTGTGTGTGGGGTTGGCATGTGTATTCAACTGAGCTTATCTATACATCATCCAGGGTTTTCTATGCTCCCAAAGGTTGAAGGTTATTTTCTTCCTCACTTCAAAACACATTCACTACTTCCGCATTCATAGAAATCACATTTCCTAACCTTCAAAGGATTCTTTTAAACAAACGTTTATGTATAACAGGGATGAAACTTTTCTCAAGGATATGACAAATAATATTTTCGGGTAGCTGTTATAACTGTTAGTTATAGTGCGTAAACAGTTACACGTAAAGTTTGTCGGTATGTGTCTTAAATATCAGGGGATTCTTATTAAACTCACAACGAAAGTTTCTACGCACTTGAATAATTGATTTTGTCTTTACTTACCATCACACAAACCTGTGGAAATTCGTTTTGGAGAATCCATTTTAGAAACAATGTAGTGTTGCAGCGCCATCTAAGCTTCTGCTTCTGCTCCTTCCCGAATCACAGCTGTAAAATCGGAAATGAAAAACTTACATGCTGGGTTGCAAGAAAACTGTCGTATAAGTAGTTATTCCCTTCTTCAATTAATGACTCAATAAACTAATGACGTCTGTAAACTATAGGTCGTTGCAAGTACAACATTATATGTTGCGTTAGCTATTCCCTTCTTTAACGAGAGAAGCAGCAAAACGACTGCGTCTATGTAGTCAGCATACGTAATTATCTTGTCAGATATATCAACAAACAAATGACACCACAGTCCAAGATTGTACTGAACTTGTTGAAAAAGTCTTTTGTATTTCCTGCAAGCCAAAATTTCAATTTCATTTCTTTCTTTGTGTTATTATTTAAAGCTTTTTTATAGTTCCACATATCTGCCGAAACTGTTATCTTGTTTTCTACACCCTTGTCTAAATCGTAACTTACTTCACAACTGGATATTTTCTTGGATGTGGCATTATTTTTGTTTTTTACCGACATATTTAAATTAAATTCCTTTCCCAATCAACATATTCTGTACACGGATGGTTGGAGTCTCTCTTCATTGTCATTTATTACTGTGATGTCATCCGCACAAACAATCACATTTAATTGCATTCCTACACTCGCCTCTTTTTCCAAATCTTAATCATGTCACCCACGTATATATTACATAGCGTGGGAGAGAGGCTGCATCCCTGTCTTCCTCCTTGACTTACTTTTCCCCTCTCTTTTTAGAGTATCTGCATTTATAATAACTTGTTTGCTTTTATATAAACTTTTAATTACTTCCGCTGTGTGAGGGAGATATCCCTTTTGTCCATTATACTTTAAATGTTTTGCTGTCACATTCCTGACAAGGATCGGACTTCTATCTGAAAATTCTCGGTCAGGGTAGAAATACAGTCAGATCGATTATACCTCCTGGATGGACATTCTAGAATGAAGAACAGAATAGAAATATAACAACTTGCCGGGATAAATCTATAATTCTATACTCAAATAAGTCAAAAATAATACAACCATAGTTTTATTTATTTGTGTCTGACGTGGTGGAAAACAAAGGACTGTGGGGTCTAAGCTACTCCACACCCCATACCAAGCCGTCGAGTAAACAAAGGCGCCCAAGGTCACACTGCCTCGTGCGACTGTTTGTGTATACGCGGCTAACAACAATGAGCGGTAGAATCAAACGGGAGTTTTCCAGAGCCTTCGAGAAATATCTGGCCACGTCGCCGGTGTGTTAGAAGTAGTTTGCGAAAGGTTCGTGTGACCTCATCCCTGCTCAATAAGGAGGCGAGAAAACAGCAGAGTTCAGTCGGTCAGTGTGTCAGTGAGTGCGAGCCAGCTGTGTGTGTGTGGTACGTCGCTTCGAAGTAGAGAAGATGTAAGAGCGTCGAGTGACTGTATTCTCGGGGTTAGTGTATGAGGGACTAAGAAAATGAAAAAAGACACTGAAAGGACTGAGTGATGTTTACGAGTTGTGATATCACGAAAGAATATAGGCTGTGTTAACGACGAAAATGTCGGTCTGGGTGGCTCAGTTAGTTAGACGCTGGCCTACGGATCCCATGGTCGCGGGTTCAAACCCGGCCCAGACCGATGGTTTTTAAGTGTGCTTAAAAACGACAGCTCCATGTCAGTAGATTTACTGGCATGTAAAAGAAATCCTGCGGGACAAAATTCTGGCACACCGGCAATGCTGATGTGATCCTGGCAATTGACAGCGTCGTTAAACAAGAAAATAATTTAATTTAACGACGAAAAGAAAGCTGTGTATTTGTGCAAACATTTATAAAGAAAATAAAGTAAGAAAAAAAATTGATGTGTTGCACTCGGATGACTTTCTCTACTCTTGTACTAACCATTCTTACAATCTCTTATTCCTATATCTTCTTCGTGTTAGTTGAGATAAACATTTGCAGAAACTATCCTATTGCTTATTTCCTTGTACGTACAAGGGGAATTTGGGAATACGGTAGGCTTTCAGCGATGGTCAAATCTTTTAAACCTTTAAAATTGCGTTATCTTCGCACGGCTAACATATAAAAAAATGAATGACCTATGTTCCGTTTGTCAGAAGTATAAGTTACCTAAAGCTCACATAAATATATCTCCGAAATGGTTCACTCTACACACACACACACTTTAAAAAAAAAAAAAAAAAAAAAAAAAAAAAAAAAAAAAAAAAAACATACATTGTGTGGTTTAGCAAGATCTACATTTTTGTATAGTAAGATAAGGCCTATCTCCTACGGTTTACCAGTTATGCAAAAGTAGATAGACAGATAGACTTTACACTACTTTACTATACGTAGTAGAGAAAGACAAAAAGTAACCGGACTGGATATTGTTGCTTTGTTGCACTGGTGTCAGGAGTGGGATTCTCGAATTGCCGTTTTATTACACCATGAAAAAGATAAGACAAAACCGAATGATGAAAGCTATAATGGTGGCAATTCATTAGCTATATAAGCTCAAAATTCCACCTGTAGTTTAAAGGGTTCTTTAACGATCCAATAGCGTTGTGGATCGGTCTTGCAACCTATGTAACTCACTCTCCCTGTGGACACACTGCTTGACTGTACGAAAGATCGCTGTGAATGGAATAAACTTAGCCATCACCTTGTTTGTAATGCACTTCCTTATTCCCCGTGTTATTATTGATTCGTCGCTTATTTCCCCTCGCCAGCTTTCTGCTTCTAGTTCCTTTTCCCTTCTTATTTCCCTCTTGCCTTTCTGAAACTCCAAGCTCTTTTTCACACCCTCATTTTCTTCCAGTTACCGATGGACTGGAAAAGCGACCCTATACAGACTCTAAAGAAAAGGGGGATGAAAAAAGATTTCGTTTTCTGTGAAAGTTTACTCAAGTTCTCCTTTGAACTTGAATCGCTCTGGCTGGACGTTCTCTCTGTTTGCCAGTCAGTCTTGTAGCTTATTCTTTTGCTCCTTATTTCTTTTTCAACTTTCTTGCTGAAGTGCAACAACTGTTGAGAGGCTTCGATGGCAAAAGCTGGCTTCACGGCAATATTTCATTCCATGTTCACATATTTTGGACCGATGTTTCAGGAAAAACATTTAGAGGAATAGGGAGTAAGATAAACTGGAGGTTTTCCTTTACACTGATATTCACCAAACAATTCATTGTATCCCATCCGCGCTGGAATCTTCGGTAATGAACAACCTGACAATATCGCTAAGGATGCAACAACACTCACCGGATAAAACCAACAAATAAATTTCTCCAATAGTTAAAAAAATCTGATGTGTTGCACTCACATGACTTCCTCTACCCTTGTACTAACCATTCATACAAACTCTTATTCCTATATCTTCCTCGCGTTACTTGAGATAAACATTTGCAGAAATTATCTTATTGCTTATTTCCTTGTAGGTACTAGGGAATATGAGAATACAGTAGGCTTTGAGCGATAGTCAAATCATTTAAAGCTTTCAAATTTCGTTCTCTTTGTATGGTTAGCATATAAAAATGAATAACGATGTTCCACTTGACAGAAGTATGCTCTCCAAAACTCACACAAATACAAGGAATATCTCCGAAATGGTTCACGCTACAAGAAAATTTATTCAGACAAAAATTGTGTATTTTAGCAAGATCTAAATTTTTTGTATAGTATGATTTGGTCTATTTCTAACGGTTTACCACTTTTGCAAAAGTCCTCCAGAGTAAATACGACTGCAGGGGCTATAGCCAGAACATTCAAGATATTCATTTCATTTGTCATAAAAATATCTCAAACATATGACATTTTAATCAAAATCGTTTGAGCCATTTTCATGAAAATAAAATTTTTCGAAAAAATGTTCCATGTAAAGGGTAGTTTAGGGCGGGGCTATTTTCTTCAAAATCTTTGTATTGCATCCTTGAAAGACATTAAACTTAAATACCATGGAAGATTTTTTTTCAGAAATTTGGATTTTCTTGAAAATGGGAAACGATTTTGATTAGAATGGGGTATGTTTAAGATATTTGTATGAGATATGAAATTTATATTTTAAATTTTCTGGCTATAGCGTATGTAGTCCTGCTTACTCTGGATTTCTTTTGAATAACCGTAAGAGATACAAAATCTTACGCTACAAAAAAATGTAGATTTCAATAAAACACACGATTTATCTCTAAATAACATTTTTTGTAGAGTGAGCCATTTCGGAAAACTTAAAACTTTCGTGAAATGGAGCATCGTTGTTCATTTTTTTTATGTTAAGTGTGCAAAGAGAACGGAATCTCAAAGCTTTAAAATATCTGACTATCGCACTAAACCTACTTTATTCTAATATTCCCCTTGCACCTACAAGGAAATAACCAATAAAATAATTTGTACAAATGTTTATCTCAACTAACACGAAGATATAGGAATAAGAGTTTGTAAGAATGGTTAGTACAATAGTAGAGAAGGTCATGTGAGTGCAACACATAAGATTTTTTAGGTATATGTCCTTCATCCATTCTTTGTAGGTACAAGCCTTGTCCACTGTAGCCCTTTGGTTCTTTGAAGAGGTGATATATTTCCTTGTTGTATCTGAGTATTCCCAATGCACCCACAACAAAATTAGTAGCAAGGTGATTTCTGCAAATGTTTACATGAAAGAAATAGAGGAATATGAGTGTGTAAGAATGTTTAGTACAAGAGTGTAACACAAGCCACTACCAGGCTCGCTTGACTCGGGAAGCGATAGAGATTTTTATGCATAAAAACTCCTACATATAATATGAAGGATATTTTTGTTGTACTGATTTGATTGTATTCTCATGTTTTTGGTAAAATAATTGTATCAAATTTATTGTATACCGCTGTATTTCATAGAATAGTCGCGATATGACTTAATTGTTAAAGCGACTCTAAATAAATTAAAAAAAAAAAAAACTCCTACAATCGAAAAGAAGAGAGACAGCAGATAAGCAAAACTTGGCTCCCGGCTCTAATAAGAGGGAGAAGAAAACCCGAGACACGGGAAGCTTTCTCTTTTATACCAGGATCAGAGACGTCCCATTTGCCGGCATTTTGAGATCGATAATGTCATGTTGGTATTCATGAGAACGAGCGATCGTGAAAATTTGTGTTACCAAGGACACTAATAACAAACAAAGATGAATATGAAAGTTTGCAGTGAACTTTAGTTTATGTGCAGCCGCTAATAACAGAGGTTGACCCTGAAGATGCTCGACGCAGTTTTCAGCGAAACGTCGGAGGAAGATAATCCAACTCGACCACGGCCCACAAGCCCGGAAAATCTACTTAACATAGTTGATTAAATTATTTGTTATGCTTATACTAGAACATATGTTTGTGTGCATGGAACGAAGTTCTTCGCTTCCCAATTGTATGATAGCACCTGAATACCCTCTTGCTGTTCACACACTCTCCTACAGATGAGGGATTTCGCAAAGTAGCGCTTTTTCGTTTTTTGATCTAGAGATCATTTGAATCTCATGCGACACGCAAGCCCTTTCAGTCGGAATGTCCTTGGTTCCCTGGTCTCCGGGCGGGTGGTGGCGGCGGAGGGTGGAGTTTTGTAAAAGACCTGTCTCTCTCTCTGTTTCCCCTTAACAGGCCCGCCCTCAGGCTATACTCGTCCCTGGCCCTTTTTCAGACAAGTCCTAATGCACAGGGGCGGCACAACCACACAGCAATATAAACGCCATCTGGTGCCCGAATGGTGGCCCAGTGCATGACCATACGAGTCCCTCCTAGAAAAAGAATAACGTCAGATTAACTTACATGAACCATGTCCTGGTGTGAAGCCAGACGCGCAGAGTCAGTGGCGGCTCTCTCCCCACTCAAAAATGAGTTTTTGTCCCTTGATATTTACCGTGCTTTCATCTACCTACCTGCTTCCAGTAGGTAACATTGTGAGTAAAACTGTCTGCAGCGCGGCAACTCCATGGTAACACTGTTAAATTTAGTGCATTATTTAAGGATTCCCATCCGTGAAAAATTAAAGACATCCCCCAAATAACGTCGTATATTATTTAATTTCCCTAAAAACACACAAAAAGGAAACACAACAAAAGTCTTAGTTGAGATATACATTTGCGGAAATTATCGTATTGCTTATTTCCTTGTAGCTACAAGGGGAATATGAGAGAACAGTAGACTTTGAGCTGTAGTCAAATCTTTTAAAGCTTTGAGATTCCGTCTCTTTGTACGGCTAAGTTATAAAAGATAAATAACGATCTTCTATTTGACGAAAGTTTGCTTTCCAAAACTCACACAAATAACAAGGAATATCTCCGAAATGGTTCACTACAAACAAAATTATTTCGATATAAATTGTGTGTATAGTAAGATTTGGTCTATCTCTTACGGTTTAGCAGTTATCAAAAGTCATCAAGAGTAAACAGGACTACATAGCCCATAGCCATAAAATTCAAAATATACACTTCATTTCTCATACAAATATGTCAAACATATGCCATTTTAATCAAACTCGTTAGAGCGATTTTCAAGAAAATCAAAATTTTCCAAGTAAAGGGTAGATTAGGGTAGAGGAATTTTCTCCAAACTTTTGTAAGATACTAAACTTAATACCAAATTTGGTTTTTAACCGTCTTTTCGTTTTTGACTTATGCTGTCCACAAAGTGACATACACACACACACACACACACACACACACACACACACACACACACACACACACACACACACACACACACACACACACAAATACATGGACTTTTGGGTGGAATACAATACTTCATCTACTTGGTAGAGAAAGTAATAAGTAAAATTGCATGCTATCTAGTAAACCAACTTTTATTGCTTTTAATATTTAGGAAAAGATAATTATAACTGACGTACACACATTTTTTATTCAAAATGTTAAACTAATAGGAGGATACTACGAGTAATTTTTATGTGATTTTATGAAATAACGTACAACACGGCGCGTTATCTAGTGGAAAATTGTTGTAACTCATGTAGATATGTGGTGGGAAGATTTTCTTAAAAATCTTAGTCCCACACACTAGCAGGATCAGCGGTGCCCAAGTAAAGATAGGAAAGAGGAGGTTGAAACTACCTCCTTCCACCACCCGGGACAGAATGACACATTTATCCGTGGTTACTGAGTTTCAGTGGCGGCACATTCTTACGTACAGGAAATCAAAGGCATTCTACTCCTGATTAACCCACGATGTTTCTGAGGATACTTTTTTTTGGCACGATTTACGTTCAGGTCTTCAATATCTGATACAAAGGATGAAGTGCGAGTCACAAAAGAGAAGCAAGGTGACTTACTTGTCCTGCTGGGATACTCATTTTTAATGTGGTTCATTTTTGAAAATGTTTGTTCATAAAAAGCCAAACACTGTCATTAAACTCGATGAAACAAACGTAGTCTCGGATACTCACAGCAGGGCAGAGACCTAAATAATTCCCATCCTTCTTTCTCAGAACATTTTACGGTCGTGGAATTCTGCAATGCAACTAGTTTCATAATTGGTACCTCGTGTGAAGCCTCACTACATGGAAACTTCAAAAGTGCATAATAATTGGATTTTGGCTTCAAATGTCTTCTAATTGTGTGGTACAATTGCTTCAAAAGTTCGTTGTATTTTTCCGGAAGAATAACATTTATCGTGAACAGGGAACGTAAGCAAGACAAATGGTATAAATCTGCAACTACCAGTCTTACAAATCAAGCGCTTAACTTTATCATCTTCATCTAGAAAACAAAAATATTCATTCTCCCATTCAATATAGAAAATAGGCCCTTTTAACGTGCTACTACTCCGTGCCATCCGCCTCTGACTACTAATGTGTCTGTCGCTGCCTTGATGGGTGGAAGGGGTGGAGGGAGGGGGGATAACATGTGTAGGGGAAGCTTAAGTACCAATTTTGATATTTAACCACTGTGTACAAATGTTATGGAACATAGTTATTTTATTTTTTCTTGTTTTATTATTCAAATTTAGTAAACTGTTTCCCATATTGATTGAAATTGTCTATTTTGTCTTTATAATTCTTTCCTTTTGTGGGCTTAATTCACATCGTAAGTATTTAAAACTTATAAATTTATTCATTTTATATTTCCCCTCTTCATCTTATGCACACAATTAGATGTATTTCCCATGAAATCTCGATATCGATTTTTGGTAGGAATGACATAATTACCATAGAGAAATTAGCATGTGATATTCACCTTCTCTCCCTCTCTGTCTCACACGCACACACACTCTCTCTCTCTCTATCTCTGTTACACCCATGGATTTTTTTCTAAAAATGCTTTGTGTGGATTTGATGGATTCTCTGCTACGTAAAGTAGAACTATTGTATTCCACCCGAAAATTGAATCTCAAGATTTCACCGGAAATATATGTTTTGAGGCCCCTCTAAACCTCCATAAAACATTTTTTAGAAAAAGGTCCATGTGTGTGTGTGTGTGTGTCTGTGAGTCAGTTTGTGGACAGCATACCTGAAAAACAAAACTCAGCTAAAAACCAACATTTGGTATTTAAGCTTAATGTCTTTTAAGAATGCGACACGAAGATTTTGAAGAAAATAGCTCCACCCTAAACTAGCCTTTACATGGAAATTTTTTTTTCCAAAATTTTGATTTTTTTGAAAATGGCTAACGATTTTGATTAAGATGTCATATGGTTAAGATTTTTGTATGAAAGATGAAATGTATATCTTAAATTTTCTGGCTATAGCCTATGTAGCCCTGTTTGCTCTGGGCGACTTTTGAATAACTCGTAAACCGTTAGAGATAGACCAAATCTTACTCTACAAAAAATGTAGGTCTCGCTAAAACACACAATTTATATTCAAATAACTTGTTTTGTAGAGTGAACCATTTCGGAGATATTCCTTGTTATTTGTATGAGTTTCGGAAAACAAAACTTCTGTGAAATGGAACATCGTTGTTCATTTTCTATATGTTAAGCGTGCAAAGAGAACGGAATCTCAAAGTTTTAAAATATTTGACTATCGCTCAAATCCTACTGTATTCTAATATTCCCCACACACCTACAAGATGATCAACAATGAGATAATTTGTACAAATGTTTATCTCAACTATCACGAAGAGGATACAGGAATAAGAGTTTGTAAGAATGGTTAGTACAAGAGTAGAGAAAGTCATGTGAGTGAACACATCAGATTATTATTCTAATAATAACACAGCAGTATTGAAGTAATCTAATATTTTAGATATATAATTAGGTATAGTGTGTATTTTATCGCCCAATGCTGGTGTAATATGAAAGCTGCCTAAACATCATTAAAATATTCAAGCACCTTGGCTAAACACCTTTGTTTGCTAGGGGCAAGCAACAACATTATGCAAAAGTGGCAAGCTACTCCGCTAGTTCATTATCCAGCAGGCACATGTTGCAGTTTGACTCCTTGAGGCAGCCACGTGTCTCGCCATATAAACTCCGCGTGGGACTCGCCGCGTTGGGGAACTCTCGTAAAAACCTCTGTTTTTGTGAAACAGATCATAAAACTTGGCTAAGAAAATAATCCCAAGTCAATCCAGACTCTTCCACACTTGACGAAATATCTGAATCTGCAAGAGATCTGTCAAGCTGTTGCACACACTTTAGTGCTTTCAACTTTGTTCCCTCATGAATCATGAAGCATACCTATAAAAAATAACTTTTGTTTCCAATGCACATACTCATACAGTAGCATACAGAGAACACGAAATTCTGACACAGAACATTAGGGCCATTCTAAACAAGTAACAAAAACTAGATGTGTTGCACTCACATGACTTTCTCTACTCTTGTACAAACAATCCTTACAAACTCTTATTCCTATATCTTCTTCGTATTAGTTAAGATAAGCATTTGTACATAATTATCTTATTGCTTATTTCCTAATAGGTGCAAGGGGGATATTAGAATACAGTAGGCTTTGTACGATAGTCGAATCTTTTAAAGCTTTGAAATTCCGTTCTCCTTGCACACTAAACATATAAAAAAATAAAACAGCGATGTTCCATTTCACGAAAGTTCTTTTCCGAAACTCACACACATAACAAGGAATATCTACGAAATTGTTCAAGCTACAAGAAAATTTATTTTGACATAAATTGTGTATTTTAGCAAGATCTACATTTTGTGTATAGTGTGATTTGGTCTATCTACTAGTTATGCAAAAGTCATCCAGAGTAAATGCGACTACAGGGGCTATTGCCAGAAAATTCAAAATATACATTTCATTTGAGATAAAAATATCTCAAACATATGCCATTTTGATCAAAGTCGTTTGTCATTTTCAATAAAATCAAAATTTTCGAAAAGTTTTCCATGTAAAGGGTAGTTTAAGATAGAGCAATTTTCTTCAAAATCTTCATGTCGCATCCTTGAAAGACATTGAGCCTAAGTAGGTACTAACTTTGGTTTTTAACCTACTTGTAGTTTTTGAAGAGATATTTACGGTGAGATGTCGGCATCGAATTCTTGGGTGCAACACAATACTTCTATTTATTGGTAGAGAAAGGAAGAGCACGACATAGATGACATTAAATGAACTGCACGCTTAACCGGGTGATGAACACTTGAGGTTCTCGTGTATGTTGAAAGCTATTATCTGCGCTCCTGAACAAAGCTCCTGCGTGAGTGACAATGAATCAGATGGTCGCTCGAATGTAGTTGATGGCAAGAGGAAGTTGGATATTCATGAGGTCCAAAGGAGACAATGCTCTGTTTAGCTTTTAACTCTGGCTCCTCATTAACCTGCCCTAATGCATGACAAATTCACCTTGAATTTGGAACATAATTATGTTACCACACTGCAGCCAAGGGTCATATAGCAGGCATTAAAATTCTCAACCCTACCGTAGGTATATCTCTCTACATCCTCAAGAACGTTTGTTTCGCACTATAATCAGAGCCTGCCAACATGCAAATATTCTCTGTGCTTGTTTCAGCGAGCAGTTAAAGCTGATGATTTTATAATTACATCGTATTTCCGGCTGTGTCGTATAGATAAGCACAAAATAGACACCGTATAGTCTTTATAATCAATAATTTCATATTTCATTGTGTACAAGAAAAGTGTATCGTGACATATCGAGGGTTTGATACAATTTTGTTCCATACAGTTTCTATCCTGTATTACTTTCTCTACTGGTAATTAGGGGAAGTATTGTATTTCAACCAAAAATTCGATGTCGAGATTTCACCGGAAATATATGTTTTGAGACACCCTGAATACAAAACAAGCATTTTTAGAAAAAGGTCCGTGTGTGTCTGTGTGTGTGTCTGTAGACATTATAACTCAAAAACGAAAATTCGGTTAAAAACTGAAGTTGGTATTTAAATTTAATGTCTTTCAAGAATGCGACTCGAAGATTTTGAAGAAAATAGCCTCACCGTAAACTAAACTCTACCTCTTTCGAAAATTTTGAATTTCTTGAAAATGGCTCTAACGATTTTCATTAAAATGTCATATGTTTGACATTTTTTATGACAAATGAAATGTATATCTTGAATTTTCTGGCTATAGCCCCTGTAGTCGACGAGTTTTGCATAACTGGTAAACCGTTAGAAATAAACCAAATCATACTACACAAAAAATATAGATATTGCTAAAATACACATAATGAATAAATTTTTTGTAGGGTGAACCATTTCAGAGATATTCCTTGTTATGTGTGTGAGTTTCGGAAACTTACTTTCGTGAAATGGAACCTCGTTGTTCATTTTTTTATATGTTAAGCGTGCAAGAGAACGGGATCTCAAAGCTTTAAAAGATTTGACTATCGCACAAAGCCTACTGTATTCTAATATTCCCCTTGCATCTACAAGGAAATAAGCAATAAGATAATTTGTACAAATGTTTATCTATAGGAATAAGAGTTTTTATGAATGGTTAGTACAAGAGTAGAGAAAGTAATATGAGTGCAGCACATCATATTTTTTGGCGGTTTGAGGCATTTTTGGAAGCTAGTATTTTGAGTACGTATTTATAGTGCCTGACGAATATTTTTGGATAAAAAGTTCGTCTTTTGATGGGGTTAGTCTGTAGAAATACACACTGTAAATCTGAATGTAGTAAATTAGTGTTTGCTACGGCTTCTGTTGTTTGATGCGGTATTATTTATCGTTGCTGATAAGCGAATCTCTATGAGAAATGATGCTTGCATATGGAAAACACGGTTGCTCATCATGCACTTGACAAGACAGGGGATCTGTTGAAACTGTCTGTGTGGGGTAAGGTAATTGCACTCTGTGCAACAAGCTGGCTGTGGCTATTTTTATTGCTACTGTGTTGTTTGTGCGTATCCCACCCGGCACTCGATATAAAGGAAACAGTGTATTGGAATAAATATTTATTTTCTTGCACAATAGTAATGGAAATCAATCTAAAGACACTACGTTTTCTTCTGTAGAGGAGGGGGACAGTTGATATGAACTTTGAAGCAGGATTAAATAGCGTGTTGTCAAATGATGTTAACTCTTTGAAGTAACAATACTTCACGCAGCCTAACAATGTCTCGAAGTTCCTTTCAATCAGCCCTTTGCCGCCGATAGAAGCTATGAGATTTCTTATACTATTCTAGTGTAGGCCAATAACGTGCCAGTTGTACTTATTATTATATTTATATATTATTATATATATATTCGGGCTCATTTAAGGATCATTTCACGCATTTCAGTCACTCATCATCCGATATGACACTACGTTGGTCGTCAAAACAAAAGGAGGGGGAAATAAAACTCCTACATTATATCTGGATTAAGCTTCGTGTAGAAAACAAAACCGCTAAGCACCCTCCAGACAGGCATGTTTAGTTTATGCCCGAAGCCGGTTCACATGGTAGAACTAGCTCGACCTGTTTGTAATGTTGCTGAGTTCTACAGCAGAAGGATGCTACCGAAACGATGTCAAAAATAGGTTACCCTACTCATCATACAAGTAATAAGCTATTACTTTCATACATTCTGATTGAAGTACGCATTTAACTGGGACCAAAAGTTATTCTTTTGGTTTTTCGAACACTCCTGATTAAAACACAAAATGCTACTGTATCTTTTTACTTTCTCTACTACGTATAGTAGAAGTATTGCATTCCACCCAAAAATTCGATATCGAGATTTCACCAGAAATATGCGTTGAGGACCCCTGAATAAAAAAAGAATTGTTAGAAAAAGGTCTGTGTGTGTTTGTGTGTGTGTGTGTGTGTGTGTGTGTGTGTGTGTGTGTGTGTGTGTGTGTGTGTGTGTGTGTGTGTGTGTGTTAGTGTCAGTCTGTGGACAGCATAGCTCAAAAACGAAAAGTCGGTTAAAAGCCAAAGTTGATATTTCAGTTTAATGTCTTTCAAGGATGCGACACAAAGACTTTGAAGAAAATTGTTCCGTGACCCTTGGAAAATTTTTTGAAAATTTTAATTTTTTTGAACATGCCTCTAAGGATTTTGATTAAAATGCCACATGTTTAATATATTTTTATGACTGCCCCGTAGCGCTGTTGGTAGAGCACCTGCCTGCTGTGCAAGGCGTCCCGGGTTTGACTCCCGGCAGAAAGGTACGCATTTTTCTCCAGCCATGATTATTCCTCAGCCTTCCCTGAGTCTAGAAGTATAGCCGTGGGACCTACCAGTAGGCGGGACCCGAATGTGGTATTCGTGGTGGACGAAGCGGCGTCTGGGCGGGTTTTATCCGGGTTCTCCGGTTTCCCCCGGCATTCATTTAACCAATTGCTCCATTATCGCCCTTCCAATCATCCATTTCGCCTGTATTTCGTATCATCCTCTTCCTCACTCTCATACCTGGTGCTTGGCTGACCACCTGCTTCCAGGTCTTTAGTCTGTGTGGTCCAGAGGTCCCTCTGCTCCTCGACAGGCGTCTGACCCTAGGTACTGGCTGGTAAGTCCTAGGGGGTGTAAGTCCTACTTAAGGGGAGGATAATCAGGGAAAGACAGAAAAATGAAATGTATATCTTCAATTTTCTGGCTATAGCCCAGTAGTCCTATTTACTCAAGATAACTATAGACTGTAAGAGTACTATAGAAAAAATGTAAATCTTGCTAAAATACACAATTTTTTTAGAGTGAACCATTTCGAAGATATTCCTTGTTATTTGTATGAGTTCTGGAGGGCATAATTCTATCATCTTTGTTCAGTATTTATATGTTAACCGTGCGAAGAGAATGGAATTTGAAGGCTTTAAAATTTGACTATCAGTCAAGGCCTACTGTATTCTCATATTCTCCGTGTAACTACAAGAAGATAATCAATAAGATAATTTCTGCAAATGTTTATCTCAACTAACATGAAGAGGATATATGAATAAGAGTTTGTAAGAGTGGTTAGTACAAGAGTAGAGAAAGTCATGTGAGTACAACAAATCAGATTTTTTTAGCAGTACTCCTATAAAACACAGATTGAAAGGAATGCATTAAGTTCCTTTCCAGTCGATATGCAAGATGTAAGAATTTTCACTTTTCAATTACGTTATTTCTTTTAATTTATAACAGGCATGGCCTCACTCAACACAAGATACCACTAATACACTCAAAAACACTTTTCTGTACATTAACTTTCACGACTAGAACTTCCAGGCCTAAAAGCTACCCTCTACCTCCTTGGCAACGTGACGTCATCCAAGGAGCATCTAATTTGGGATGCTTCCCATGGAAGCTCGACCTATCGATGTCACTTTATCAAGAATATTTAAAAAGAACATGAGAGCATTCAGATAAATAAAATTCTTGCGTGTAGTAACGAAGGGCTACAAGAGAATATATTAAACATAAAAGACTTAAATTTGGGAAAGCTGTGAATGTGGCGAGGGGTCATGAACTTCTAGAGGTGAAAAACGTAACAAATTCAGGTGAAGCAGCCCAGATATCGGCGTTTGCGTGCATAAAAGATGCAAAACAAAGCACTATGTTTGGAGAAGTGTCTTTTAATGGATAATACATGAAATGAATAAACTATATGATACAGATGCAACAGTTTGTTCCGCACTATGTCAAAATTAAATATTGAAGTACGTTTCCAAGAAGTAAGCACACTTGTATGTCGTTCATGACACTGTAATATAAGTATGATTTTAGAAGGGTTTAAATATTTAAATATTCCATTATTGTGTAACCTCCGTTTAAAATATGTAAATTCTCTATGCGACTTGGGGGGGGGGGGGGGGGGGAAGTAACCCTTGATCTATCTCGCCAAACCGTAAAGTGCATTAAAACCTCGTTTATTCAGACTAATTTAATGATCACATTAGATAATACATTTGATTAGGAAGCAAGAACGTAACTCTAAGCGTGTGTGCCAAATATGCTTTTTAATTTGACTAAATGTATGGCTCCTGCATAAATTGCAGTATAAATTATGGTAATAACTACTGTGCTATACTGTAAAATGCTACCTGTTGAGTTTAAGAAAGATTTAGTAGTGTGTCACACGGTGTTGACGCGGCATGTCTCACCAGCTATAAATAGCGCCGAAGAAAGCGTTGACCTTGATCCCTACCCGTCACTACACCTCCCTGAATCTCCTTAGTTTTCAAAGTGTCAGTTTATGTATTTCAACCGGATCGTTTTTGTCTTCTTAGTGTTTGGGAGTGCAATTCACCGTACAGGTTTAAGATGATATCAAAACAAAAGAAGGTCGCAGTTCCAATGGATAAAAAGTTGGATGATATTAATCGAATTCATAAAGGAGAAACATTGAAGAAAATAGGTGCTGAATTGGGAGCTAAGACTTCAACAGTGTCTGAATGTAAGAAGCAAAGGAAACGTTTGTTGTAAAATTATATGTGAAGACAGTTTGAAAGGTTAAAAAGTGGAAGGAAAAAAAAAAAAAAAAAAAGAGGCGGATAGATAAATAATTCTCGTATGTTAAAATCAAAGGATAATGTCAGAAATAAAAGTTAAATCTTGTCATGAGAAAGAATCATTAGCTAACGTCTGTGTTGAGGATAAGCAATTAGGGCTTAAAGAAATCAGACCATAAGAATATAATTTACTTAAAAGGTCCTATACGTGGAATTCATTTTTGTTTATGTCCGATTCACCTTGCTAAGACACGTCGGGAAGAGTTCTGAAAATTAGAAAGGCGATTCTGAGAATTTAGGAGGCCACCAAGCGGAAAATTGTGTTTCTTAGGCAAATGAAATGCTTCAAACCTGCAACATAATGTAGATAAGTTAAGGGTGTAATATATAATAGATGGGAAATGCGTAAAAGAATGTGCATTTTTAAAATTCTAGTCTTTCCCTTCGTATTTTATAATCTTACAATCCAAAAGATAAGCATTTTTAGAAAAAGGTCCGCGCACGCGTGCATGTGTGTCTGTCTGTGGACAACATAACTCAAAAACGAAAAGTAGGTTAAAAACCAAAGTTGGTATTTAGGTTTAATGTCTTCCAAGGCCGCGAAGATTTTGAGGAGAATTCCTCCACCGTAAACTACCCTTTTCATGGAACATTTTTACAGAATTTTGATTTTTTCAAAAATTGCCCTAAAATATTGATTAAAATGCCATATAAGATATTTTTATGGCAAATAAAATGTATATTTTGGATTTTTTTACTAAAACCTTGATGACTTTTGCATAACTAGTAAACCGTAAGAGATAGACAAAATCTTACTGTACAAAAAATGTAGATCCTGTTAAGATATTCCTTGTTATTTATCTGAATACTGCAATACTTCCTCAAACTGGATGTGGTTATTCATTTTTTGTTTCTTGTTCATGCAAAGAGAACGGAATTTTGAAGCTATCATAAAGCGACCAGCTTTAAAATATTTGACTATCGCTTAAAGCCCGCTGTATTCCCATATGCCCCCTCTACCTACAAGAAAATTAGCAGTAAGATAATTTCTACAAATGTTTGTGAGAATAGTTTGTACAATAGTAGAGAAAGTCGTGTGTGAAACATATCAGATTTTACTTTTATCCAAATGAAAGCTTCTCATCCCTCCAGATTTTAAATCACCATCATTTCTAATTTATCCTAACATTGATTACTGGAAATAAAGCTCATAGAAGGCAAAAAGGGCCATTCTATCACATTAATGGCTGGTGTTGATTTAATTAGTACCAGTGAAAGAATAGATGGACATTAAAAAAATAGTAGAGGTTGGGATCATTGTTAATTAGAAGTCATATATTGGAAAGAAAGAATAAAAGGATAAATCCATATTATGTTGAACTCCTTGAATGATGCGTCATATTACACTAGTGATTTGAGCCTCCCTCATGGCGTCGGTTCGTTTTTTCCGCTACTCTTTTTTTTCCTAGCACACACATATGAAACTCAGCCGCAACCCGCATAATTGGAAAATTTGCGAGCCGAACGGCTGGCTGGGAGAGTAAATCACTTTTTATTGGCCGGACCTTGGGGTGTTGAGTTTAGCAGCGTGTGTTTTTAACTAAGGCTTCCCTGCTGCTGAGTTTCCTCTACACCGCATGTTGTTTCTGTTACGTCAATAGATGAGGTGCTAAATATATGTATGATAAAAAATACTCTTGCACTAACCATTCTTACAAACTCTTATTCCTCTATGTCCTTTGTATTAGTTGAGATAAACATTTACAGAAATTTACTATTGCTTATTTCCTTGTAGGTGCAAGGGGAATATTAGAATACAGTAGGCTTTGAGCGATAGTCAAATCTTTTAAAGCTTTAAGATTGCGTTCTCTTTGCACGCTTAACATATAAAAAATGAACAGCGATGTTCCATTTCACCAAAGTTTTAAGTTTTCCAAAACTGACACACATAACAAGCAATATCTCCGAAATGGTTCACTCTACAAAAAAAATTATTTAGACATAAATTGTGTATTTTAGGGAGATATATATTTTTTGTATATTAAGATTTTGTCTATCCCTTACGGTTTACAAGTTATTAAAAAGTCATCCAGACTAAATAGGACTACACAGACTATAGCCAGAAAATTCAAAATATGCATTTCATTTATCATAAAAATATCTCAAATATGTGGAATTTTAATCAGAATTGTTAGAGCCATTTTCAAGAAAATAAAATTTTTCACACAAAGGGTAGTTTAGGCGTAAATTTATACAAGCTTCTAGTTGTATTGTGGTGTTAGTCAACAGTTTTCTGTTAGCCGTGAATTAAACATGCCCAGAGTGAAAATTAGCACAAGTTACCCTCAGCAACAATATCCTGTGAAATTTAAGGGTGTTTTCAGTTGTAACGATAAAATTCTGTATTGTCAGTATTGTGGTAAACTATAACGGCAGACCAAATAACACGACATTTAGATGGTAAACTTTCGAAATTCAGTGTCAATTCTTTATGATCCAACCGATTCGTATTTTTCCCGGTAGACCATAAAGGGAGTCTCAACACAGATATAAATACCCCAAGGGCGACGTACATTCCTAAGATGTTCCGGGGCTAAACAACATTTTAGATGGTAATTATTATTTTGTTGGAGAATTCAGTGTCATACTCACAAGTTGTCACAGTAGCTTAATGGTAAGCGTAAAGCGGAATGTCTGTGGTTGAAATCCCGGCTGTGGTATTGTATTTTTCGTTTACAATTCTACATCTCAAACATAATTATTAGGTTTCCCTGCCAATATTTTCCCAGTATTATAAAGTACAATTTGCAACAGAGTAGGCTAACTCCAGCAAAACATTATGCATATCGTAACCGACACAAAAATATTGGTCATTTAAAAATTTAGCAGGTAACATAACCTTATTTGCATATTACAAATTCACGTGTTTTTCTTATAAGTTATGGTAGTTATATACGAAATGAAAAAAAGACACATTCTCTCTATGCAATGTTAGTCACAATAAATACTTAGAAAACCTTTAAAATTATGTTATATGCACTCTGCATGCAACGTGAAGAAAACGCATCATCACAAACCCCTTTTGTTGCTAAAAATAATCACACACTCTATATTTATAGAGAAATTAAAGCATATGATTTATTCATCGTGTCAGTATCTCATACTAATAACCTTTTACCAACAACTTTAGTATTATTTAAGAAAACAAAAACAAATAATCCGTTTTCCATGTAAAGTTTGTTTGTTTGTCAAAAATGTTGGCTTTCATGCGATGTAGCTATTAAATAAAGAGTTTATTATCAAACTTTGCAGCAGCCACCCAGACACACGGCAGATGTGCAAGCGCGCGTAACTTTTTAAGCGTGTTTCTTTAGTGTTCAAGATAATTACTGCCTGATGTTTTTTTATACTGTCGTAACCGCCGCGAAGTAAACAACGCCTGCCGTATATACTACCCTTTTTGCTCCACGCCTCAATGCAGGAGGTCATTGGTGTTGCAGAAGGCGTTGGAACTTCGTTCCGGTACAGCATTCGTTATCACAGGACAGGTCTACTCTATGTAATTCCTTCTGTGCCACGCCTACTCAGAGGTGCAAACTACCCTAAAGAAAATATTACTAAACCTCGCGTCTATTCAATTTATTTATCGTTATACGAAATTCTGACCATTTCATTGGTTGCTTTAGACCACCGTGCAAGGGTGAGCCACTTCTTAACCAATATCGAAAACAAAGGGTACAAAATGATGTAGTAAGGAAATACATGTTTACGCTTTCGCTAGTATTGTCTAAAAGAGAAAGAGGTAGTGAGTGCATTCAGTTTGTCATACAGAGGTCTTATGACTGGTAACCATACCTTTTAGATTTAGTGCAGGAAGCGCGATTGAAGGAGTTAAAATCTAAAGGGGAAAGATTTATGAGCGCCCAGGTTAGTGAAATGCATATGTATGGGCGAGGAGATTTTCAGAGGGTTTCAAATTAAAACTTGAATGGTAGGTGCTTATTAAATACATAGCAAACCAGTATTAAATAGCACGTGACAGTTTAATTGCCATAATATGTATTGTCATATTCATGTAAGCCATCTCGTAAATATATTATTTATCTCTAGTTTCTAAACATGATTTATTCAATCACAGATATCTTTATTTTCACAAATGTATCAGATAGGCGTAATTATAAATCACCGTATACAAACATACAACTCTTAGTTAAAATTATAAGTTCGCAAATAACGAAAATATTGATCTAATATTGTTCATTACTAGGGAATGAACCTTCATACAGGGAACGAAAGGTTGCGGAGTATGGGCTCTAGGAAGTGGGAGGGGTCAGCCTGGCACATGATAACAACAAAGAGGAGGCAAGGTACACTCGACGCACGAACGTTATACATAAAATTGTTGCACAACTTAAATTCAATTCTGTTTCCATTTGCAGTAAAATATTCTGTCCCAAATTCTTGTAGAAGTTCAGCTATACCTGAATATTTAGATTTTTGTGCTGCAGGCATTTTTCTGTGGAACTAGTGAACACATTCGCGACACTATCACTGTAGGTAGCGTGCTTTGTGCTGAACTTACTCTCACAATGACGTCACGATCTGGCCGTGTGGCACGTACAGCTGGATTCATTGTGCTGGACCCCTGAGGGTAGCACACGTAAAGCATGAAATCGAGTTTACTTAGCAAGCAGGTGACAGCAGACAGCAAGTAAATTGGTCAGTCAGTTTCGTATGCTACTATGTAAAGCAGTACAGTCCATGCAGAAAAAAATGTCCACTCAATATAACCACATGCACTGTGGCTACTGTGTATAATAAATTTCATCTGTGTCTTCCCTCCGACTTATACTTCCGCATGATCTTCTCGTTTAGAACGAATGTCGTGCTTTTCTATTTGCAGTTTTCTGTTTGTTTTCGCCCTTTTCCATTTAAAACCCAGTTCTCTGACTATTATATTAATGGATCACTTACAGTCCTTAAAGTTAATGCTTTATCTTAAAATAATAAGCAATTTAGCTATTTTAGGAGCAGTTTTTCCTAAACATAACATTCTAAATCGTGCTTTTAAGGACACATCTAGATGTGTTACTCGTTTCGGAACGTAGTGCTTTTTGCATGGAGTTTCAAAAGATGTGTTCTGGTTTGCATTTTGTTTGCGTTATGGGCCAATTCTTTTCACTGTTCTTTCTGACACTCCTCTGACATATGGTACGTGCTTTTTAACTTCTTGCTTCTTTCTTCATTTATGCCCATACATTTAAAAAAAAATCTCTACCCTTGACTGTATACTGTTTTGGTCCCTAATTTAGATAGTACTTGTGGCATAATATGCAATGAGCGATGTCTCACTAATTCACTATATTTATTAGTTATCCCAAAGCTCTAATTTTGTCTTCAACAGGACGCAGCAAAAAAAAAAAGTGAATTAGTAAGGACTGTGCCTCAGATGGCCCCTCCCTATGAGCTGAAGAAAGAGACAAAAGCTATGAGTCCGCCAACAGGACTTTCAGCCAAGGTCAGGGGCAAGATGATGTGTCCAGCTGTAACTTGCGATCGCCTCATTTCGGGATAGCTATATAAACGTTCGAACTCTATTTATTACACCGTCCTCAATGCCTCTAAAGCCAGCTGCAGTTATATTCGAACACCCTGTATAACCCTAGCACGGCGCAGAAGAGGTGGAAAAGTAGAGGAAACTCGGGGAACCACCGCGACGTCTACGCAGGCTCTGGAGACCATCTGGTAGTGCCTGGTGTGGTCTCGTTATGCAATATCCAGTGTGCTGCTTACAGATACCCTCAGTCTGTGTTATGTTCTAGTGAAACCCCATCATCACATTCTCCTCCTACCGAGGAAGAAATTGTTTTACGGCCACACCACACATTTTCATGAATATTTGAAACATGGGCAGACAAACATCTTAGAAAATAATTACACCGCTGGTTGCAAGTTAAACAACTGTATTGTAAAGAGATTTAAACTCCCGGTTAGGTTTAAACTGTACTTTTAGGTGTTATACTTTACGTCGTCACGTTGGAAATTTTTCAAAATTTTTAATTTTGTGTCTAGTTTTAAAAAATCTATAATTTACACACTAAATGTTACCAGAAGTTTGTTGTTGTTCTTCCTCTCGTGAATTAGACTTTAGGTCTGCTACGGTCGCACACTATCTTTCCATCTCTTCCGTGGTCTATTCCTCGAATTCCTATTGGATGATGTTTCGTTGTTATATTAATAATTCCATTTTCTGACATTCGTTTAAAATGATACACTATTAATTTGTTAGATACCATTCAATACTTTCTGTAGTGTTTAACGCCCGCTTTTACTACGTACGGCACCGCAGGCGACGACAATCTATGCTCGGCCATATAGGCACCTAATTTTATAGCTGAAATATTGTAAAATGTTGTACACTCACCAGGGACAATGACCTACATATTGCACTAGCTGATATTTGGAGTTCTGCGCAGACGCTAAACGATCGATTTGTTTCCAGCACGTCACAGCTACATGATTAAAATGATAACCTTGGAATGCTGCGAAACATTGAAAAAATCTTATGTGTTGCACTCACATGACTCTCTACTCTTGCACTAACCATTCTTACAACTCTTATTCCTAAATCTTCTTCGAGTTAGTTGAGATAAACATTTGTACAAATTACCTTATTACTTCCTTCCTTGTAGATGCAAGGGGAATATTAGAATACACCAGGCTTTGTGCGATAGTCAAATATTTTAAAGCTTTGAGATTCCGTTCCCTTTGCGCACTTAACTTATAAAAAAATGAACAACAATGTTCCATTTTACGAAAGTTTTAAGCTTTCCGAAACTCACACACATAACAAGGAATATGTCCAAAATGGTTCACCGTATAAGAAAATTTATCGAGACATAAACTGTGTATTTTAGCAGATCTACATTTTTCTGTATAGTATGATTTGGTCTATTTCTAACGGTTTACCAGTTATGCAAAAGTAGTTCAGAGTAAACACGACTACAGGGGCTGTAGGCAGAAAATTCAAGATATACATTTCATTTGTCATAAAAAATCTCAAACATATGATATTTTAATGAAAATCGTTAGTCATTTTCAAGAAAATCAAAATTTTCGGAAAATATCCATGTAAAGCATAGTTTACGGTGAGGCTATTTTCTTCAAAATCTTCGTGTCGCATTCTTGAAAGACATTAAACTTAAATACCAACTTTGGTTTTTAAGCGACTTTTCATTTTTAAGTTATGCTAACCACAGACTGACAGACACACACACACACACACACACACACACACACACACACACACACACACACACACACACACACACACACACACACACACACACACACAAGACTGACACACACACACACACATACACACACACACACGGATCTTTTTCTAAAAAATGCTGTTTTTTATTCTGGGGCTCTCAAAACATATATTTCCGGTGAAATTTCGACATCGAATTTTTGGGTGGAATACAATACTTCCGCTACTTACCAGCAGAGAAAGTAAAATAGAAGGCAAATTGATTTTCAGCTCTCTAGCTCTCATACTTTCTAAGAAAAAGCTACATGAATTCACATGTTTTAAGAGTAAATTTTATTATTTTTCTGCTGGATAAAATATTTTATAGACTTAACCACATAACTAGTTCAAATAATTGTGCTTATTTATAGAATAATTCGTAAAAAATTAAGGAAAAACGTTTGAGAACTTTAAGAGCAGTTGTAATTTAACTTAATTTAACTCCCTAAAGCTACTTTTTGTACCCCTAAAAGAATGAAAATAACGTGGGATCAGTATAAGCTAAATTAGTATGTAGTGAAAATAAGCAGTAAGTTTTCTACTTGGGTATTACTGCTGGAAGGAATCTCTTAGAACCAGACACACCTACGTATGTTTGTATTTGTCTATTGGTCCTTCATCATATGCTTTTCCCGAGTTTCACTTTCCTAATCGGCTTTAGTGACAAAATCTCTCGAGTCTGTATAAACATTCAATAAATAAACAAGATGTGATGGTACCTAGCGTTGGCGGAGGAATGTGGCACGTGCTTCCTTCTGTTTGATTATACTCAACATCCATCATCATTTGGTAAGGTTGTGACCTACTGACCTACAGGACTCCTCTGTTGTGAAACACGAATAGAATAAGCTTCAGATGCAATCACAAATGTATGAGTATCAGGGGTGTTAAATCCAGCTCTCATTTCGTAATGTTTATTCCTGGTTAAAAAAAATACAATGTTAACTTACTATAAACAAAAATATGATGTGCTGCACTTACATGACTTTCTCTACTCTTGTACTAACCATTCTTACAAACTCTTATTCCTATATCTTCTTCGTGTTAGTTGAGATAAACATTTGTACAAATTATCTTATTGCTTATTTCCTTGTAGGTGCAAGGGGAAAATGAGAATACAGTAGGCTTTGTGCGATAGTCTAATGTTTTAAAGCTTTGAGATTCTGTTGTCTTTGCATACTTAATATATAAAAAAATGAACAACGATGATCCATTTCACGAAAGTTATGTTTTCTGATACTCACACATTTAGCAAGGAATATCTCCGAAATGGTTCACCTTACAAAAAATTTTATTTGGACATAAATTGTGTATTTCGGCAAGATCTACATTTTTTGTATAGTATGATTTGGTCTATCTCTAACGGTTTACCAGTTATGCAAAAGTCGTCCAGAGTAAATACGACTACAGGCGCTATCGACAGAAAATTCAAGATATACATTTCATTTGTTATAAAAATATCTCAAACATATGACATTTTAATCAAAATCGTTAGTCATTTTGAAGAAAATCAAAATTTTCGATAAATGTTTCATGTAAAGGGTAGTTTAGGGTAGAGCAATTTTCTTAAAAATCTTCGTGGCGCATTCTTGGAAGGTATTAAACTTAAATACCAACTTTGGTTATTAACCGACTTTTGAGTTATGCTGTCCAAAGCGTAACACACACACACACACACACACACACACACACACACACACACACACACACACACACACACACACACACACACACACACACACACACACACACACACACACACACACACACACACACACACACACACACACACACACACACACACACACACACACACACACACACACACACACACACACACACACACACACACACACACACACACACACACACACACACACACGGAATACAATACATCCTCTAGTTCACTATACGTAGTAGAGAAAGTAAAATTATATGAATTTCAGCTTAAATTCCTACCACAAATAGGACAAACACCTGGAACCACCATTCCACGCATTGCCCTTTATTTCCATATTCTTAGCCTAACCCAAGCTACCCTCTCGCATTCATTTTTATTACAAACTAATGAGAGATTTTTCTTTACCCGTGTACAGTTTTATTGCCACATAATGTGTCAAAGAGTTTTTCTCCCTCATCTGTCTGTTCCTTTCCTCCAATCTTATTCTTATTTCCATCCAAAATCCTCAAACAAAACTGTCAATTCTAGACCAAAAACCTCCAAGACCATTTTTGCAGATTTCTTCACTAAATGGTCTCAAACAACTACCACCCATCACCCTCAAATTCTGTTCTTGATACCCTAAACACACTTTCAAAGTGCCCTTATTTGTTAGCTCTTGAATTCCAAATAGGTACTTCAAAACCCTTTCTATCACTGACTTCCGCGCGTCTCTGTGGACTGTCTAGCTGCGACCCTGTGTGACACCTTTGGTCCCCTCTTTTCATCCCTGCCTCCTGGGGGTGGTAGCCACAATAGACCTGTATAGGTCGACGTGAGCGAGGTTTCCCCCTCAGTAACTGTTACCTTTACCCTTTATCCTTAGAGAAGTAAAGAATAAAACTCTAGGTGTACAAAAACATACTTCAGGGTGTGTGCTGGCAAGATATTCGGAAGAAAATTGTTTTGTTTTGACCTTTCAATTAATATTAGAAATCCTTGGAGTAAAACTTTCCTAATGAAGGGCGCCAGAAAAATACATTAGGGTGGACAGCGCTGATATAGACTGTTCATACCCTGGAATGTGCAATGTGTAACCGAGAGTGAGAGAGAGAGAGACCCTGTCCCTCCTTTTTTGCCAGTCAGCTGTCCTTTTTTCATGTGCCCACATCGAGTATGGGTACTTTATGCCCCTGCTTCAAAATAATTTTAAAACAACATTCCGGTTTCACGACTTGAAGAGGCTATAAAAATAGTCTAGAAAAATACTTTGTATTTCATTATGATTGCCTGTGAGAATTTTCTACATGAAGTTTTACAATTTTTATGCACCTATAAAATGTTGCGGACTTCTCCTGCAGTTGAAAGGGGAAAACAAAAAACAACCGAAGTAATCAGAGTAGAGAATAACATCACATTTGGGTGCGCATAGCTGTAAAATTCAGCTAAGCCTCATTAAAATCTTATGAGCATCAGTGGAGCTCTTTTCCATAAATTACTTACCTGTTACACGGCTTTTTGCCCCATTCCAGTGATATCTTTTTAAGTCCATGAGCTTTTTATTTCATTTATGTGCACATTCTGTTATGTAAAAACAAGTTATAAACAATAAAAACAACACAAACTGGAGGACAACTGACCACTCACGAAATGGAATTGAACGCGTCGGAAATAACACTGTCTCAACAATGCACAACAGGAACACACTATAGAAAACTGATGTGTTGCACTCACATGACTTTCTCTACTCTTGTACTAACCATTCTTACGAAGTCTTATTCCTATATCTTCTTCGTGTTAGTTGAGATAAACATTTCCAAAAATTCTCTTGTTCCTTATTTCCTTGTAAGCGCAAGGGGAATATTGGAATACAGTAGGCGTTGAGCGATAGTCAAATATTTTAAAGCTTGGGATCCCGCTCTCTTTGCACACTTAACATATAAAAAAAATGAACGATGTTTCATTTCACGAAAGTTTTAAGGTTTCCGAAACTCACACAAATAACAAGGAATATCTCCGAAATGGTTCACTCTACACAAAAAAAAAAAAAAAAAAAAAAAAAAAAAAAAAATAGGCATAAAAATTGTGTTTTATAGAAAGATTTGTTCTATCTCTTACAGTTTACCAGTTATCCAGTTATACAACAGTAATCCAGAGTAAATAGGGCTACATAGGCTATAGCCAGAAAATTCAAGGTATACATTTCATTTCTCATCAAAATATCTCAAACATGTGGCATTTTAATCAAAGTCGTTAGAGCCATTTACAAGAAAATCAAAATTTTCGAAAAAGTTTCCATGTAAAGAGTAGTTTAGGGTGGAGCAATTTTCTTCAAAATCTTCGTGTCGCATCCTTGAAAGACATTAAACTTAAATACCAACTTTTCGTTTTTGAGTTATGCTGTCCACAGACTGCCAGACACACAGACGGACCTTTTTCTAGAAATGCTTTTGTTTTTGCTTCAGGGGGCCTCAAAATATGTTTCCGGTGAAATCTCAACATCGAATTTTTGGGTTGAATACAATACTTCCTCTACTTTACTATACGCAGTAGAGAACGTACAAATGTGATGTGTTAAATTCACAAGACTTTCTCCACCCATTCCCCAGCAAAGTATTGCTTTTATTATATAGGTACTAAGGAATTATGAGAAGACAGTAATCTTTAATTGATTCCAGGCCTTCTAAGAGCGGGCGCTAATGTGATTGCTTAGAAATTCAGTTATTTTTAACGACTTCCCAGTTCTGATTAATTTTTCTGAACATTGATAACATTGGTAAAGAATATCTCGGAAATGGGTAAGTCTACAAAAATATTTATTTGACAAAGTGCGTGCTTTAGCGAAATACACATGTTTTGTATAGTAAGGTTTTGTCTAACTCTTACAGCTTACCGTTTGTGCAAAATTCAGTCTGAATGAAGAGCACTTCAGAGGCTATTCTCAGAAACTTTGAGATATACATTTCATTTGACATGAGAATATCTTAAAACTTTATTAAAATATAAATATATATAAATATATATAAATATAAATATAAGTATAAGTATAAATATAAATATAAATATAAATATAAATATAAATATAAATATAAATATAAATATAAATATAAATATAAATATAAATATAAATATAAATATAAATATAAATATAAATATAAATATAAATATAAATATAAATATAAATATAAATATAAATATAAATATAAATATAAATATAAATATAAATATAAATATAAATATAAATATAAATATAAATATAAATATAAATATAAATATAAATATAAATATAAATATAAATATAAATATAAATATAAATATAAATATAAATATAAATATAAATATAAATATAAATATAAATATAAATATAAATATAAATATAAATATAAATATAAATATAAATATAAATATAAATATAAATATAAATATAAATATAAATATAAATATAAATATAAATATAAATATAAATATAAATATAAATATAAATATAAATATAAATATAAATATAAATATAAATATAAATATAAATATAAATCTCAAATATTACAGCAATTTTTGAGAAAGTCATTTTCTAAGCATTTTAGATGTAAACGTTAGCTTAGGGTGGAGAGGTGAGGTAGCTTCTTTTCTAAACCCTTATAATAAAATACAAAACAAAGGCATTGAGAAGTAGTTCCTCACATGTTTTATAAACAGCGACCGGTAAAAAATATATTGCATAACAAATTTGAAATAATATATGTTGATGTTTGTGTGTGCATTGTTTCTATAGGATAAAGCTGGTTATAAATAATTTAAACAGATGAATTATTAATAAACTTCACATGGATCCATTACTACACCCTTTGGAGACCAAATAGGAAGGAGTCGTACAGCTTGACGACTGTAGGTACACCGAGGCATACAAACACTTCGAATATTGTTACGAACTGCACCTCAACGTGGGGTCAGATTAAATAAGAAAGAAGTAAAGAATCATGAAATCACATAAAAATTCTACAAGTAAAAATCCCACTACAGAGGTTTTCTTGATGTATTTGTGTCGTATCCTCTTTCCAAGTTAGTATTCAACCGACTATTCATTTCACATACACATTCAAAAGAATAACGAACAATATCTCGGAAATGGTTAAAGCTAGAAACAATTTTGACATAGCTTGCCTGTATTAATCAGACCTACATCATTCTGTGGTAATACTTTTGTGTATTTCTTACGGTTTACCAGTTATGCATGGGTCATTCAGAATTAAGCGAGTATTCCCAGAAAATTCAACATAGGTTTTATTTATCATCCAAATATCGTAAGCATGCAAGAGATTCAATTAAAATCTTTGACATTTTGTATAAAATAAAGACACTTTCTATACAAAGAGTGGAGATTTGCTGGACAATTTTACTGTTCCAACTTTGGAAGCTGCTTGGTATTTAAGCAATTTTTCATTTTAGGGATATGCTATGTATAGGCGGACAGACAGGCAAAAGCTCAGACACATTCACAGATGTTTTTCCAAAAATTACTTTTTTATTTAGGGAGTCTCTAGACGTATATTTCCAATGAAATCTCGATATAAAATTTTGGGTGGAATACAATACTTCCTCTACTGTAAGTAGGTAGTGGAGAAAGTGAAATTATAAAATAAGGTGAACCCTGCTCATATGTACCCCCGACCCTCCATTAACTTACTCTGCCCACCAGAAGAAGGCGGTGACCGGAGTCTGATAAGCAAACGTTCTGATGGGGCAGAAAAAATCGTAATCTTTATATTTGATGGTGTTCAACATTTAAAATAAGTGTGTCTGCAAATTTTGGTCACTCGAACAGGTGGTTTTTGAGAGAAATGAAATCAAAGAAGGGAGGCGTGAAACATGTTTTCTTGCTGAATAATAATACTAATAATGATAACAAGAATAATAATTTAATCCTTCTGCAATAATGATAGTCATCAAAAAGTGTGTGAAATATAACTTTTCTGTACAACCAACCACATTTGATAACGGCTGTTCTTACAGATTTATAACAGTGTCTTTTCAAATGTTTGATATACTAGTCAGATGTGTTCTGAAAATGCTCACAATGTCTTTCAGCTGACCTTGCCAGTACCTATCCGTACTGATATGCGCACTGGAATATTGAGGAGAGGACCTGTTGATATACCAAGGACTGTAGTTTGGGGATAACAGCTCAATTCATTTTAGAAAAAAAAAATATTTTAATAAAAGTTGTTTAATATATTGTGGGGAAGCAAAATGTACAAAAATGACCATGGTTTCATTTAATATTCAGGGCTTGGGCCCCGTGGTCCGCTTAAGGATCCCCATGAAAATATTTTCCGTATTACCATTCGGAAGGTCTCTTGCTCCTATAAGATTTGGAATTCTTGGCATTTGGTTTTTCCTGTTCACTTAGGAGCATATTACATGGACCACCCTGTATATTATATAGGTTAAATTGAGGTTCAGAAAATTTACCTGTGTATTGTATATATGTACTAAAAATATCACCTCTCTGTCTCTCATACTTTCTGAGAAAATAAATTAACTTGTTTTAAGAGTAACTTATTTTTCTGATGGATAGAATCAGTTTTCCAACAATCTAAATATCCGCCGCATTCGCGAAATAAAACAGCTGCATCGCACGTGCGAAATTTGCTCATAAATAAAAAACGATGCTTGAGCGCCAAATAAAACTTTCAAAATAGTAATCAGCAATAAAAGCTGCATCCATTGCACTATGTTTCATTAGTTCCTTAACGAACATTCTGTGGACAGCCGTACAGTTTTTACCTTTGCCAACTGTAGCCACCTCCCAGGGTTTGGAGATATTTCTATGCTTACTGAGGTGTAAACTACCGAAGGGAATTTTGAAAGCCGCTCTGCAGGTCATAATTGTAATATGACGACATTAACCCCGCAGTTTGCACATATTTATATGTGACTGTTATTCGGTGTGTTTCAGTCGAGCGATTGGCGTAACGCACGCGCAGTTGCTGCAGAACGCACAAAAAAGCAACCATCCGGTGTTTCTTACCACGGTTCGTCGCTCGCTGATGGAGCAGGGCTCTGAAATGTTCATCGGTGCATTGAATTCAAATTCTACTCTCTGATCCACTCATTCTCGCCCTAAATGTGGGGGAAGGGGGGGTGAGAAATCCAGGAGAAAAGCGTGAATAAATGTGCGCTTTCCGTTTTAGCTTCTGGTCATTAGCGTTCTCACTGGCGCGTTTCTTGGTCCAATTATCCTACATGGATCCTACATGGATCCTACATGGATCCTATACTCGTTACCATAGAAGAAGTTGTAGGGTCGTTTATAATGCATTTATGTTGATTTAGCATCATCACTAAAGCCCGGATTTCTAAGCACAAGCAAGCAAATAAGCACGAAAATGATGAAAATAAACACAAAATTAAGCGAAAACGGATACACGCAAATATGATACACATTTCACAGAGCTCATAATTTATTCATGCATATGGAAGATCATCCTGAGACTTTCGTGTGTAAAACCCTTTCGTCTAACAGTGAGAAATAAGTTAAATATGGAAAAATTGAAGCTATTAACAGTGAAGCAACAAGATTCTAAAGTAAGAACAAATTAGAAACTAAAAACTTCACTTATCTTAGTATGATTTGCTGCTGACCCTGGGTTTCAAGCTATGTCCAGCTCATTCTCAAAGCCGTATAAACAAACTCGTTGCCAATTTTTTATTTTTTCTGAAAAACAATTACTTTTATTCAATTTTTATTTACCAATCTCTGAAAACAAAAATTTATAAATACAATCTATAGATGGTAATTCGAAGTTCATGACACGGTTCCTGTTTTTTAAAATAAATTTTTTTTCCCAAACCATTAAATCTATAAGATTACTTAACTGTTTTAATAATTTAACTTCTGGATTAATTTCATGATTAAATGACCAAAAATGATCTGCCACAGCTGATTTATCAGTTTGTTTGTATTTAATATTTCTAAAATGTTCTTTTATTCTGGTTTTTAGATGACGTTTAGTTTTACCAATATAAACTTTATCACAATCTAAACAGCTAAATTGATAAATGTCAGATTTTTTATAATTTGGTATTTTATCTTTTATTGAAAAATTAAGTAAATTTTGTATATTAAATTTATTTTGAGGGACCAAATTTATTCCACATTCTTTAAAAACCCTTGTAAATTTTTTATTAGCCCATGGATGGTAAGTAAACTTTTTAAAAATACAATTATCTTTTATTTTTTTAAGGGTTGAAACTTCTTTGACAGCTTTTTGATACATGAACTTCGAATTACCATCTATAGATTGTATTTATAAATTTTTGTTTTCAGAGATTGGTAAATAAAAATTGAATAAAAGTAATTGTTTTTCAGAAAAAATAAAAGATTGGCAACAAGTTTGTTTATACGGCTTTGAGAATGAGCTGGACATAGCTTGAAACCCAGGGTCAGCAGCAAATCATACTAAGATAAGTGAAGTGTTTGGTTTCTAATTTGTTCTTACTTTAGAGTGAGAAATAATTTAAATCATTAAAATGTTTTCTCGATGTTGCTTGAGAAAAGTACCACAGTTCTTCTTCGGTGAATATGTTTCTTCTGCAGAAACCTTTTTAGAAGTTTGACACAGTTTTAACCCGAATATTTCTGTAGCACCTGATTGAGTTTGTCAAACGCAATTTTTGCCACCTCTGGTGTTTCTGACGACAATATAACTGAAATTTCTTCAACCAGATAAAATGAATGTACCAAGGAATTATTTCGAGCTTCCAACTGCTTAGAAAGTTTAGGTATTTGGGATAAATGATTATGATGTACTGTATATTTTTTTTTTCGATACCACTTTTAGCAAAACATTACTGTGCTGTGGCAATATTGACTACTTCTTCTGCGTTTAGGGTGTCAGTCTGGGTGGCTTAGCTAGATGCTGGCCTACTGATTCCAAAGTTGCGGGTGCAAACCCGGCCCAGATCGATGGCTTTTAGGTGTATTTAAAAACAACTCCATGCCAGTACATTTACTGGCATGTAAAATAACTCTTGTGGGACGAAATTCCGGCACATCGGCAACGCTGATGTGATCCTGGCAATTGACAACGCCGTTAAGCTTTGCATTTACGGAATTCAAAACATTTTTACTTCACTAAAATGTTCCTCATACCACTGTTCTCTTTTTTTCCTGAACAGAATCTCAAAGATTTAAAAGATTTGACTATCGCACAAAGCCTACTGTATTCTAATATTCCCCTTGTACCTACAAGGAAATAAGCAATATTATAATTTGTACAAATGTTTATCTCAACTAACACGAAGAAGATATTGGAGCAAAAGTGTGTAAGAATTATTAGTACAAAAATAGAGAAAGTCATGTGAGTGCAACACATCAGATTTTTTAAATTTCTTTTAATGGTAGCAGACATCATTTTATCCTTGTTATCACTTTTTATGTAGGATAGTTTATATCCTAAAAATATCGTGTTCTAAAATTGTATTATCAGTTACGATTTTTGCTCTTAAAGTAAATGCTTTACTGTTTAAAATTTTAAAATTATGTTGCACTTAGTTGATTTAAAATAAAAATGGCTCTGTTTAGATCGTCTTCTGAGTTACAAATCACTAATTGATAATCGGAAACTACATTGTATCTGTTTATTCTTTTAAAATGTGTAACTAAACTAATCTGCCATTCTATCATGACTTCATCAATATATACATTAAAAAGAGAAGATTATAAAGCACACCCTTGTCTGACATCTCTAGTTATTGTTGCTATTTTATATTGTGTTGTTTTAAAACCCATTTCAATAGCGATTTTGTTTTCTATGTAACTTCTTCATAGCTGTGGAAGTGTCGTGGAATGCCTTTGTCTTTCATTTTGTTCCATAAGTTTTACTAATAATTACTCCACTATTTTCCTATAACAGAGTAAGTATTTTTTCCATCAGAAAATACCATATCGAGATCGTATTTACTTTATGTATACTTTCTTTACTATCAGAGGCAACTCAGCTTTTATGGCACCCGGCAGTTTGCACATATTTATATGGGACTAATGTTCGGTGCGTTTCAGTGATGCTTCTTTGATTAGTGATTTAACACTATCGCTGTTAAAAGGTGCACCTTTAATTAGTGGATAGCAGTATCGTCATGAATTGGTGCACCTGTGATTGGTGGGTAGTAGTGTCGTTATGAACTGGTGCACCTCTGCTTAGTGGATAGCGGTGTTGTGAACTGGTGCAATTCTGCTAGGTAGACAGCAGTGTCGTTATGAACTGGTGCACCTCTGCTTAGTGGATAGCAGCGTCGTTATGAACTGGTGCACCTCTGCTTGGTGGATAGCAGTTTCGTGAACTGGTGCACCTCTGCTTGGTGGATAACAGTTTCGTGAACTGTCCACCTCTATTTGGTGGATAGCAGTGTCGTGAACTGTGCACCTCTGATTGGTGGATAGCAGTGTCGTTACGAACTGGTGCACCTTTGATTGGTGGATTGCAGTATTGTCATGAAGAGGTGGATATAACGAGCTCCATCACAGTGGCATATAACGCTACATTATGGCATGGGCGAGCATAAAAGTAATTCTTTATATTTCAATCATATAAGTGATTTCATGTGGGATGTAATACCGAAACTGATGTCGGAGGCTGGAAAACAATTTTGTAAAGAAGAGCCAAGAAATAGCTATAAAAACTCAACACTTTCAGTACTTATTCCATCAAAACTTTCAATTAAATTGTGTTTTATTTATGTTCACGTCCTCAGAGGTGCGCCTCGTACAGGGCTATCAGTTTAGCAGGTTTTATTGAACATGTGAGGCTTTATTGAGGCTATAATTTGCTTATAATTTACGTTTGAATATTAATTGTGGGTGTGGAGTAAAGGGAGTAGTATAATTATTATTGGATCAGCAGTTCGTCCCTTCCTGGAGCGAGGGGAAGAAGCCCCACTGCGTCAATATTTCTGCAGCCCATAAGCGGGGAGGCTCTTAATGAAATAAAACACAAGATGAGAAAGCGATATCTCCGCATTCCATACAAACTCCACAATTTTGCACGTACTCTTGAAAGCACTCCCATCTCACATTCTGAGAGCGTATTCTTTTTTTAAAATTAATGTTTACTAACACAGGTTTTTGTTTCCCAACAGCTCTTGATAACTAAGAGGGGAATATACACAATGTCCATTAGAGCAACAAGGGAATTTCTTCCTCATATTCAACAGCACTATAGTCCCTAGGGGAGGTTGATTTGAAAAATCTGAAGTTAGTCGCCACAATTGTATGTTTTTCCTCGCTCCTCAGCAAAGTATTCACGAACGGCTGTGTTGTGTACTTTGGGAGGCCACAAAATAAATATTCTAATTTACCTGTGCAGGTCTAGTATGCAAAATAATTGCTTGATATAATATTGTGACGCTGGCCGCGGCGCCAGCAAACAGGTGAAATCAGAGGGACAAAACCGAAAGCGGTTTTCGAGAAATGTCCGGTGTCCGACTTATTTCTAGAACTTCGAGTAAGATCCGTTTACGTCATCCTTGCTATATAAGGAGGCGAGGCAACGAGATTTTGGAATCAGTTTTCAATTTTAGTCTGTGTATGAGTGCGGTCGCGTCGAAAGGAAGTAAGCAAAGCAGTTAATGAGTGTTGAGTGACTCTATCGTAGAAGTCAGCTGTCTGAGAGACGGAGAAAGTGAAGAAAGACAGAAAGGAGTGAGTCAAGATTATGAGAGGAAAACGGCTGTGAGTAGTAATATCACGAAGGACTGAAGACCGTGTTAACGTTAGTAAAAGAGAACTGTGTTCTGCGAAAGCTAGAGATAAGTAAATCAAGGGGAAAAAATAGTAATTACACGGGATTTTCGCCATTTTGCCACAATATGCTTTAAATAAATTATGTACCGGTTTTAACATTCCGAAATAACAATTTTCCATGTGTGAGAACAAGTAGCTTAACGTCTAATGCAACATTAATAATGATTTCAACATAGAGTCAATTCTAATTTGATTTATCTATAAGGTAGGATATTTAAGGAATGGAAGGTGTAGAAAATAAGCAAGGTATAAGTTTCCGTTATATTTGGCAGACAGATAATATTTTGTTTTAACTACCAATTTGACTATTCGAGGAATCCCACTTCTGACACCAGTGTGACAAAAATGACAAAATCCAGCCCCGTTATTTTTTCTCACTTTATTTTCGTCTAAAGCACAAGAACGCAGTTCTCTTTTACTGACGTTAATACAGCTTTGAGTCCTTCGTGAACTACAACTCACAGTAGTTTTCCTCTGGTATCCGTAATACACAATTTTCTGTTTTTCTTCTCGTTCTCTGCTTCTCAAACAGCTGGTTTTGATGATACAATCACGCAACACTCATTAACAGCTTCGATATTTTCCTTTTGATCTGATGTTCCTCTCAAGACATACGCACACACAAAGCTGACACACACATACACACACTAAAAATTGAATGACTCCAAATTGTCGTCGCCTCGCCTCTTTATATAATGAGGATGACGTAATATGGGCTTTCTCGAGCTTTCAAAAATACGTCGGCCACCGGACACTTCTCGAATAATCTGGAAGACCCCTTTTTGTTCTGCCGCTCTGATTGTTGTTACGCGTTCACAGCAGACGTGAGGGGTAGTCTGACCTTGAGGGCTTTATTGCCCGGTCCCAAGCGTTTGCTGGCCGTCGGTCAGCGTCGCATAACTTTGTATGTTATCATGGAAAGGTCAATGTTTTGAAATTTATTTACATGTATTTGTTATGCTTAATTATGTGACTAAATTCTGTGTGTCCGGAAACTTTACAGAAGTAGTATACGCATATTCCTTTGCTACACAAGAATCTGTACTTTTGAAGTAATATCCCACTCCGTGGGTCAGGCTGCCAACACAACTTCAGTCCCTGACCCTCATTACCACTGATTTAAGAGATACTCATCTGTAACGCTTTGTGTGGGGCACCCTGTATATATCCGGCATAGTTCTTTTTTTCATGATAATAATTTCAGTGTAAATGAAAGTCTTAGCTGTAAGTTTAATCTGATTTCCCTCCTTCTAGGTATCATAACTATTTGGTTTTGGTTGTTCTACATAAAAAGGAACACACACCGTGCATATGAAAAAGTGTAACTGAATTTAAAACAATTGTGAAGCATATGCTGTGTATTTTTCTTTGGTGGATTAACAGATACATTTATTCTGCAATAAAATATGCAGCAATGTATTTATGAATCTCGAAAGCTTATTTTCGTACATCTGGTATTTGCCGTTATGTGTCCTTTTGGGGCTAAATTGGCTAAAACCTTCAGAAAGTCACATTTTTAATACAGTATTTCCTTAACCTTGAAATGCGCGAATTATTTGTCGCTCTTAACCTAATTCTTAAACCGGTTTTTATGTCCCTTTCACAGGCACCTTAATTTAGCCGTATATGATTATGGGGTTATGTTTGACTGAAGTTGCCTAGAGCTTGCTTTTTGTTACAATGGAGTACTCAGAACAAAGACGACAATGAGGGCAGCGAACCAAAGTGTTCTTGAGTGTTCACCAGGCCATCACCTGTGGCTTGTTAATGAGAGGTTCGAGAAAAGGTGAGTTTCAAGAAAATCCGTGCGACGTCATTCTCGCCTATATAAGCTAGTCGGGACGGCCAGAGAAGTGACCTTCTATAATGGAGCAGTTAGTTTTAAATGTGTGTACGTCAGTGTTGCGAATATGTGTGTGTCGTCAGAGACAGTTGTAGACATTTAATCGTCGCGTCGGAGTTGTTTGTTGTGTGAAGCAGTTTTAGTGAGCGTAATCGTTGGAAACAGTTTGTGAAATTAGAAAAAAAAGCGTATGTCAAGGTTACGAGAGAATAAAACAGCTGTGACTGTATGCCTAATTCAAAAAACTTTTCATTAAAATAATCTTATTTAGTTGCAAATGTGTAAGCACATACCAATAACTTCCAGAACTGATGGAATATGTGTGTACAAACATATTAGTTCTTCACAAATTGCAGTTAAACAAGATGAGAAAGCCTAAAACCTATATGCAGCTTTATTTAATTATTATTTATTAATTTAATTTAAATGTATTTACAATTAACATACCTCTATGAAACTTACACCAATGAGCGGAAGATATGAAATATTCATATAGAAGTAAAAACTGATCATTTGATGTGTTGCACTCACATGACTTTCTCTACTCTTGTACTAACCATTCTTACAAACTCTTATTCCTATATCTTCTTCGTGTCAGTTGAGATAAACATTTGTAGAAATTATCTTATTGCTTATTTCCTTGTAGATGCAACGGGAATATGGGAATATAGTAGACTTTGAAGGATAGTCAAATCTTTCAAAGCCTTCAAATTCCGTTCTCTTTGCATGGTTAACATATAAAATGAATAACGATGTTCCATTTGACAGAAGTATAAGTTCTCCAAAACTCACACAAATAACAAGTAATATCTCCGAAATAGTCCAGTCTACAAAAAAATTATACAGACATAAACCGTGTGCTTTAGCAAGATACACATCTTTTGTAGAGTAAGATTTGGTCTATCTCTTACGGTTTAGCAGTTATGCAAAAGTCATTCAGAGTAAATGGGACTACATGCGCTATAGCCAGAAAATTGAAGGTGTACATTTAATTTGTTACAAAAATATCTCAAATATGTCATCTTAATCAAAATCGTTGGAGTCATTTTCAAGAAAATGAAAATTTTCCAAAAATTTTCCTTGCAAAGGATAGTTTAGCGTGGAGGAATTTTCTTCAAAATTTTCCTGTTGCATCACTGAAAGATGTTGAACTTAAATACCAACTTGGGTTTTTAACCGTCTTTTCGTTTTTGAGTTATACTGTCCACAGGGTAACATACAGACACACACACGAACCTTTTGCTATAAATGGTTTTTTTTTTTTTTTTTTTTTTTTTTTTTTTTTTTTTTTTTGATTCAGGTGGCCTCAAAACATATATTTCCGGTGAAATCTTGACATCTAATTTTTGGATGGAATACAATACTTCCTCTACTTACCAGCCGTAGTAGAGAAAGTAACAAGAGGAAAAGTAATAGGACTTGTAATTTATCACACTGGTGTCAGAAGTGGGTTATGTCAAATTGTATGGCATAACATAAGAAAACACGCTTCAAATACTCTCTTAATAAATATTTTCTTAATATGTGCTTTGCGTATTTACAAAGCAGCATATTTAAGGGTTAAAATATTCAGCTGTTTAATGTGTTGCTCCAGTTGTAATTTAATTTACACTCACAACTAAAAGGAAAGGATAAGAAGTGGCATAGGAATACAGGAGGCCATATTAATTATCACGCAGTTTACATCCCTTTCCTTCGTCAAAGCTGGAGTCGTATTTGTTAGTAGGGTACGCATGACGTGTCATTTTAATGTGAATAGAGTGTGCCAGGCAGAAATTTTGTCTCACTTGATGAACCGGATGTGCGCTCCTAACATGGTCCAATGAATTAAACACTGCTACGGGGGAGATGAGGCTGTGTTAGGGCAAACTGACCCTTATGTACCAGGCTTGTTCAGCACTGAGATAAATTCAATTAGAGGCTACTTGCTCTAACATTTGGGATGTTGTAGAGGCTTTTGTAGCAAAGGGCTGCTTGACCGCTACTGCTGCCTCCTGCTGAGGCCGTGGGTTTGGTCAGTGCTTGAACACACAACTCTGCATTAACCGCCATGTTGTTCCTATCACAATTTGCTCCTAGCAGCTTTCATTTGTTTTAAATGTTAGGCCTTTGTTCTTCCCGAAACGTGATACTGATACAAATTGTACTGGTTTATAACTGTGTCACAAGGTAAAACAACCTGGTGTATTACATTCATATGACTTTCTCTACTACCAACCTACAGAAAATAGAGGAGGTATTGTATTACAACCAAAATGTTCACACCAAGGATTTACCAGAAGTAGATATACGTTAAACCCCCCCTACTTACTCTCTCTATAGCAGCAGAAGTATATGTTTTGAGGACCATTGATTAAGAAAAAAAAAAGTATTTTTACAAAAACTTCTGTGAACAGCATAATTCAAAAACTAAAAATCGACTAAAATGGTATTTAAGTTTAGTACCTTTCAAAATGCGGGAAAGAATTTTAAGGAAATTGCTCCACCGTAAACTACCCCTTAAATGAAAAATTTTTCGATAATTTTGATTTTCCCAAAAATGACTCTAACGATTTTGATTAAAATACCATATGTTTAAGATATTTTTATGGTAAATAAAATCTATATTTTGAGTCTTTGCGCCTCTGTCTACCTGTCTCTGAAAACCACAGCTCAAAAACAAAGTCAGTCAAGAAGTCATAATATCCCCCACCCCAAACTATCCTTTGCATGGAAAACATTTCGGAAGTGTTGATTTTACCAACAATGAGTAGCAATTTTGATTAAGTACTATAATGTCCAACAGATGAAATGTGTGCCATTGTTGTTGTTGTAGTGTTTAACGCCCGCTTTTACTACTACGGCACCGCAGGCGGTGACACTGGTGATACATGGAATGAAGATGGAGCACCGGTGGAATGAGATGGCGGGGGAAACCGGAGAACCCGGAGAAAACCCGCCCTGACGCCGCTTCGTCCACCACGAATACCACTTGCAGGTCCCTGGGATCGAACCCGGGCCGCCTAGGTGGTAGGCGAGATGTGTGCCATGAATTTTCTAGAAAGACCCTCCGAAATTCTCTTAATTCTGGATGATTAGCATAACTGTTAAACTGTAAGGGTTAGAACAAAATCTTATTGCACAAAAACTATAGCTTTCGTTAAACAAGCAACATAGTTTTTTTTTTGTTTTTTTTTTCCCCCTTTCTCTACTGGTAAGTAGGGGAAGTATTGTATTCCACCCAAAAATTCGATGTCGAGATTATATGTCGGAAATATATGTTTTGAGACCCTCTGAATAAAAAAAGCATTTTTAGAAAAAGGGCTGTGTGTGTGCGTGTGTGTGTGTGCGTGTGTGTGTGTGTGTGTGTGTGTGTGTGTGTGTGTGTGTGTGTGTGTGTGTTTCAGTCTGGATAGCATCACTCAAAAACGGAAAGTAGGTTTAAAAACCAAAGTTGGCATTTAAGTTTAATGTCTTTCAAGGATGCGACACGAAGATTATGAACAAAATTGCCCCACCCCAAGCTACCCTTTACATGAAAATGTTTACGAAAATTTTTATTTTCTTGAAAATGGCTCTAACGATTTTGAATAAAATGTCGTATGTTTGAGATATTTTAATGACAAATGAAATATATATCTTGAATTTTCTGACTAATAGCCCTTGTAGTCGTATTTACTCTGGATGACTTTTGCATAACTGGTAAACCGTTACAGATAGATCGTCATACTATACAAAAAATGCTGAAATACACAATTTATGTCTAAATAAATTGTCCTGTAGAGTGAACAATTTCGGAGATATTCCTTGTTATGTGTGTGAGTTTCGGAAAACTTAAAACTTTCGTGAAATGGAACATTGCTGTTCATTTTTTATATGTTAAGCGCGCAAAGAGAACGGAATCTCAAAGCTTTAAAACACTTGACTATCGCTCACAGCCAACTGTATTCTAACATTCCCCTTGTACCTACAAGGAAATAAGCAATAAGATAATTTGTACAAATGTTTATCTCAACTAACACGAAGAAGATATAGGAACAAGCGTTTGTAAGAATGGTTAGTACAAGAGTAGAAAAAGTCATGTGAGTGCAACACGTCACATTTTGTTTATTTTAAAATGCTGAATTGAATTTAGAAGATTTGGAACATGTGATATATTTAGTAAAATTGTAATAAATTTACTTTTTAAATTTAACTCTTAATGTAAAGAATACAGCAGATATTTTTCTGGCCTGTTTATTACAAACATGGTTTCTTGAAATTGTGTAACATCTGACCTGGCCACAGAAGAAGTTTTTGAACGGCCACAGTATTTTGACTATGTAAAGGTAATAATCGTTAATCTTTTACTTCAAGGCTGGTTGGACGAGGATGTGAATTATGTTTTACATTAGTTAATATTGAATTTAGATTTTAAGTAAATGAGCTTAATTATTATCAAGGGACGAGAAAACCCTATACAGTTTAATATATGCCGTAATTAATTGAATTAACGTTTAATTTCTGGTTATTACGGAATTTATTTGATGGGGTAGTTAGATAATAACTCTAATTTAATAGTGTAATTAGTTAATTGGTTATATCATCCATATTGAAAGATTAAATTACCAGAGTACCTATAGCTGGGTAAGAGAGCCTGCTGTTTGATTCTCATGGCTTTCTCTGTTACGTTCTTACAGAAAGTAGTATTCTATTACAACCAAAAGATCCATACCAAGATTTTACCGGAAATATACGTTAAGACTCTGTTGTAAGGCAATCTTTCACATGACTTTCTCTACTCACTCTTGTACAAAATATTCTTAAAAACAGTTATTGTTCTATCTACTTCTTGTTAATCGAGATAAACGTAGGCTTAAAAGACTTGATTATAGCTTAAGAGCTGGTCGGTATGTGATTGCTTTGACATTGTATTCTCCCTGATCGGGACATCTCAAGCAATATATAGTTTCATTCGTACCTTTCTGTGATAGCGGCAGAAGGCAAAGAGTGCCGAGGATGCGGACAGGCAAAACACCGAGCCGGTGTTTGCCCTCCCGGTATTATATACTTCGTAGAGAAGATAAAAATAGGACTTAATTTTTTACAGTTCAAAACACATTTAAAAGCAAAGAAGTCCAGCTAGCTAGCCTCTGGCTCTCGAGGTCGTGGGTTTGAACCCGGCGGATGATGATGGATTTTTTCCGGCATATGCCTAATGACATTTTTGCCGTTTCAAATGAAGAAAAATTATTAAATTTCTTTTCCGCAAATGCATTTCCAAGTTACGCTGCTAGAAAGGGTAGGTATGGGCATTATAGCATAGGCGCGCCTTTATAACTTCTTCCACGTAAATGGTATCACCTTTTGACCCAAATTATCTTCCTGGGTGAGACTCGCCTCATGTCTTCTTCAATATAGTACAGATTTCGGCTCTCTTCGTGAGACTCCTTTTTTCTTCTAAATCCATTCGTCCGCATTGAGCTCTCACTGACCTTACGGTTTTATTGTGAAAGGTAGGCAAGCTATGGGAGAGACTTCATGCTGTTTAAAATGTACCAAAAAAAAAGAAAGAAAGCAAATAAAGTTGGAAACTCTAAAGACAATTACAGGCCGCTAATATTTTGCCAGTGATGGTGCGTGACTTCCAATGTTCATGCTCGGCTGAGCGGGCAGTGTGACCCCCAGTGTCACGATCTCAAGACTACTCATGTGTCGAGTGAGTCCAAAACCTCCGGAGCCAGCCTTTCGTAGAGGGCACTTTGTAAACTCCTGCCTGCCCTTTCTGTATTGCTCTTCTAGGCAACATTAGACAACATTTAATTACAACTAATGATGGACAATACCATTATTTCTCGATACTGACATTGATTTTTAAGCACCAATACTCAATATTCGATTCTCACTTTATAAAAAGCTGTAAAGGCGATAGCTTATACTCAAGCCCAACATTACTTGGGACTTGAAAAAGAAAGCTCTTAAGGGACACTGGGAGTGAAATTTGAAAGTTCACATTTTTTGATACATTTTTCTGAAATTATTACTGTGTTTGTATTTATATGAGAATAGGAGGTACAACAAATTTCATTAAAATTGGATAATTCGTTTATAATATATAAATTATTTTATGAATTTAATAGGCACATTTTCAAAATAGAGCTCGCGTCTATTGACTTTTCAAAATTCATTTATATTGGCAGAACTGGTACTCTAAAACATGGGCAACAATTGTATGAAGAGATATTTCAAATACGTTTGCTGATTATGCTGTACATATTTTTTTAATAACAAAGAAAATTTAATCTTAAGAACTATTGATTTTTTTCATACAAAAAAAAATGTTTTTGGAATTCATGTCAATGATAACATCAATATTGAATCATAGTTTTGTTTAGCTGCTATTTATGAGTACTTTTGGAAATGTTCATTGAATCTGAAGGAAAACTCAGGCGTGACCTTCTTTTGGAATATGCAGAAATGTTTTGAGAAAAACAGGCTTTTATATATGAACATCCTGTGTACGTTAAGGGAAGAGCACTATTTGAAAGGGCCGTAATGACCACATGGAGTGGGGGATATGAAAAATGTTAGCTGATCCAGATGCACAGGGTTCCAGGAACAGTTTAAGGTAAAAAAAAAAAAAAAAAAAAAAAAAACAATTTTCGACTTTTTGACAATTTTGACCAAAATTTCACTCTTAGTGTCCCTTAAAATGTTATGGGAATATTATGGCTTTTAAATTTTAAACAAATAACTAATCCATATACATAGTACTTTTTCGTTAAAATGCAGCTTTTTGGGTGTAAATGTGTGGTAAAAACATTTCAGCCCTTAGTGTCAGTTTCTGAGTTAATGAGTGATACCGTAATTATTAGCCGTATTGTTAAATATGATTTTAATAATGAATTAAATAATTAAAATTATAATGAGAAAATAATGTGAATGTGTTTAATATAATGATTATTACGAATGGATAAGTTAGCTAGGAAGCAACAGTATTTGAATTGAATAACTAGTATGTGAGTAAATATTCTAATTCTAATTCAGACACACGATAAAAGTGAAACCTTTGTATTACAGGGAAACATTTTAATTATTCATCAATCGCTTTTGAATAGCATAGATTATGTTTATCGTTCATTTATTTATATAAAATTGAGTACATGTGTCACTGTGCATCATCTTCTTCGTCCTTAAGAAGAGAAATCATCGGTTTGTGATAACTAAAATATGTAATGAAAACCCTCAATTTTAAACTTTCTAGGAACCGTGAGAAAACTGCATATTCACAACAAAATTGTGTATTTTAATGAAGAACTTAGGTTATGAACAACGAGAACACTAATGCGTTGGTTATACACACGTGTTTCAACGGATGCTCTGTTGACAACCAACCAACTCTGTGATCGCCACGCCGCCTGAACGCAGTGCACGCAATCACGGATAACGAGAATGAAAGAAGGCGAGATTCTCCGATACCCGAAGACAAGCGTGACACTGTTCCAACTCTACTCGACACAGTGTTTACCCCCACCCCTTTTTACCACACAAAAAGTTTGCAGATCAGAATTTCAAAGCCCTCCCATAGGACAAAACATATGGGCCCCAAGTCATGGAATATAAATATCAGTACTTGCGAGATTTATAGTAAATTTCAGTGTAGTATCATCCTTCCCTATAAAGGGAAAAATCGTAACTAGGAAGGGGTGTCTTCATTTGTGGACTGAAAGACAGCAGACAAAATACATTTTATGTACTGGTAGGGTTAGTGTAATCGTAGTAATGAAATGCAGTACACGCCACTGTGCTTGCACTAACATACATCAACTATCTGGTAGATTACCACCCTAACTAATGGGCTGAACGGACCGTTTCCATTACTCTTACAACAGAGCAAGCTGAAACCACCCTTTCAACTCTTTGGGGGCTGATTTGTAGCAACTAGTCCTGGGCTAGACCTCCTGATTCCTCTTCTCTCAAAGCTTGTTATCATAGAACTTATCTGGTTACATTTTGCCACCACTGGTGCTGATGGTTATAGATTATATCATGAAGGGAACATTTCACATTGCGACCTATAGAGGTCATTCAATAAATAGTGCTAACAATGTTTGTATGTGACACTATCATCAGTAAATTATGGAGAGAAAAACATCTGATGTGTGTTATCTGTGAGCTTGAAGACAATAACCTTATTTATAAGATAGCTTTAGAGATTTTAAGAGCTGAAATCAAGACTGAAAAATTCAATGCCACAGGTGGGACTTCAACCAAGGAGCTTCCGCTAATAGAGCGGCTACTTTAGCCACTAAGCTACCATGGCCAACATGCCAGTATAACATTAAATTCCCCAGCCGATTCGTATTTTCCGGGTAGACCACAAGGGAATCTCATATCAGAGATAAATATCCCAAGGGCGACTTACAAATTGTAACTACTTTATGCCCCGGGATTAAGTAACCTTTAAATGTTAACTATTATTTATTTATGCCAGCATTAATGCGGTTTTTAAACACACAAGCCATGTATGGGCAATGTTTTAAAAGGTGGAATCAAGATTAAAAAATTCATTCCCATAGCCATGATCGGTCCAGATTCAAACCTCTTATTTCTTGGCATTTTAAAAATTGTTTCAACAGGTTACCACCTTACAGAGTCAGGATTCTATACTAATATCTTAAAGCCCTTTTCAAAATTAATCCTTTTCTATGGACTCTCCCCATTTCAATTTGGGCAATGTCACTTGCTATTGCTATCACCAACTTCGTGCACAAAATCTACAATTTTCCATCCATTTTCATTCCCCCATATTCAATGCCATATAGCATTGTTGCCTCAACTATCGAATTATATACCCTTTCTAACCATTTCACTCAAATCTCTGGCATTTTAAATAAATATATTCTCACTACCATCGTTGCTGTTTTTCATTTTGTTTTCCTTCTTCCATTTCTAATGTTTATTCAATTTAAGTCCTTTTTAAATACTACAAATTGTGTGTTTACTCTGTTTACATTTAGTCCCCATCGTAAACAGTAATTATCTACTTCTTGTAATCACAATTTTAGACCATTTGCAGTAATGGAACACACAACGAAGTCATATGTAAAGAATAAATCAGGAATTTTCACAATGTTTATATTTTCCTCGTAACATCGTCCAAGCACCAACAGATGAAAATATGCAAAGGCATCGAAATTTGGGCCTCAGATATTAAGTTTAAAATGAAACTTTTTAATAACCTGATTCAAAACTGCAGCATCGCCTCCCTCACTTAGGCATTGATTCTATGTGTAGGAATAATTTATTACAATTATTTATTTCCCTATCACCTTTTCAAAATTTTTTATAAATACTAGTCAATAATTTCGGTATAAAAATTAAACAATTTGTGTCATAATGTAGCGCGTATACGTCAATGTAATAGACCCCATTATATCCAGCTTTTCATAATGATACTGTTAACCACCAATCAAAGGTGGAACAGTTAATAACGATACTGCAACTCCAGCAATCAAAGGTGTGCCAGTTCATAACGACACTGCTAATCCACCAATCAAAGGTGCACCAGTTAATAACGATACTGCTAATCCACCAATCAAAGGTGCACCAGTTCATAACGATATTCCTAACCCACCAGTCAAAGGTGCACCACTTCACAACGATATTGCTAACCCAATAAATAAAACTAACATTCGTCCTAAATAAATTAATAATAGAACATAGGAAAATCAAAATCTTAAATATATGTAACCTCCAATTAAACACATAGAGATTGCTTGAAGAAAAAGAATTAATCCTGTTGCTTATATAAGAAATTTAAATATAATTAAGTATTTTTTATATTTTTTTGGACCAATCAAGGTGTACCGGTTCATAACCAGACTGCTATTCACCAATCAGTTCTTCCATAATAAACAAGGTGCCCATTGACGATCACGTGACTACCAACCGAAAAACAAGTTCTAGTTCAGTTCAGTTTTCAGATCAGAGGAAAGTATAACTTTAAGGGCCATTATGGCTCTTGTAGTAATATCCAACATTTCTGTTTACTACTTCTGTTCTTGTAGTATGGTTACTTTTAAATGAGAACGAATTAGTCTCAGAGCAACAAACCTTAACTGGCTGAACCGGAATGATGGGATCTTGTTCATCAGACTAAAAGCTCGTGATCACAAATCCCTTCCATTTCACACTGACAAATTTTTATAGGAGAATTAGATCGCACGGAGATCACGCTTAGCTGACCGTTATCCACGACGACAACAACAAACCGCTGTTCTGCACATTAAATCAGTTGATACATGCATTGTCGACAGCTCCGTATTACGCCTGTCTGGTCATTTAACTTCCAGCATCTGCTTCGGAGCAGTGTTTTAATCTTCTTATAGATTCCTGCCTTGTGGCTCATTTTCCACACCTACCTATAGCTATTTGCACATCATGAAGGCACAACGGGCTCTTATGGACCATGCTGTTCTTATGGAAGAATCAGGTGCGCCGTTGCCAAATTTGCGTGTTTTCAATTGTGACTAAGATAAAGTATGAACATGCATTTCGGTGTAAAATGTGTCGAAGAATACTATGGTATGCACGATAAACCTTCTATACAATTATACATTTTTTAAAATAATAAAATGTAAAATTTTGTAGAAAGCAGATTTTTTAACATCTTTCTCGCTCCCCACGTTTAAACATGGTTTCAAACCGAAATAATTGCAATGAAAAAAATCTGATGAGTTGCACTCACATGACTTTCTCTACTCTTGTACTAACCATTCTTACAAACTCTTATTCCTATATCTTCTTCGTGTTAGTTAAAATAAACATTTGTACAAATTATCTTATTGCTTATTTCCTTGTAGGTGGAAGAGGAATGTTGGAATACAGTAGGCTTTGTGCGATAGTCAAATCTTTTAAAGCTTTGAGATTCCGTTCTCTTTGTACACGAAACATATAAAAAATGAACAACGATGACCCATTTCACGAAAGTTACAAGTTTTCCGAAACTCACACACATAACAAGGTATATCTCCGAAATGGTTCACCCTACAAGAAAATTTATTGAGACATAAATTGTGTATTTTAGCAACATCTACATTCGACTACAGGGGCTATAGCCAGAAAATTCAAGATATACATTTCATTTGTCATAAAAATATCTCAAACATATGACATTTTAATCAAAATCGTTAGAGCCATTTTCAAGAATATAAAAATTTTCGAAAAATTTTCCATGTAAACGGTAGTTTAGGGTGGGGCTATTTTCTTCAAAATCTTCGTGTCACATCCTTGAACGACATTAAACTTAAATACCAACTTTGGTTTTTAACCGACTTTTCGTTTTTGAGCTATGCTGTCCACAGACTGACAGACTGACAGACTGACAGACACACAGACACACACACGGACCTTTTTCTAAAAATGCTTTTTTTTGGATTCAGGGGGCCTCAAAACATGTATTTCCGGTGAAATCTCGACTTCGAATTTTTGGGTGGAATACAATACTTCCCCTACTTACCAGTAGAGAAAGTAAAAATGTGGATTATTCGCTTGCTTTTATAGGCCACGTTAGTATTTAGATTATATCAATATGTTATCAATATAGGTGGAGTAAATGCTATCGAAATTAAGGCTCCTTGAATAATAATACAGGGACGACATTACAAATTTGCAGAAAATAAAACAAAGATTAGCTATAAAAATGTAGTAATGCTATTGTTGTTGAAAATATTCCCCTTTAATATCAATATATTTTTGCATTCCATAAAGCGAGTTCTTAAAGCCAATTTTCCTGAGCCACGTCAAAAACAAGGTTTTCCTAATGTTCCAGAGCTTCATCTGATGTGTTGCACTCATATGACTTTCTCTACTCTTGTTCTAATCATTCTTACAAGCTCTTATTCCTATATCTTCTTCGTGTTAGTTGAAATAAATTTCTTCACCCTAAACTACCCATTACATGGAAAACTACTCGAAAATTTTGATTAAAGTATTATATTTTTATGACAAATGAAATGTATATCTTGAATTTTCTGGCTATAGCTCCTGTAGTCTTACTTACTCTGGATGACTTTAGCATAACTGGTAAACCGTAAGAGATAGACCAAATCTTACTATACAAAAATGTAAATCTTGCTAAAACACCCAATTTAAGTGTAAAGAAATTTTTTGTAGAGTGAGCCATTTCGGAGATGTAATTAATGTTTTTCCACACAATAGCTGTGTGAAGGACATGATTGGAAAGCGTAGAGTGAGACTGAAAATGTCATATCGGCAAATTGGCCATGATAGCTTAGTGGTTAGAGTAGCCGAACGATAACCGGTAGATCCGTGGTTAAAATCCTGGTCATAGGATTTAATTTTTCAATCTCTCTCTACTCTTTCCATTTCGGAGATTTCCCTTGTTATTTGTGTTTTGGAGAGCTTGTACTTCTGTCAAATGGAACATAATTATTCACTTTTTATATGTTAACCGTGCAAAGAGAACGGAGTTTGAAAGTTTTAAAATATTTGATTATCTCTCAAAGCCTACTATATTCTAATATTCCCGTTGTACCTACAAGGAAATAAGCAATAAGATAATTTCTACAAATGTTAATCTCAACTAACACGAAGAAGATATAGGAATAAGAGTTTGAAAGAATGGTTAGTACAAGAGTGGAGAAAGTCATATGAGTGCAACACATCAGATTCTTATAAAAAAGTCCGCGCGCGCGAGCATGTGTGTGTGCGTGTGTGTGTGTGCGTGTGTGTGTGTGTGTGTGTGTGTGTGTGTGTGTGTGTGTGTCTGTCTGTCAGTCTGTGGACAGCATAACTCAAAAACGAAATATCCGTTAAAAACCAAATTGAGTATTTAAGTTTAATGTCTTTCAAGCATGCGACACAAAGATTTTAAAGAAAATTCCTCCACCCTAAACTACCCTTTACAAGGAACATTTTTCTAAAATTTTGATTTTCTAGAAAATGGCTCTAACGATTTAGATTTAAAATGACATATTTAAGTAAATTTTTATGGCAAATGAAATGTATATTTTCAATTTTCTGGCTATAGCCCATGTAGTCCTATTTACTATGGATGACTTTTGTAGAACTGGTAAATCGTAACAGATAAACCAAGTCTTACAATACAAACAACGATGATGCATTTCACGAAAGTTGTTTTCTGACACTCAAACATATAACAAGGAATATCTCTGAAATGGTTCACCTTACAAGAAAATTTGTTCGGACATAAATCGGGTATTTTAGCAAGATCTACATTTTTTGTATAGTACGATTTGGTCTATCTCTAACGGTTTACCAGTTATGCAAAAGTCGTCCAGAGTAAATACGACTACAGGGGCTATAGGAGAAAATTCAAGATAAACATTTCATTTTTCATAAAAATATCTCAAACATATGACATTTTAGTCAAAATCGTTAGAGCCATTTTCAAGAAAATCGAAATTTTCGAAAAATGTTCTATGTAAAGGTTAGTTTGGGGTGGGGCTATTTTCTTCAAAATCTTCGTGTCGCATTCTTGAAAGTCATTAAACTTAAATATCAACTTTGGTTTTTAACCGACTTTACGTTTTTGAGTTACGCTGTCCACAGACACACACACAGACATACACACACACACACACACACACACACACACACACACACACACACACACACACACACACACACACACACAGACCTTTTTCTAAAAATGCTTTTTTTTGGATTCAGGTGGTCTCAAAACATATATATCCGGTAAAATCTCGATATCGAATTTCTCGGTGGAATACAAAAATGTAGTTCTTATTAAAACATAATTAGTGTCTAAATAAATGTTTTGTAGATTCAACCATGTCGGAGATTTTCCTTGTTATTTGTGTGAGTTTTGGAGAACTTATACTTCTGTCAAATGGAACATCGTCATTTAGGTTTTTATATGTTAACCGTGCAAAGAGAACGGAATTTGAAAGCTTTAAAATATTTGACTATCGCTCAAAGTCTACTGTTTTCCCATATTCTCCTTGGAGCTGCAAGGAAATAAGCAATAAGAGCAACATTCTGAGGAGCTGCCATTAAATTTTTCCCCTGTAAAAGCGTAAGGTATATACTGTTTTGTAAGGAAATTTGTGTATTAAAGAGTGGTATAAAATTGAGGTTTTTGTTGAGAAATAATAAATGGTGAAGTGGTGTTTGACAGCTGTGCTACAGAATCCATCCGAGCCTAACAGGACAGAAGAGGGAGGAACCGGAAGTACTAGAGTTTACCTTCTCACGACCTAGGCAGGCAGGCAGCGGTATAGTTTTCAACGCGTTACGTTTTGGTCATGTCCTGGGCAGGAAGTGGTTAGATCCTTTCTCAAAGACTCCGAAAATCTTTGTTGGGATACTAGATACATTTCATTCACAGCGACTGAGCATTACGCCCTAATAGCTTAGGATGGTAGCTTAAATACTCCTATTTCAGCAACGTTCAACATGTATACGGGGTGCTCCCTAACCTTCATAAGTAGGGGAAGTATTGTATTCCACCCAAAAATTCGATGTCGAGATTTCACCGGAAATATATGTTTTGAGACCCCTGAAACCAAAAAAAGGATTTTTACAAAAAGGTCCATGTGTGTGTCAGCATAACTCAAAAACGATAAGTCGGTTAAAAACCAAAGTTGGTATTTAAGTTTAATGTCCTTCAAGGATGCGACACGAAGGTTTTGAAGAAAATAGCCCCACCCTAAACTACCCTTTACATGCCAAATTTTTGGAAAATTTTTATTTTCTTGAAAATGGCTCTAACGATTTTTATTAAAATTTCATGTTTGAGATATTTTTTATGACAAATGAAATGTATATCTTGAATTTTCTGGCTATAGCCCCTGCAGTCGTATTTACTCTGGACGACTTTTGCATAACTGGTAAACCGTTAGAGATAGACCAAATCATACTATACAAAAAATGTAGATCTTGCTAAAATACACAATTTGTGTCCAATGAATTTTCTTGTAGGGTGAACCATTTCGGAGATATTCCATGCTATTTGTGTCAATTTCGGAAAATTTAAAACTTTCGTGAAATGGATCATCGTTGTTCGTTTTTTATATGGTAAGTGTGCAAAGAGAAGAGAATCTCAAAGCTTTAAAAGATCTGACTATCGTTCAAAGCCTACTGTATTCTAATATTCCCCTTGTACCTACAAGAAAATAAGCAATACGATAATTTGTACAAATGTTTATCTTAACTGAGACGAAGAAGATATAGGAAAAAGAATTTGTACAAATAGTTTGTACAAGAGTAGAGAAAGTCATGTGAGTGCAGCACATCAGATTTTTAATTTTTTTTAAATTTTTTTTATAACTATCTCTACTACGTATAGTAAGCAGAGGAAGTATTGTATTCCACCCAAAAATGCGATGTCGAGATTTCACCCGAAATGTATATTTTGAGACCCCCTGAATCAAAATATTTTTTAGAAAGAGGTCTCTGTGTGATGTGTCTGTCAGTGTGTCAGCCTATGGGCAGCATAACTAAAAAAAAAATCTGATGTGTTGCACTCACATGACTTTCTCTGTTCTTGTACTAAACAGTCTTACAAACACTTATTCCTATATCTTCTTCGTGTTAGTTGAGATAAACATTTGTACAAATTATCTTATTGCTTATTTCCTTGTAGGTACAAGGGGAATATTAGAATACAGTAGGCTTTGAGCGATAGTCAGATCTTTTAAAGCTTTGAGATTCCGTTCTCTTTGCACGCTTAACATAAAAAAAATGAACAACGCTGTTCCATTTCACGAAAGTCTTTAAGTTCTCCGAAACACACACAAAACAAGGAATATCTCCTAAATGGTTCACCCTACAAGAAAATTTATTCAGACATAAAATGTGTATTTTAGCAAGACCTACATTTTTTGTAGAATATGATTTGGTCTATCTCTAACGGTTTACCAGTTATGCAAAAGTTCTCCAGAGTAGATACGACTACAGGGGCTATGGCCAGAAAATTCAAGATATACATTTCATTTGTCATAAAAATATCTCAAACACATGGCGTTTTAATCAAATCTTTAGAGTCACTTTCAAGCAAATAAAAATTTTTCCATGTAGAGGGTAGTTTAGGGTGGGGTTACTTTCTTGAAAATCTTCGTTTTGCATCCTTGAAAGACAGTAAAGTTAAATACCAACTTTGGTTTTTAACAGACTTTTCGTTTTTGAGTTATGTTGTCCACAGACTGACAGACACACAGACTGACACAGACAGACACAAAGACACACACACACTGGCCTTTTTTCTAAAAAATGTCTTTTTTGGATTTAGGGGGTTTCAAAACATACATTTCCGGTGAAATCTCGACATCGAATTTTTAGGTGGAATACAATACTTCCCCTACTTACTAGTAGAGAAAGTAGAAAGCAGTGTTACTTGTTTCAATGTGCTGATTTTTTGCTATTTGGATGGAATAAAACTGGTTATTTAACTTCTCGATTGTTCCCCGCTGACCACACATCAGAGGAACACGTACAAAACCAAATAACTGTGATGAACCCATCACTGGGCCGGACGTATCAGGCGCAAGTAAGTCACAACAAAATGTTTCGTATCTTTGCCCTACACCCTTGCTTCCATTGGAAAACATTTGAAGTCGGCTCTACAGTGTTGCCGCCGGTACACGCCTACTACACTTGGCAACAACGCCCAGAGCAAGCATTGGCCAGCGTTTGTCCTTCCTCTGATGCGATTTAGTTATATGAGGTAACTACTACACGTATTAGTTATGAAATTGGGGGAAAGTTGTGTGGAATTGGGTTTAATATGATAGCAGAGCTGTAAACATAATATGCTGGACGGGATAAGGCGCGCGTGAATCAGACCACGCAATGCCACTACTTGAAACACTGGAATACGCGAAATAATTAAAATGCTGTAAGCGATTAGTGGCACGAACTGTACGTTTCATTCCCCGAAAATTCGGTTTCAACAGATAAGCTTATCTTATACTCTTCTACATATTTTCCAGAAGCTATAGTTTCAGAGAAATTTGTAACTACTTTGCATTTGATGCTATTTCCTTATAACCTGCCAAAGCACCAGGAATGTTTCTAAGTATTCTTTGTTGGTTTTTCAGAATCTAAAGCTTTGTACTGTGTGACCAGCAGTACAAGGTGAACTAAGTAAACATTTTCTACTGTCCCATCATGATTATACACACAAGCAACATATGCAAATCACAGATTGTCAGATTTGTAGACGGGGAAAATGGCTGGAAGTTGAGCGGTTTTGTCGTCGAGTGCTCTTTTGTATTTATAAGACTATAGCGGCGTCAGGTGTATCTCTCTGACTTCCTTCAGTAATATTGCGGAACAGTGCGTGATTCTGTTCACTGGCCGTTCAAATTTCAGATAGGAAATAGAGACGTTACCCCCACCATCATTTGCTGCCAATCCCTTTCTTGTTTCTCACCGATTATACATACAAGTATTAGATTCACTTTCACTTTCGTAGTAAAAAAAATCGACTATGTAAGCAGATTAACAGTTCAAGCTCTCGTTCACCAACTATTCTTACAAAACCTTTTACCTTCTCTACAGGTAAGTAGAAGGAAGTATTGCATTCCACCCAAAAATTCGATGTCGAGATTTCACCGGAAATATATGTTTCGAGACTCCCTGAATAAAAAAAAGCATTTTTAGAAAAAGATTCGTGTGTGTGTATGTGTGTGTGTGTCTGTATGTCTGTGGACAACATAACTCAAAAACGAAAAGTCGGTTAAAAACCAAAGTTGGTATTTAAGTTTAATGTCTTTCAAGGATGCAACACACTTCATACTTCATTAAAACAAAAGTGAAATTTAACATATGTTAAATGTACCTATAGTGTATGGAATATGGCTGTTTAATACTTGATATTTCTAGCCTGTTTTGTCATTTCAACATTTTAAATGGCACTGTATAAATTATTGTGCTTACTTTGGTCCTTATTATTAGTGTCTATGTTTATATTTTTACACTGCCTTTTGTCCACCTATTTTAAGTTTTGGCGCCTGTTTTAGCGGGCTCTATTGTTTGCTATTATTCAGTGACATTCATTCACTAGAAACAGTAATTGTACTGATCAAGGACACCACTTTGCTGTAGTATACGCGGGAACGCTCTATAGAAAATTCCTGGAAGAAGATGAATGTCAAGGAAAACGTCTGTCTCCTTTAGAAGTGACTTTGAAATTATTTCACAATCATGTAATAAGTGAAACAAGGTTTATAACATAATCGTTTTTACACTATATCTTTCTTAGCATAAAAGTTGAGAAAGCACATAGATGTTGAATTCTTCCAGGCTTCTTAGAATATTACTTTAGTAGAACCCGTATCCATACTCTAATGATATACACGATATTTCATAAGAAGGAAAAATGCACATAAAGCACAAATGAACTCATGTTTACTTCCTCTACTACCTGTTAGAGGAGGTATTGTATTCCACCCAAAAATTCCCTCGCCAGATTTCTTGGGAAATATATGTTTTCAAGCCCCCGGAATGCAAGAAAAGCATTTTTAGAAAATTGTGTGTGTGTGTGTGTGTGTGTGTGTGTATGTGTGTGTGTGTGTGTGTGTGTGTGTGTGTGTGTGTCTGTCTATCGACAGCATAACTCAAAAATGAAAAGTCGGTTAAAAACCAAAGTTGGTATTTAAGCGTAACATTTTTTAAGGATGCAACACGAAGATCTTGAAGAAAATTCCTATCAAGCACTTAACTTTATCGTCTTCATCTCGAAAATAAAAATATTCGTCCTTCCATTGAATTCTATGTGCTACTATATATCCTCCGTGCCATCCGCCTCTGACTAGTAGGTCTGGTTCTGCTTGCGTTGGTCAGCGGAGGGGGGAAAATAACATGCGTAGGGAAGCGAGCGTGTGCGCTCTTGCTTATCAACGCTGAGGTGGTCTATGTTGACACAAATATAATTGCTCCACTGATACCGGTCGCGAAGTGACCTATGGACTCCTGAAATTCAGCAATGAAGGAGTATGCACCGTTGTGTTGCATAGTTACGCGGCTAAAGGTTCACGAATCACACGGATACATGAATCCGCTTTTGCCCACCTCTGCTGTAAGAGAGAGAAAATATGTAGATCCTATTAAAGCACACACTTTATGTCAAGAGGCCTCTCTCTCTCCCTCTCCCTCTCTCTCTCTCTCTCTCTCTCTCTCTCTCTCTGTGTGTGTGTGTGTGTGTGTGTGTGTGTGTGTGTGTGTGTGTGTGTGTTTCTGTCCTGAGTTATCCTTTAGTTCAAATGATGATGCCAAGGAAGGTAATAACTAATCATTTGTAACCAATAACTATGCATACAGGCTGTTAGGGGTATAAGCGTAGGTATTTTGATAATTGGCACCAAAACGTGTATCTATTGTGGATGTTAGTTCTTGAACAATTTTCCCACAAACAGATCACAAAGTTTATATCGATGTTTTCTTTCATGATCATAACTGCGCCGTGAAATAAACAATGTCTATGGACATCAACGATGTCCAACCTTTGTGAAAGAGGGGAGTGTCAGTTTACCTTCTTCCGATATACGCGAACTTTAACCCTCTACCGTGCATTGTGTTGCAGTGGCGGATTGGTGACACATACGCTGCCTTTGATTTACGAAAGCACTTTCAAATCTTATACGATAAACATCTGTTCATTGGTGATTTCTTTGGTAGTGCTTAGGTTTAAGAAGTCTATCAATATTTGACATAGCCTTAGAAGATCTACCAAGTGATCGTCGCGTAACCTATTGCGATACAGATCTTCAGTATAGTTAAATTTGGAGAAACTATTTGTATATTATATGTAGAGCTATACTCCTGCAAATGTATATTTCTCTATCTACTACATTTTAACCGACATAAGCATTTTCAGAAATTACTTATTGCGAATTTTCTTGAAGTTGCAAGGACAATATAGAATACAGTAGGCTTTAACCGATACTGAAATGTTTTAAGAGCTGGTTGCTATGCGATGCCTTTGAAATTCCATTCTCTTTGCAAAGCCAAGGAAGGAAAAAACGAATAACATATTCATATTTGAAAAAACTGTAAGTACAAACAAATTCAAACTTCATAAGTGGTTCATTCAAAAGGAAAAATAAATATTTGACACAAATTGTGTGTTTTAAGGAAATCTGCATTTTTTATTTAGTAAGTTTTGTCTGTCTTTTACTGCTTACCATTTATGCCAAAATCATCCAGAATGAAGCAATCTTCTGAGGACAGTCCCAGAAAATGCAAGGTATGGCTTAGAAACTGCCATGGAATCGCCTGTTTGTGTCCGTCACTGGATACAGACTATCTTTCCGACTGAGGGGTGCAGTGAGACATTGCTGCCCATTACGTAATGTTCTCCAAAGAGAGAATGTTGGACACCCCTGGTATAGACTCTGCTCTTAGCTTTACATCTCAATGTGTAAGCTGCTGTCATAGATACTGCGAGGTCATTGACCTTGCAGAAAGTGCACCATTCGTTATCTCGAGACTGGCCCACTCTACGTAATACCTTCTTTGCCACGCCTGCTTAGAGATACTAAGCAACTTGAAAACATACTACTGTTCATAAGTTCGTATATAAAGTAAGTATTGATGTAATATTGTTCATTATACTGCCCTCAGTTGTCAATAAAACATTTGTGCTTAGACTTCTAACACCCTGTATAGTACAGTATGGTCTCTCTTTTAAAATAATGCGTAGTAAACCATAATTAGCTACTGCGTAGCGATTTTTAAGTATGCTGTTATAAAGCATTTCTTTTTTCTACAGCTGTCTTCCCTTCCTGTTTTTCAACGAGGCATATTGCTTCATACTGACAGAGATGCACTGCTACTGCAAATGCGGCAGCAATTAAAAACTGGTTTTAGTCACCCAACCCCCTTCTATTACTTATCGCGTTCGGATCGGAACGTTCATTGACAGGCAGCGATTAAGGCAGGAGAAGTAATTGGACTAATGTGGGAGTACTGACGCATTTCGCTTCTGTGTTTGCACAGCCAAACTGCGTGCCTGCTTTAAATTGGAGACTTGGAGAATTTCTAGCCTTGCCTAGTTGTCCTTCACTTTTTACTTTCGATACTGAGTCTTTACCTGAAAGACATGTTTTGAGGTGCATAAATAACAAATCTGATGTGTTGCACTCACATGACTTTCTCTACTCTTGTACTAACCATTCTTACAAACTCTTATTCCTGTATCTTCCTCGTGTTAGTTAAGATAAACATTTGTACAAATTATATTATTGTTTATTTCCTTGTAGGTGCAAGGGGAATATTAGAATACAGTAGGCTTTGAGCAATAGTCAAATGTTTTAAAGCTTTGAGATTCTGTTGTATTTGCACACTTAACATATAAAAACATGAACACCAATGTTCCATTTCACGAAAGTTTTGCTTTCCGAAACTCGCAGACATTACAAGAAATATCTCCGAAATGGTTCACCCTACAAGAAAATTTATTCAGACATAAATAGTGTGTTTTAGCAAGAGCTACATTTTTGTATAGTATGATTTGATCTATCTCTAACGGTTTACCAGTTATGCAAAAGTCATTCAGAGTAAATACGACTACAGGGGCTATAGCCAGAAAATTCAAGATATACATTTCATTTGTCATCAAAATATCTCAAACATATCACATCTTAATCAAAATCATCAGAGCCATTTTCAAGAAAATAAAAATTTTCGAAAAATTTTCCATGTAAGGGGTAGTTTATGGTGGGACTATTTTCTTCAAAATCTTCGTGTCGCATCCTTGAAAGACATTAAACTTAAGTACCAACTTTGGTTTTTGACCGAGTTTTCGTTTTTGAGTCATGCTGTCCACAGACACATAGACAGACAGACACACACACACACACACACACACACACACACACACACACACACACAGACACACACACACACACACACACACACACAGACACACACGGACCTTTTTCTAAAAATGCTTTTTTTGGACTCAGGGGGTCTCAAAACATACTTCCGGTGAAATCTCGACATCGAATTTTGATTAGGCGCTGAGCATGCATGCTGTTCCATTAGATGCCTAGTGAAGCTAACGTGCGCGCATATTACGAGCACACGCGTGTCTGTGCGTGTGTGCATGCGCGCGATATGTGTCTATATCAGTATTCGCGCGCGCGCTTGTTTCTGTGCTTGCGCACGTGTGGTGTGCAGCACGTATGTTTGCATATGCAGGCATGTAGAAGCGCGCGCGCGCGCACGTGCGTGCGTGTGCGTGTGTGTGTGTGTGTGTGTGTGTGTGTATGAGTGTGAACAGCATAACTCAAAACCGAAAAGTCCGTTACAAACCCAAGTTGGTATGTAAATTTAATATCTTTCAAGAATGCGACACAAAGATTTGCAAGAAAATTCCTCCACCCTAAATTTTGATTTTTTTTTAAAAAAAAATGGCTAACGATTTTGATTAAAATGCCACATGTTTAAGATATTTTTATGGCAAATGAAATGTATATTTTAAATTTTCAAGCTATAACCTATCTAATCCTGTTTACTCTTATGACTTCTGCATGACTGCTAAAGCGTAAGAGATAGACCAAATCTTACTATTCAAAAAAGTAGATATCGTTAAAACACATAATTTCTGTCCAAATACATTTTTTTGGAGATATTGCTTGTTATTTGTGTCTTGTAATACTTTTCTTAAATGGAAAGTGTCGATTTTACTTTTTTATCTCTTGGCCGTGCAAAGAAAACTGAGTTTTAAAGCCTTCATATAGCGACCAGCTCAAAGACTACTGTATTCCCATATTCTCCTTGCACATACAAGAAAATCAGTAATAAGGTAATTTCTGCAAATGTTTATCTCGACTAACATGAAGAAGATATAGGAATAGGAGTTTGTAAGAATGGTTAGTCGAGGCGTAGAGAAAGTCATGTGAGAGCAACACATCAGATGTTTCCAGAAGTTTACCCCGTGTACTTCCTCGTTGAAAGAGGTCAACATCCAGAATTATAGCTACGGATGGGAAAATGTATCAGTACTTTGTTTCCAATGACGTCACAGCTTCTTTATGCATTGACCTCTCAGTAAGTCATTTGTAACAGGCGATCCATGGAAATGTTTTTTGGTTGGTATACCGCCATATACAAGATATCATCTAAATGCCGGTTTCCTCTAAACACGACTTCTCGATTTATGCTCCCGCTGATCCAAATGTTTTTAACCTGGTTTCCTTACTCCTTGCCTATAGCAAGCACAGTATTTCACCCAAAAATTCAATACTGAGATTTCATCGGAAATACACGTTTTGAGGGGTATTGTATTCCACTGAAAAATTCAATACCGGTATTTTACAGAAAATTTAAATATTTGAGGACTATTGTATTCTACTTAACAAAGCAATACCAAGATTTCACTGAAAAAACACGTTTTGAGGGGAATTATATTCCTTCCAAAAATTCTATACCAAGATTTTCTTGGAAATACACGTTTTGAGGAGTACTGTATTCTATCCAAAAATTCAATACCAAGATTTCACTAAAAAAACACATTTTGCGGATTATTGTATTATATCCAAAATTTAATTACAGAGATTTCATCCGAAATACACGCTTTCAAGAACGTTGTATTGCACCCAAAAATTCAATATCGAGATTTCACTGAGAATACACGTTTTGCAGATTATTATATTCCACCTAAAACTCAATGCGAGGATTCCAAAGAGATACATATTTAAATCCTCCTTGAATCACCAAACATCTTACATGCTACATTTACATAATTTTCTCTACCTATTCTTCAACCAACTATTCTTACAAAACCTTTTACTTTCTCTACTGGTAAGTAGAAGGAAGTATTGTATTATGCCCAAAAATTCGAAGTAGAGATTTCACTGGAAATATATGTTTGGAGTCCCCTGAATAAAAAAAAAAAAAAAAAAAAAAAAAAAAAAAATTAGAAAAAGGTCCATGTGTCTGTCTGTGTGTTTGTCAGTGTGTGAACAGCATAACTCAAAAATGAAAAGTCAGTTAAAAATAGAAGTTGGTATTTAAGTTTAATGTCTTTCAAGGATGCAACACAAAGATTTTGGAGAAAATAGCCCCACGCTAAACTACTCTTTACATGGAAAATGTTTCAAAAATTTGTATTTTCTTGAAAATGGCTCAAACGATTTTGATTAACATGTCATATATTTAAGATATTTGTATGACAAATGAAATGTATATTTTGAATTTTCTAGCTATAGCCTATGTAGTCCTGTTTACTCTGGATGACTTTTGAATAACTAGTAAACCGTTAGAGATAGACCAAATGATACTATACAAGAAATGCAGCTCTTGCTAAAATACACAATTTATGTCTGAATAAATTTTATTCTAGGGTGAACCATTTCGGAGATATTCCTTGTTATGTGTGTGAGTTTCGGAAACTGAAATGGGTCATCGTTGTTCAGTTTGTTATATGTTAAGCGTGCAAAGAGAACGGAATGTCAAAACTTTAAAAAATTTGACTATCGCACAAAGCCTACTGTATTCTAATATTCCCCTTGCACCTACAAGGAAATAAGCAATAAGATAATTTGTACAAATGTTTATCTTAACTAACACGAAGAAGATATAAGAATAAGAGTTTGTAAGAATGGTTAGTACAAGAGTAGAGAAAGTCATGTGAGTGCAATACATAAGATTTTTTCTTTAACATAACAGAGATGGACATTTGTGGAAAATATTAGGTATGTAATAATGAATATTAAATATTATAATAAATATTAAAGCATGGTGCATTTTTTGAAATATAAAACAAACAATTTACTTTTTTTTACCAAACAGGCTAAAACATCAGTTCATTGTTCCCTTTGATACCAAGTTTGTTATTTACATGACTTCGTTTTTGACCAATGCACAAAATTGTAAAAAAGCATCATATATCGTAAACATTGTCTAGTCAAATTCATTTTTGGGTGAACACATAACTTAAAAGGAGGGTAATTAACAAAGTAACAAGAGAAATTGAACAAATTACACAGCAATCCACTCGAAAAAACAGTGATTATTTGTGAAACGTAAACAAATTTCATTTATTTTTGGAAACATGGGGCTTTAAAAATTTTCGACATAGTCTAGACACACTAAATGTGGTAGAGAAGGCCATGGGATGAAACTAATTCGAATTTGTGCCCTGAACTGAGGATGTTTGCAAGGAAAGAACGGCCGACAGATTCAGTATGGGACTTGACCTTGAGGCCAGCCATAAAATGCAGAACATGGTTTATGCAGCGTCTGAGTCTGGACTGCAGTGTTCAGTTAATAACCGTGTCGTAATGTAACACCAAGCAAGTCTTGTTCAGTTTCCCTTGGTTCGGTACCTGTCTTGTGTTCTTGCGAAGAAATCAGACAGTACTTGCGGAAAAAATCTGATGTGTTGCACTCACATGACTTTCTCTACTCTTGTACTAACCATTCTTACAAACTCTTATTCCTATATCTTCTTCGTGTTAGTTAAGATTAATATTTGTACAAATTATCTTATTACTTATTTCCTTGTAGGTGCAAGGGGAGTATGGAAATACAGTAGTCTTTGAGCGATAGTCAAATGTTTTAAAGCTTTGAGATCCCGTTCTCTTTGCACGCTTTACATGTAAAAAATGAACGACGATGTTCCATTTCACGAAAGTTTTAAATTTTCCGAAACTGACGCAAATAACAAGGAATATCTCCGAAATAGTTCACTCTAAAAAAACATTAGCAAGACATAAACTGTGTGATTTAGCGAGATCTATATTTTTTCTGTAGTAAGGGTTTGTATATCTCATGCGGTATACGAGTTATTAAAAACCCATTCAGAGTAGTCAGGAATACATGGGCTGTAGCCAGAAAATTCAAACTATCCATTTCATTTGTCATACAAATATCTTAAACATATGACATTTTAATTAATTTTAATTTAGGATGGGGTTATTTTCTTCAAAACCTTTGTGTCGCATCGTTGAAAGACATTAAACTTAAATACCAACTTTGGTTTGTAACCGTCTTTTCGTTTTTGAGTTATGCTGTCCACAGACCGACAGACACAGACACACGTACACACATATCCTTTTTTAAATTTTTTTTTTTTTTTTTTTTTTTTTTTTTTTTTTTTTTTTGATTCAGTCAGTCTCAAAACATATATTTCCGGTGAAATCTCGATATCGAATTTTTGGGTGGAATACAATACTTCCTCTATTTACCAGTAGAGAAAGTAAAAATATTCCGCCTTCTACAAATAAGTCATACATTTCTCCGTGTTGGAAATATAAATGTTACATATTACGTTCACAGTGGTTTTCTCCACTCAGTCTTAGGTAACACATTCACATCTCTTTCTCTACTCACTCTTCTATAACAGTTTTCCTAAAAAAGTACTATTTTACAGAACATATTTTTACTTTCTCTACTACGTATAGTAAAGTAGAGGAAGTATTATATTCCACACAAAAATTCAATGTCAAGATTTCACCGGAAATATGTTTCGAGTCCCCTGAATCAAAACTAGAGAATTTTTCTAGTCAACAAATTGTATAATCTGTGGGTAAAAGAAGCATGTAATACTTGCTGCTGATAAAGATAAAAGCACACACACACACAGACACGCATAAAGACAGGCAGACGCACAGACAGATACACATTTACACAGACACACACATGGTCACCCAGACAGCCACACACACAGACAGGCAAACATACACACACAGAAAGACACTGATACAGAGCTTCAAGAGCCTCAAAACGTGTATTTCTGGTAAAATCTCGATATCGAAGTCTTGGGGTGTGTTTACACCACCTTTCCTATGTGCTACCCATGGTAGAGAAGATACAAATTTAAGACATCCTTTCCTGTTCTTGAAATATACGTAACGTAACATTTGAATTCACTTGTCAGTAAATGTTCACTTGTTTTCGTAAATGTTGTTATGAAACTCAGAAAAACAAGTCAGTTAAAGAAGTGGCATTAATAGAAGGAGAATAAATCTGAAGACATCCCGCAAGGCAGCAGGATGACGTCAACAACGCATGGAGGCACCCCCAGGAGTTGCCATGTGACACGTGTGGATATCACGTGGACTGTACTGATGTATTTATGTAAGCCTGGTTCAAGTATATCATAATGTTATGATTACAGCCCGGATTAGCATACTTTTTTCTGATGATACCATGTGTAAAATATACGTGACTCGTAAGATTTTGACTAAAATTAAAGCAATTTTAAGGTTCATTTTCCTGCATTTTTAGAAAAGACAGGATTTTGTCATTTTTCACAGGTTTGATTGCATTGTTTAAATATTAGTAGAATCAAGTTTTAGAATCTGAAAATACAAAAATTGTCAGAAATATATTAGAATGGGGCTCACTTATTCATATTATATTAAGCGTTTGGACTCTTCAAGCACATATTAATACGTCGATACATATCAGGCATGCCCAACGTTTGCAAAAGAGGGGAGGTTGGATTTACCTCCGTCCACTATATGCACTCTTTGCCACTCTTTAACACACAGGCGTGTATTGTGTTACAGTGGCGGTTTTGTTACACACACACACACACACACACACACACACACACACACACACACACACACACACACACACACACACACAGACACACACACACACAAACTCTAGCAATATTTGACGACAAAGTCGAAGTGTTGTGAACTAGATAACGTGGAGATTATCGTACAACAACGATATACTAACAATATCCATTGTGTGCTTGGGGTCATATCTGGTTGATGGTAGTGGTCTGAGCCTAAATACAATATATCAAAACTTTTTTCTTTTAGAATATTTAAACACTGAAATCTATCCATGTTATCTACAAGAAAAAGCAGTTGTCGAAAACCAGATGTACCCATATATCGCCATATCATAGAATCTCCACCACCGTGCTTCATTGTAGCTTGAATGGTCTGCTCTTTTCCACACCAAAATCCTGCAATCATTTACAAAATGTGAAATTTATGTTCATCTGTGAAGAGAAATCTGTCGTACAAACTTGTGCCCTTGCTTATATGCTTCGAGAAAATTCAAGCCTTAATTTCATATTCTTCTTGCTGATGTATGATTTTCTTCTAGGTACCCTAGCTTTATAACCTGCAGTACTTATAATATGCCGAACATCCCTTGGTGCGGTCAATGTATTAAACTAACTTTGCGATAGTTTCTCAAAACTTTTATTTCACAATTAATGAGTGTATTTTTTTCTCTATAGCGCATCATCATGATCTGCAAAGCTCCTCGGCTTCTTTCTATAATATCAGCAATTTCTGAAAATGATTTTCCCTTTTGATATTGGGAGATAGCTATTTGCCTTTCCGCTACAGTTTTTGTTTAACTTTATGGGCCATTTTTCTGTTGTACGGTATTCAACACATATGAGAACCAACACGAAAGAGGTGCAGTTTGTCAATAAAGGCGTATGAATATGTTTTTCCCTGCCAAATGACACCATAATTGGGATATTGTTTTTGTTCTTGAAGCTTATTTATCTAATGTCCAAGGCTATGTCACCATTATACTGCCTACTTCATGGTGCAGCCTTGCAGTCAAAATCTTGGCGCTTTTATTCAATTCAATATGGAAATAACAGTAATCAGTTGTAGTGCAGCATTGTATGAATAATTGTTTCCTTGACTGTATATGGATATTTTCCACAAGCATTTTGCTAGTATTATTAGAAAAAAAGGTACAAAATCATGAATTAAGACCAATTTCATCAAACAACATTCAGCAACATTCTTTGATGACGAAATGTGTGTTAGCTCTCATATTTCATTGTTGAGTTAGAGACTTTGGACTCCCAAAGTCCCAATGAATTAAACAAGCGCTACTTTGATAGTGCCTAGAGACGCGATTTCATATCGCAGGCAGCGATGAAAGAGATGGGATCTCTGAAAAGTAGACCATGAAAGCAAAGCTCAAGAGGAAGGGATAAGTTTACGTGACCGGCGCACAGATGGCTCTATGTGAGATGAATAATGGCGATGTAATTGCGTGCGCCTGAACAGAATCCCAACTCCGCATGGTGCCAGTTGGACTCATTGACTGACGCATACTGATCCAGGTTTTATTAGCTGCCGCCCTTTTTCATGTGATTCCCTAGCGGGTAACGATCCCCTGCCTTCACAGTCCCCATCTATAACAAGTAATTGCAGCATTCGTTATACTTATTATTACTCAGTATTACAGAAAACACGAAAATCATGGCATTACTTCGAAAATCGCCTTTAAGATCGAAAACAACATTAGAAAATAAACCTCTATCACAAGGGTTGCGAATTGTCCTCTAGGTATGGAACAGGAAATGATATTGACAACAAATTATTAAAATTTCAAATGATATATGGCACAATTCATAGAGCATTAAGAAAGAAAACGAGGAAGGATACAAGAATGAAGTTTTACAAGACAATGGCGACATCTGTGGATACCAAACACGAAGAGCTTACAAGGTATAGAAATGAATTTTCTAAGAAGGACCAAAGGTTGTACGAAATTGGACCACATAAAAATGAGGAAATTAGACGAGAATTGGGAATATACTCATGGGCAAAATAAAGCGTTATAATATGAAGATGACAAGCATAAATCAAACTTTGGTTGTCTTACAGGTGTTTATATACAATTTCAAAGGTACTTTTTGAATACTCGTATCTATAAACATATAAAAGCCACCACTTTTTAGTTGTTTAGTTTCCTATTTATTTAATATAAACATGTATTTCGTGTTTCAAAATTTGAACATAATAAGCTTAAAACCAAAGAGTTCATTATGTTAACCAAATAGTTTTAAAATATCTTTAAGACTAAGTAGCAATGGGACTTTAGAGTTTTATTTATTGTAAAAGAAAAATTTAGTATGTTAATCATAAGACAGCGTAATGATATTACGTGTATAAGATAAAGGAAGGTTATAAACCTGCCTAACCACAGCACAATTATTGTATGCAAAATATGTTTAATATAAACAAAATAGTTAATGACAGCGTAGAAATTATTACTGCCGCGTAGGTGGAACGAGCCCACCACTGCACGTGTTGTATCGCAACAGCCATGTCACTCAGCAAGAGAATGTGGGGTGGGTAAAGGCAAGTTCAATCGCCACCTCTCCTCTCGTGCCCATGCCTGGTCCACGTAGCACACAAAGTAAAAATCTGATGTGTTGCACTCACATGACTTTCTCTACCCTTGTACTAACCATTCTTATAAACTCTTATTCCTATATCTTCTTCGTGTTAGTTAAGATAAACATTTGTACAAATTACATTATTGCTTATTTCCTTGTAGGTACAAAGGGAATATTAGATTACAGTACGCTTTGTGCGATAGTCAAATCTTTTAAAGCTTTGAGATTCCGTTCTCTTTGCACATTTAAAATATAAAAAAAATGAAGAACGATGTTCCGTTTCACGAAAGTTTTAAAGTTTTCCGAAACTCACACATATAACAGGGAATATCCCCGAAATGGTTCACCCTACAAGAAAATGTATTGAGACATAAATTGGTATTTTAGCAATATCTACATTTTTTGTATAGTAAGATTTGGTCTGTCATACCTACAAGAAATAGAAACAAATGCGAAAGATAAAAAATGGATTACACTACTTTCCAACCCAGATATAATCCCCCAGAGACCAAGGAAAACAGCGGTTGCAGCCTTCCGACTATTGACAAATCACGACTGCTTAGCAAGTCATCTCTACAGAATAGGTATCTCAGCCTCACCAATATGTGTCCTGTGTAACGATCCAGCAGAAATGAACGAAGACCACTTGAAGACCTTTGAAGAATTAAGATCAGAAGAAACTACAGTTCAAAAGTATTGGAAAGCACGAATGCTAATGGCTTCATTGCCAGATGCAAGGCACTAGAAAACAACAACAGATTTGGTCTATCTCTAACGGTTTACCAGTTATGCAAAAGTCGTCCAGAATAAATACGACTACAGGTGCTATAGCCAGAAAATTCAAGATATACATTTCATTTGTTATAAGAATATCTCAAACATATGACATTTTAATCAAAGTCGTTAGAGCTATTTTCAAGAAAATCAAAATTTTCGAAAAATGTTCCATGTAAAGGGTAGTTTAGGCTGGGGCTATTTTCTTCAAAATCTTCGTGTCGTATCCTTGAAAGACATTAAACTTAAATACCAGCTTTGGTTGTTGAGTTATGCTGTCCACAGACACACTGACACACACACACACACACACACACACACACACACACACACACACACACACACACACACACACACACACACACAGACAGATATACCTTTTTCTAAAAATGCTTTTTTTGGATTCAGGGGGTCTCAAAACATATATTTCCGATGAAATCTCAACATCGAATTTTTGGGTGGAATACAATACTTCCCCTACTTACCAGTAGAGAAAGTAAAAATTACTGTTTGAGTCAAAGCTTTGTTTCAGAAAGTCCCAAAATTCTGTATAGGATTATTTAGCTGTCTAGTGTGCCTCTTGCTGTTGCCGTAACGTCGTGTAAATTACGGTACACACTAGCGAGTTTGTCAGTTATTGTTTGGAATCTGTTTTAATGCATTTAAAACTCAATTTTGCTGGCTACACTTTCATTGGAAACATCAGCCCTGGAAATTGCATTCATAAGTGTGTGAAATGAGTTTACCGATAATCGAATTCGGCCCACTCGACATTTTGTTTGGTCGTATTGACGGAACTGTCAGTTCCACGAGAGAGAAAATATCATCCTCAAAAAACGTGCAGCGATAAAACGAATTTCCAACAAAACGCGTATGCTAATTTTTATTAATTTATGCACTCCAAACTCCAACTCTAGGAAAAATCTGCATCATAGCCAAATCACTTTCGCCCCCTTCCGACACCAAAATAATTTTTATTAACTCCAGCACTGCAGTACTGCAATCCATTCAGAAATTCGATATCAAGATTTCAATGGAAATACCTACATGTTTTGGGTCCCCTAAATAAATGTGTTACACTCATACGCCTTTCTCTACTCTTGTACTAGCTATTCTTACAAACTATTATTCCTCTTATCTTCATGATGTAAACATTTGCAGAAATTATCTTGTTAATTTTCTTGTAGGTACAAGGGAAATATGACAATTAGTAAATTCCATTCTCTTTCTATGGCCAAGAGATAAAGTGTATAACAACCTTCCATTTGAGAAAAGTATGAAATATTCCCAAAGTCACACCAATAACAAGGAATGTCTCCGAAATGGTTCATTCCACGAAAAAAAAAAAAAATGGATTTGGGCATATATTGTGTGTTTTAACGCTAACATATAAAAAATGAATAACGGTGTTCCAGTTGACAGAAGTACAGTTCTCCAAAACCCACATAAACAACAAGGAATATCACCGAAATGGTTCACTGTCCATACAAAAATATGTATCTGGACATAAATTGTGTGTTTTAGCAAGATATACATTTGTTGTATAGTAAGATTTGGTCTATCTTACGGTTTATCAGTTATGCAAAAGTCATCAAGTCTGACTGCATGGCCAGAAAGTTCAACATATACATTTGATTTGCCTTAAAAATATCTTAAACGTATGGCATATTAAACAAAATAATTAGCCATTTTTGAAAGAATTCAAAATTTTCCATATAAAGGGTTGCTTAGGGCCAACGAAAGATATTAAAATACGATAGCAGCCGACTTTTCGTTTCTGAATTACACACACACACACACACACACACACACACACACACACACACACACACACACACACACACACACTCACACACACGGACACTTTTCTAAAATTGCTTGTTTTTGGATTCAGGGAGTCTCGAAACATATATTACCGATGAAATATCGAAATCAAAATTTTAGACGTAGTTAACAAAGTAAGAATCCATATTGCACTCACATGCCTTTCTCTCCTCGTGTAATGAAAACGACTGAGTGCATGAGAAAAGCAGAATATTTCTAAATATCACGTCGTGTTGCAGCGCGGTGTTCACAAGTTGATATTTCCAACATGCAGCTGAGTTTATTCATAGTCTGTTCCAAGTTATCGTCTGTTAGGCTATCTTACATGCATGAGTAATTTGTTGCTAATAAAGAAAGGGGAGGTATAGCAAACTGCCTATTTGTGTGTCCGACATAAAAACTCGAAAGCCTACAAACCGATGATATCCCAGTACTTCTGCATGGTAGATTTGGACATACACAGCAAAGGAGATCGAGATGACTCAGGTGTGCCAAATGGAAATGGGGAGGACTAGAAAGCGTTAAAATAGGTGGGCATATACTATGACAATGTGGGATCCGAGATGGGGAAAAAGAAACACAGGACGACTGCGTCAGAGAGGTACAATAGTGTGTTTTCACATTATTATGTCAATTATTCACAATGGTGGGTGTTGTTAATGAGTTACCAATGACTTCACTTACTCGGCTACGCCAAGCTAGGGAATATATATTCTTTGTTCAGAACCCTAAGACAGGGCTGTTAAAGAGTTTAAATATCTGGGGCCATTTATTGGTGAATCAGGCAGCTGTTAAGTGGATGTAGACAGTGGGTTAGACCACGCAAGAAGAGCTATATACGAATGTTGAATGGTATTTTGTGGAGTAGAACCATGTTGAACTATAAAACGAAGAAGATTTTGAAGATTGACCTATAGTGCAGAGGCATGCACTTGCTAGAGGGACAAAGATCTAAGATCTTGGCAGCATTTTAGAATTCTTACCTCGTGGAAGAAGGAAGCGTGGCAGGCCAAGAGCAACTTGGAGGGGACACATTTATAGAATGATGAATGATCGATGCCTAGAGGAAGATGACTTGTTCAAACGGAAAGAATGGCAACGCTGAAGAGCGGAGAAGCTCTTAAAAGTAAGCAATGTCCAGTAGAAAATCTCACAGGAACTAAATAACCCTACAAGGTGTGGCAGACCTTTCCCCAAATGGATCTCTCAAGCTATCTTTACTCATTATATGAAAAGACAGACTATACTTTCAACTTAATGCAATACAAGTGTCAATTTTTACTTTCTCTGCTGCGTACAGTGAGGTCGAGGAAGTATTGTATTCCACCCAAAAATTCGATGTCGAGATTTCGCCGGAAATATATGTCCTGAGGCCCCCTGAATCAAAAAAAAAAAAAAAAAAAAAAAAAAAAAAAAAAAAGAGCATTTTTAGAAAATGGTCCATGTGTGGACAGCATAACTCAAAAACGAAAAGTCGGTTGAAAACCAAAGTTAGTATTTAAGTTTGACATCTTTCAAGGACTCGTCATGAGGATTTTTAAAACAGTTGTTCCATCCTAAACTACCCTTTACATGGAATATTTTTCGAAAATTTTGGTTTTCTTGAAAACGGCTGTTAACGATTTTGATTAAAATGCCACATGTTTGAGATATTTTTATCACAAATGAAATCTATATTTTTAATTTTGTGGCTATAGCCCTTCTAGTGGTATTTACACTGAATGACTTTTGCATAACTGGTAAACCGTAAGAGATAGACCAAATCTTACTACAGAAAAAATGTAGATTTTGCTAAAGCACACAATTTGTCTAATTTTTTTTAATTTTTTTTTTAATAGAGTGAACCGTTTCGGAGATATTGCTTGTTGTTTGTGTGGATTTTGGAAAACTGTACTTCTGTCAATTGGAACACCGTTATTCATTTTTTATATGTTAGCGGTGCAAAGAGAACGTAATTTTAAAGCTTTAAAAGATTTGACTATCGCTCAGTCCACTGTATTCCCATATTCCCCTTGCACCTAGAGATTTATGTTAAACTTCAGTTGTTTTGGAGAGCGGCGGTGCAAAGAAGATCACCCAAGGCAATGTCTTGACCTTGAGGACCAATGGACGAAATACACTTGGAGCACGAAACGCGAAACTGTTTCACCCTTGCAATGACCTAACAGTATTGTCTAGAGGCAGTAGTATCAAGCAGGTGTTGGCTATGGTCTGAAGATTACTGCACCATACTCCTGAGAGGAAACAAGTGAAGGACGGGAGGCGGGCGGTCGGTCGGTTACAATGGGTTCAACAGCTTACACCAGCTGGTGGTGCTTCATGCAAGTGGAATTTCCCTGTAACACGAACGTGCTTCTGCATTGATATGTCGCATTTCTGTCCGCAGCAACTGGTGTAATGTTAAATTGTGTTTGACATAACATGGTCTAGCGATACGAGACGAAATGATTGCTTGGGAAAGGAAAAAACTCAGATCCAATTAGCGTGCCTTCCTATGCTTTATTGAGATTGTTAGTATTGTTAGGGATGCAACCAAGATACAGTGGATACCTCGATACTCGGTGCTGTCGAAGTTGATATCCAAATTATACACTCAGAAAATTAACCATTTAAATATAGCTTTAAAATTGTTGCACTCACATGACTCTCTACACTTGACTATTCTTACAAACTCTTATTCCCCTATCTTCTTGTTAATCTTATTGATAATTTTCTTGTAGGTGCCCAATTCTGACAAATAAGGAATATCTCCAAAATGGTTCACTCCACAAAAAATTCATTTGGACATAACTGGTGTGTTTTAACGAAGTCTACAGTTTTTCTATAGTAAGACTTGGTCTGTCTCTTACGGCTTATAAGTTATACAAAAGTCATGAAGAGTAAGCAGGACTACATAGGCTATGGCCACAATATTTCAAATATACCTTTCATTTGCCATAAACATATCTTAAACATATGCCATTTTAATCAAAATCGTTAGAGCCATTTTTGAGAAAATGTCTGTTGCGTAACTGCTGAGCGAGAAGAGATCGAAAAAATATTCTACAAAAAAAAAAAAAAAAAAAAAAAAAAAAAAAAAAAAAAAAAAAAATTCTTATTTGTTGCACTCACACTACTTCTCTACTCTTGTACAAGTTTTTTCAAACGCTTATTCCTCTATCTACTTCAGGTTAATCCAGATAAACATTTCCAGAAATTATCTGATTGCTTATTTCCTTGTACGTACAAGGGGAATATGGGAATACAGTAGGCTTTGAGCGATAGTTAAATCTTTTAAAACTTCGAGATTCAGTTCTCTTTCCACAGATAAGATATAAAAAAATAACGATCTTCCATTTGACGAAAGTTTAAGTATTGCAAAAGTCACATAAATAAGGAATATCTCCGAAATGGTTCACTCTACACACACACACACACACACACACACACACACACACACACACACACACACACACACACACACAACACACACACACACACACACACACACACACACACACACACAAAAAAAGAAAAGAAAGAGACAAATTATGTGTTGTAGCATGATCTATATTTTTGTATAGTAAGATTTTTAAGATCTCTTACGGTTTACGAGTTATTCAAAAGTCATCCAGAGTAGACATCACTACATGGGCTATGGGTAGAAAATTCAAAATGTACATTACATTTGTCATAAAAATGCCTTAATCATATGATATTTTAACCAAATCATTAGCTATTTTCTAAAATTGAGGGCGGCGGAATTTTGTTAAAAACCTTTGTGTCCCATCCTTAAAAGACATTAAACTTAAATACCAACCTTGGTTTTTAGCCGAGTTTTCGTTTTTGAGTTATGCTGTGCAGAGACACATAGACACAGGACCTTTTTCTAATTTTCTTTTTCGTTTTCAGGGTGACTCAGAATATATATTTCCGGTAAAATCTCCAAATCGAATTTTTTGGGTGAAATACAGTACTTCCTCTACCTATTATACGTAGTAGAGAAAGTAAAAAATAATACGGAATATAAACGGATGTACTGGTGTGACAAAATATTTGGAGGAGATAGTAATAGAAATTTAGTAAACCATGCAACATTGCCTCAAAATCGACCCTGCTGTGTGGAAGTGAGACATGGATGTTAAGAACAAATGATAAATGACTTATCGAAGCAGTGGAAACGAAACTTTTAAGATCGATGGCAGGACTGAGCCTTAGAAAGCAAAGAAGAAGTCAAGAAATTAGAGAACTTTAGATAGAGAAGAGCGTGGTGGAAGATGTAACACACTAGCAGAAGGAATTGCATCAACAGGTGCACATAACGTTTCCTGATCGTTTGCCGTTGCAAGCATATTAGTATAATTTAATCGGAACACGGGATATAGGACGGCCCAAAAAGAGATGCAAGCAGCAGTTTATATAACACTGGTTTCGTGGCGGGAATGCACCCAATCCTTGTGTCAAAAGGAGGAACAGAAGGAGGAGTAGGAGGAGGGAGGGTTGGTTTAGGAGAACCCAAGCTCTCATGGCAAGGTTCTTTTGGTAACTTTCTGGGCTTTCGCTGCTGCTGCCTTTTTCTTTTCAGCGTGGGCAGTTTTCCTACTCCTTAGATCGTTTAGAAGTACTCAAATTTTCTGAATTTTCTTTTGATTACTGGTTTACTTTAAATACCCAGGAGGAGACAGCTAAAACTTGTCCAGGGAGCTTAATTCTGAAGGTTCAAGAATCTAATGTTCAACAAGAGGTTCTCAATTCTTATGTGAAAATGAACACAACTGAATTTAACTTCAATAAATATGATACAGGTCATATCTATAAATGTTTTAAAAGTTGTGATGAATTAATTTCGAGACGAAAAATACGCTGACTTTTGCCCCATGCGAGCCGTGTCCAACTGCCCCACTGTGCAGTCAAACAGAAAATAATCCAGAAGACAGATGTTTCCTCTAGTAAGCTTCTTCACCGATAGATGGATCCCTGATATCACCAAGTGTATATATAGAACATTCTTTCACTCCTTCATTTTCCACAAAAACCTTTGTGCAATGGATGCAACTCACAGTTCAAATAACTACGTAAACGACAAATATTTCTTATAGGTTTCCGTTCTGTTGCGGGATTGTAGGCTTGTTTTGCGATAATCGCTTATACTTTCCACAATATGTCGACAAACTCTAACGTAAGCACGGATTCTCAATGCACAGTAATACCAACTTTAGTAAGAAAATTACACCAAATATTTTTAGCAAATGTCCATGTCTTCAAGTAGGTGTGCCACAGAAAATAACGCAGAGTGGACAGCATGAATGCTGTAACGTGGTAACCTATGCTCTATCGAAACTGGATTCAAATGTTTTCAGGAAGGCCAATGGCTTCACACTATCTAGGCCAGTAGGTCACGCCTTGGGGCGTGAAGCAACACGGGTAGTCTATCTTACAGGCGTTGTTCACGTGTATGATTGGTTTATGGTAAAACTATTATACGAAGCGAAAAAGACAACTAACACCCGAAATTAGTACGTATTAAGATACAATTTCTGAAAATACCTAACCTATTTCCCGGAAGGAAAATAAACCAAACTCTTCTATAGGAAGAAGTAGACATATTTTATATTTTTCTTCCTTCTTCATCTCCTTAGTGCAGGGACAGTGCAGCAGCTTACCAAGCGGAGGGTCCAGGTTCAATTCCCACTACCAGTGGGGTTACATTTTGTGCCCTTTGCGGGGGAAGGGCAACTGAAGAACTACTTGATGGAACAGTAGAGGTTCCTGGTTGTAAATATCGGTGTGGACTCCGAGCGCTAACCACGTCCCACCATCCAGAACTGCACCCGGTTCACGACGCCCGTTATTGATTGTAGTTTACATTTGCTATATCTACGTTAGCAATACTCCATTCTTATTCTACTTGTCTGGGACGTTATTTATATAAAATAAACTCTCGCTTAGATGCTTTCGTTCTTCACTTTACTGAAAAGAAAGAAATTAATTCTTACATTAACGGTGTTTTGTTTCTCATCTATTTTTGGCCCGAGTCTGCACTCCCGGTTAATATGTTTCCCTGTTTTCTCTGTTTTCTTTTCCCCAAGGCACCATTCGTATCTTTCACATTCACGCCATTTCTTTTAGCCTGCCTGTACGAGTCGAAAAGAGGTCACAATTTTTTTGTTCATTTCTCTGCCTGAGTCTTGACAGATAGAAGCCATGAATGCCTCGGCTCCACCTCCATTCTTTGTTAGTTCAAAAGAGCGATGCTTGGAAAACGAAAAAAATAAAAGTTTTATGTACACAGAACAGGGGCTCAGTTTCAGGGAAGCCAGATCTGCCTGCATGCATTAAAACTTGTGTGAGAGTGAGTGTATGTGGTCCTTTGCACTTTCCCTGTTAAGGGAAAAGCCCTTAGAAACATCCAGTAATGCTAGGTGACATTTCAGCGTTGCAGCTAATGTAATTAACCCTAACTCTAAGGAAGGAAACTTAAATAACATTGAAGCAAAGTGGAACAGATTAACTGTAGTAATATTAATGAATTAAGAAACGGAGTAAATTTAAATCAGTGTTGCCAACTCGGAAGACTCCTCGAATCGTCTTACCTGGAGTCCAACCTCCATCTACCTCATGTTAACTGAGATAAACATTTATTTAGCAGAAACTATCTTATTCCTAATTTTCTTGTAGGTGCAAGGGGAATATGAGAATACAGACTTTAAGTGATACTAGAGAAGGGTCAAGTCCCGTTTGAGAAAGTCCTACGTATTGCAAAATTCACACAAGTAACGAGGAATATCTCCGAAATGGTTTACCCCACAAAAAATGCATTTGGACATAAATTGTATATCTCAACGAGATCTGCATTTTTTTGCAGTAATGTTTTATCGATCTCTTACGATTTACCAGTTATGCAAGTTATCCTGAATGAAGAGGCTCTTCACAGAAAATTCGGAATATACATTTCAACTCTCATTCAGTTAATATCTTAATACATCGTTCCAAATCCAAATCTAAAAATCTGATGTGTTGCACTCACATAACTTTCTCTACTCTTGTACTAACCATTCTTACAAACTCTTATTCCTATATCTTCTTCGTGTTAGTTAAAATAAACATTTGTACAAATTATCTTATTGCTTATTTCCTTGTAGGTGCAAGGGGAATATTGGAATACAGTAGGCTTTGTGCGATAGTCAAATCTTTTAAAGCTTTGAGATTCCGTTCTCTTTGTACACGTAACATATAAAAAAATGAACAACGATGACCCATTTCACGAAAGTTCCAAGTTTTCCGAAACTCACACACATAAAAACGTGTATCTCCGAAATTGTTGACCCTACAAGAAAATTTATTGAGACATAAATTGTGTATTTTAGTAAGATCTACATTTTTTGTATAGTATAATTTGGTCTATCTCTAACGGTTTACCAGTTATGCAAAAGTCGTCCAGAGTAAATACGACTACAGGGGCTATAGCCAGAAAATTCAAGATATACATTTCATTTGTCATAAAAATATCTCAACCATATGACATTTTAATCAAAATCGTTAGAGCCATTTTCAAGAAAATCAAAATTTTCGAAACATTTTCCATGTAAAGGGTAGTTTAGGGTGGGGTTATTTTCTTCAAAATCTTCGTGTCACTTCCTTGAACGACATTAAACTTAAATACCAACTTTGGCTTTTAACCGACTTTTCGTTTTTGACCTATGCTGTCCACAGACTGACAGACTGACAAACTGACAGACACACAGACTAACAGACACACACACGGACCTTTTTTCTAAAAATGCTTTTTTTGGATTTAGGGGGCCTCAAAACATGTATTTCCGGTGAAATCTCGACTTCGAATTTTTGGGTGGAATACAATACTTCCCCTACTTACCAGTAGAGAAAGCAAAAATGATTCTATGTAAAGAATAGTTTCTTGAAAGTTTAATTCAGATCCTCGGAAGATGCAGAATTTCAATACCAAGTTTGGTATTTAAGGTACTTTTGTATTGTATTGTATTCCACCCAAAAGTTCGATGTTGAGATTTCACCGGAAATATATGTATTGAGGCACCCTGAATAATAATAATAATAATAATAATAATAATAATAATAATAATAATAATAATAATAATAATAATAATAATATTAATAATAATAATAATAATATTAATAATAATAATAATAATAATAATAATAATAATAATAATAATAATAATAATAATAATAATAATAATAATAATAATAATAATAATAATAATAATAATAATAATAATAATAATAATAATAATAATAATAATAATAATAATAATAATAATAATAATAATAATAATAATAATAATAATAATAATAATAATAATAATAATAATAATAATAATAATAATAATAATAATAATAATAATAATAATAATAATAATAATAATAATAATAATAATAATAATAATAATAATAATAATAATAATAATAATAATAATAATAATAATAATAATAATAATAATAATAATAATAATAATAATAATAATAATAATAATAATAATAATAATAATAATAATAATAATAATAATAATAATAATAATAATAATAATAATAATAATAATAATAATAATAATAATAATAATAATAATAATAATAATAATAATAATAATAATAATAATAATAATAATAATAATAATAATAATAATAATAATAATAATAATAATAATAATAATAATAATAATAATAATAATAATAATAATATAAAAAAAAGACTTCTAGAAAAAGGTCCCTGTGTGTGTCTGTCAGTCTGTGGACAGCATAACTCAAAAACGAAAAGGCGGTTAAACACCAAAGTTAGTATTTAAGTTCAATGTATTTCAAGGATGACCGCCTCCGTAGCGCATTCGGTAGCGCGCTTGCCTCTGGCGCGGAGGACCCGGGTTCGATCCCCGGTACCAGCATGGGGATTTTATCCCCTCTGGGAGGTCTGGCACGGGGTGCACTCAGCCTCGTTAGGTCCCGGGGGACCAATTGAGGAGCTACTTGATGGAGAAGTAGTGGCCCCAGGTCTAGAAGACCGCATAACTGGCCGGGAGGGCTCGGGGTGCTGACCACGTCCCACCCTCCAGTACTGCACCTCACCAATGACGCCTGTAGTGGGCAGAGGTGGTGGACGCAGCGGCTGGGCGGTAGGCCTTAGCCCTTCATGGGCTGTTCCGCCGGGGTTTAGTTTAGTATTTCAAGGATGCGACACGAAGATCTTGAAGAAAATTGCTCCACTCCAAAATGCCCTTTACATGGAACATTTTGATTTTCTTGAAAATTACTCTAACGATTTTGATTAAAATGACATGTTTAAGATATTTTCATCACAAATGAAATGCTATTTTGAAATTTCTAGCTCTAGCCTATGTAGTCCTGTTTACTCTGGATGACTTTTGAATAACTCGTAAACCGTAAGACCAAATCTTACTATAGAAAAAATGTAGATCTTGCTAAAATACACAATTCATGTCCGAATTAATTTTTTGTAGAATGAACTATTTCGGAGATATTCCTTATTATTTGTGCGAGTTTTGAAACACAACTTTCGTCTAATGGAACATCGTTATTAATTTGTTTATATATGTTAGTCGTGCAAAGAGCAATTGGAAGCTTTGAAACGTTTGACTATAGCTCACAGTCTACTGTATTCTAATATTCCCCTTACACCTACAAGGAAATGAGGAATAAGATAGTTTCTGTAAAAGTTTGCCTCAAGTAATACGAAGAGGATAAAGGAGTAAGAGTTTGGAAGAATGGTTAGTACAAGAGTAGAGAAATTCACGTGAGTTCAACACAGATTTTTCCCCACAAATGGTTTTTCTTGGGACGAAGGTTTTTGGGAATTCAACATGTAATCTCAAGTGAAACCTTGACATAGAATTTTGGGTGCAATACAATAGGTCTTAATTTATTGTACGAGAGAAAGTAAGGAGGTTGGTGCAAACGCAGGAAGCTTACTGAAAAAAACATAATTAAGGAAAAGAGATCTGTTGTAAGAGTCATGGGACGACAAAGTTAATGTCCTAACTGAATATCTTGTGATGCAACCATAGGAGACCCACTCAGACTAGTCATAAAATGTAACAGTATATTTCTAATGCCTCTTATCGGTCAGCACCAAATATTTCACCGATAGAGACAACTGCGTTGTAGACTGTTACTGCGTCGCAGAGAATTTGACACATGCCTAAATCATCTGGAAATGGGAAGTGACGCAACATCGTTATTCATCTGTCCAACTCAGCATACGCCATGTCATTTTCAAGCTATCTTTCAACTGAATGAGATTTAGATGCAGAATAGAAAGTCCGTCTTTAATGTATATTTAGACATACTGAGGGTATTGACTTGAGTGGTTGAATCTTATATATTTAAACGAGCAATTATTGTATATAAATATATTCCGCGCAACTTGGAAACGGTTCTAACGATTTCGATCAAATTTTGTATTCAGAAAGGGTTTTGCTTATTACGTTTATCTATATAGGTGTCGTTCCTAGAAAAAAAAAAGAAAGAAAAAAAAACAAAAAAAAAAAAAAAAAAAAAACGCGATTTTGTGTAACAGTCACATTTACTCTAAACCTTACTTTGGCCATAATTTCTCTGTTAATGGGCCAATTTCAACAAACAAGCCAGGATATTAAAGGTGTCGTCACGGAAACGGTTCCAACAGTTAGGACGAAAATTTATATTTGGTTAACATTTTGCTTTTTAAGTTTATCTAAATAAGTATCTTCTCCCCCCCCCCCCAAAAAAAACCACGATTGAACGTTGATAACTGAAAAACAATTGGAAAGAAAAAATATATTACATATTTAATTGCTTGTGTTTCCAAATTCTGCATGCCAAATTTCAGAAGAAGTAGATGAAAACTGCGTCATGTAGAACATTTTTTAAAGGTGGTGAAAAAATAATTTCCGAAGACCTCAAATTTCAAAATCAAAAAATTTTGTTCTAGGTTTTTAAGTACATTATGTATACAGATGTTTATAATACTGTCAAACTGTATTTTGAATATTTGATCCCCAATTATTTTAAAGTCGTGGAATACAAACGTCTATTTTTTGCGAGATTTATTCTAAATTTCAGTGTAGCACCCTCTTGGACTGAACTGAACTAGTCTCTTAACATAGGCTATTATTTTACAATGTGATGGTTCCTTTGTTACCTATTTTTGTTGCTATAAAGAAATATTCCATAAGTACAATGATGGTAACAATGAAATTAATGTTTATGAGTTTAACAATGGTAATTTTAATCTCTGAATATACCCTAGATTAAAATAACGAGTAAACTCGTGATGTTTTTCGTCTTTTTCTTCCTGCTGAAATGCAATTTACAAGAAAAATCTTAGTAATTGAAGCACTAAGAAATGAATAGCAATAATAAATAATAAAGGTTCAAACATTATTTATATTTTTGTGTCTCTGTGAAGTACGCTGAAGGTCTAAAAGGATCACTTTTGCATCACACTCTGACACTCAGATGATTCTTTTCCTTAAGTCTCGTCATAGCTATCTTCAGAAGTTTCAGACTCACTAAATTCAATATTTAATTCATCTTCACTCTCCATTTTCATGAACTTTGAGAAAGCAACACATTAAGTGCAATAGGAGACTGTAACAAAGGCCTCTAGTACGAATAAATATTCGAAAAATATCGATGAACTGGCTGATTCAGAGAGATATTAGCAGAAATATACATTCAAAACATCACACCCCAGCCAGATCTAGAATAAAAAATTAAGAGACTACTAAAACGCGAGACAGAACGAGTAAAATCGACCTTTTAAGACGTATATTGGTCGGAAATGTCAAGCCCGAGTATACTCGGCCGTTTATATATGGACCAATACAGAAAGGAGGGCGCTGGCGCATCAGATGGAATGAAGAACTGTGTAGTTCATATGAAGACATAAATATTGTGCAAGATATTAAAATTAAGAGAATGAGATGGGCAGGTAATATAATAAGAATGAAAGAAGAAGCAAGAATACCAATGGCAAATTTTATAACACAAGAGCAGTAGGAAGACCGAGAATGAGATGGGAGGATGCCATACAGAGAGATGCTCAACACGATATACGGGGAATACGAGGATGGAGAAGGAGAGCTGGGGAAGGAGAGAAATGGAGGCAGCTGCTGAAGGAGGCACAGAAGGAGCTTTAGCGCCAATCGAAGAAGAAGAAGATACTCGGCCTTTTGCTCTCTTGTCAAAATTAAAAAGACGAGTATACTCGGGGTTTTATGTTAGGCTGGACTACAAGTGGAGGGTCTTCCACTATATGGGCACCCAGGGCAATTGTATGTGAGACCCCTAGGAGGAAGGGATGAGATGAGAGGGCGTGTTGTAACCTGAGCCAGGGACGCGCGCCAACGTGAGGGTCCTCATCTGGATACCAGAGTTTCGACAGCGGCCCCCTCCAGCAGGTCAGGCGACTACAATACCACCTATCCGCCAAGAACAGAAGCTATAATTCGCAATGACTCCACACAGCAGTGCCATCGCCAACATCTGCGACCCTCAAAGACCAGATTATGTAACTACCCTTCCCAGCAGTTGTCTGATGCCCGCAGGAATCGAACCCGCGGTTTCCTGTATGCAAGCCTTAAAGTTACCACAGAGTCATTCATACAACATATCCACATAAATTAAGCGCGTGTGCTGAAGACATCAGATTTTATCACAGGACCTGGAAAAAGATTCTAGACTTAAAAACAAGCATGACGTCACATCTGCAATATCCTGTTCTTGCCAAAGAGACAAATCTAATCGGCATCCTTACATGGCAACCCGGAGCAACATTCAGTTCTGCCATAAACATAAATTCAACAGTGTTGTAATCACTCAAGCAGAGAACACCTGAAGAGATGTCAGGTGTGTTCTGAGGAAATACACGGAACTCTTGTGTCGTGCACGTGACCTTTTACCTTATTTGTCAACACCGCCGTCATTAAGCGTGTTATATAGATTTATTGTTTTAATTAACTTCAATTAGAAAGCAAGGGAAAACGAATTAAACGCCGGCACAGTCGTAGTAGGAAGAAATCAATCTTGCAAACGTTTCAGGTTAACGCACATTATCACATTTCGTATTCTGATGTGTTGCACTCACATGACTTTGTCTATTCTTGTGCTAAGTATTGTTAGAAACCCTTATTCCTTTATCTTCTTCATGTTAGTTGAGACAAACACTTGCTGAAATTACTTTTTCCTAATTTCTCTGCAGGTACAAGGGAACATGAAAAAACACTATGCTTTGAGCGATAATCAAATATTTCAAAGCTGGTCTCTATATTAAGGCATTGAAATTCTGTCCTCTCTGCACGGCTAAGAGATAAAGTGAATAACGACCTTCCATTTGAGAAAAGTATAAGTATTGCAAAATTCACACAAATAACAAGCAATATCTCCGAAATGGTTCACTCCACAAAAATACATTTGGACATAAAGTGTGTGTTTAAATGAGATTTTTTCTATATTAAGATTTGGTCTATCTCTTACGGCTTAGCAGTTATGCAAAAGTCATCCAGAGTAAAGAGGTTATAGCCATTTTTCAGAAAATCAAAATTTTGTAAATATTTTCCATGTAAAGGATACTTTAAGGTAGAGGAATTTTCTTCAAAATGTTCGTGTTGCACCCTAGAAAAATATTAGCTAAATACCAACTTTAGTTCTTTTTTAAACCAATGTTTCGTTTTTGAACTATGCTGTTTACAGATTGTGTCGGACTGGGTGGCTCAGTTGGTTAGACGCTGGCCTACTGACCCCAAGGTCGCGGGTTCAAATCCGGCCCAGACCGATGGTTTTTAAGTGTGCTGATATGATACTGGCAATTAACAGCGTCATTAAACAACAAAAATACTTTCACTCACACACACACACACACACACACACACACACACACACACACACACACACACACGGGCGCGCGCGCACATACACACACACAAGGACCGTTTTCTAAAACTAGGTTTTGTTTTTAGATTCAGGGGACTTCATAATATATATTTTTCTGGTGATTACAATACTCTCCTACTTACCGTAGTAGAGAAAGTAAAAATTTGGAGAGTTGGCATTCATATCTAAAACACCAAAAAATTGTTTTCAAATCCAGAGCAGTGAGGCCACCTGAATTCAAAAAAGGAATTTTTAGAAAAATGTCAGTGTGTGTGTGTATGTGTGTGTGTGTGTGTGTGTGTGTGTGTGTGTATGTGTATGTGTGTGTGTGTGTCAGTCTATGGACAGCATAACTCAAAAACAAAGAGTCGGTTAAAAATCAAAGTTGGTATTTAAATTTAATGTCCTTCAAGGATACGAGACGATGATTTTGAAGAAAATTCCTACACCCTAAACTACGCTTTACATGGAAAATTTTTCGAACATTTTGATTTTCTTGAAAATGGCTCTAAGGATGTAGATTAAAATGGCATATGTTTGAGATATTTATGACAAATGAAATGTATATGTTGAATTCTCTGGCTATAGCCCATGAAGTCCTATTTACTCTGGATGACTTTTGCATAACTGGTAAACCATTAGAGATAGACCAAATCTTACTATATAGAAATGTAGATCTTGCTAAAGCACACAATTTATGTCTGAATAACTTTTTTTGTAGAGTGAACCATTTAGTAGATATTAGTTACTTTTGTCAAGTAGAACACCGCCATTCATTTTATCGCTCAAAGTCTAGTGTATTCCCACATTCCCCTTGTACGTACAAGGAAATAAGTAATAAGATAATTTGTGCAAATGTTTATCTCAACTAACACTAAGATAGGGGAATAAGAGTTTGTAAGAATGGTTAGTAAAAGAGTAGAGAAAGTCATGTGAGTGCAATACATCAGATTTTTTGTATATAAATAATAAATAAAGTCATTCCCATCGTCATATTGAGACCCGGAGTGCATTATTATTTAAGTTAGCCTGGTGTTTTAGGCTACCAAGACAAACAGTGCCATTAAAGTTATCAAAGGGAACGAAAACCCCGCAGAGTTATACACACCTACCGGTAGGGCCAAGGACGCTCCAGCACCAAATCTAATGCACTGATGATTTTCTGCACCGCCTTTCCAGACGCTCTTACCCGAGAGCAATAAAGTGAGTCCCTTTAGCAGTTTATGAGCCTTTCTACAGTATGTTCCAACATCTTGTAAACGATATGTGCCATATTCGCTCTGCAAACCTGTAGAGCTAAACCAAATTTCGTAATGAGAATTAACTGAAACATGTGATGTGTTATAGGGAATGTAAGCAATAGAAATTCATATATATATGCTATTTGCACTGGTACCTAAGAAAAAATTTGATGTGTTGCACTCACATGACTTTTTCTACCCTTCAACTAACCATTCTTGCAAACTCTTATTGCTATATCTTCGTCGTGTTAGTTAAGATAAACATTAGCAGAAATTATCTTATTGCTTATTTCCTTGTTGGTGCAAGGGGAATATTTGAAAACAGTAGGCTTTGAGCGATAGTCAAATCTTTTAAAACTTTGAGATTCCGTTCTCTTTGCACGCTTAACATACGAATAATGATGTTATATTTGACAGTTATAATTTCTGTAAAACTCACACAAAACTCATAAGTTGTTTGAACTTAAATTATGTATTTTAGTAAGACCTACTTTTTTCTATTGTAAGATTTGGTCTATCCCTTATGGTTTGTTTGGCAGTTATGCAAAAGTAATCCAGAGTAAATACAACTATAGGGGCTATAGCCAGAAAATTCAAGATATACATTTCATTTGTCATCAAAATATCTCAAACATGGCATTTTAATCAAAATCGTTAGAACGATTTTCAAGAAAATCAAAATGTTTTAAAAATGTTCCATGTAAAGGGTAGTTTTGGGTGAAGCAATTTTCTTCAAAATCTTCGTGTCGCATCCTTGAAAGACATTAAACTTAAATACCAACTTTGTTAGGGGAAGGAGGGTGTAGGAGGGAAGGAGGCGAGTAGAAAGAGGGGGAGGGAAGGAGGGGGACGGGGAAAAGGAGAGTAAGCAAAAGGAGGAGGGGAAGGAGAAAATGATCTAATTTTGTCAAACTAAAGTTTGTTAGATTTCTCAAATTTTTTATTGTGGCCCATGTATAATGAGTTCGCATACTAATTACATTTAATATTTCATTCCTACCAGACTTCACTGCACAGTCCTACACTCTCGCACAGTGTTTAAGACGGCGCCTATAGAGTAACGTTTGTTAAACGCGCACTTTCAAGTACTTTGTATCTTTGCCTTGCTGATCTGTGGCTGACCCAAGAATTCAAGAAAACGCATGCAGTGTGTTCTGTAATGTGGCAATCTGGAAGATGGAATTACTTGCACGGCTATAACATAAATTAAGCGCATTATGGCCTTGAGTTACAAGAAGCTGTTTCAAAACTCTTAAACGAAATGAGCAAGTTCTGAAATGGAATGGAAAAGGCTATAAAAAGGAACGAAATAACCCTCGGATAATGGTGTGACTAGCGTTTTTCACAAAGGCCAATCATTTTGCAGCGGCCTTTCGACTCATCCGTTCCATCAGATGGCCGCTCGTTGACATTTAGAGGTAGCTAATGATGTAGACCTTTCCTACAGGCTGTTTGGTAATGGTCCTGGCGATATTCATGTGATTAACAATAATACCTCTGTTCTAGAAGCCTCTAATAAGAACAATACCTAGCCACCGTCAATTTTTTTAATGTGTTAGCTTCATTTAAATCCTATTAGCTACTGCACAGTAATTGGGATGACTAAATTTAATCCTAGAACACCAAGCTCGGACAAAAATTGCACATATATTTTTCTTTTATCAAAAAAATCATAACAGACTTCCTTTGGTTTATGAGCCTTTTTACTTTCTCTACTACCTATAGTAGGGAAAATATACGTTTGGAGGCCCTCTGAATAAAAAAAGTATTTTTACAAAACGATCCGTTTGTGTGTGGATAGCATAACTCAAAAACGAAAACTCGGTTAAAAACCAAAGTTGGTATTTAAGTTTAATGTCTTTCAAGGATGCAACACGAAGATTATGAAGACAACAGTCCCACCCTAAACTACCCTTTACATCGAACATTTTTATAAAATTTTTATTTTCTTGAAAATGGCTCAAATAACTTTGATTAAAATGTCATATGTTTGAGATATTCTGATGACAAATGAACTGTATATCTTGAATTTTCGGGCTATAGCCCCTGTAGCCGTATTTACTCCGGACGACTTTTGCATAACTGGTAAATCGTTAGAGATAGACCAAATTATACTATACAAAAAATGTTGATCTTGCTAAAATACACAATTTATGTTCAAATATATTTTTTTGTAGATTGAACCACCATTGTGTCAGATTCGGAAAACTTTGTTCAAATGGAACATCGTTGTTTATTCTTTTATGTGTTAAAATCTGATGTGTTGCAGTCACATAACTTTCTCTACTCTTGTACTAACCATTCTTCCAAACTCTTATTCCTATATCTTCTTCGTGTTAGTTGAGATAATCATTTGTAGAAAATATATTATTGTTTGTTTCCTTTTAAGTTCAAGGAGAATATTGGAGTACACTAGGCTTTCAGCGATAGTCAAATCTTTTAAAGCTTTTACATTACGTTCTATATAAAAAATCTGATGTGTTGCACTCACATGAATTTCTCTACTCTTGTACTAACCATTCTTACAAACTCTTATTCCTATATCTTCTTCGTGTTAGTTAAAATAAACATTTGTACAAATTATCTTATTGCTTATTTCCTTGTAGGTGCAAGGGGAATATTGGAATACAGTAGGCTTTGTGCGATAGTCAAATCTTTTAAAGCTTTGAGATTCCGTTCTCTTTGTACACGTAACATATAAAAAAATGAACAACGATGACCCATTTCACGAAAGTTCCAAGTTTTCCGAAACTCACACACATAACAAGGAATATCTCCGAAATGGTTCACCCTACAAGAAAATTTATTGAGACATAAATTGTGTAGTTTAGCAAGATCTACATTTTTTGTATAGTATAATTTGGTCTATCTCTAACGGTTTACCAGTTATGCAAAAGTCGTCCAGAGTAAATACGACTACAGGGGCTATAGCTAGAAAATTCAAGATATATATTTCATTTGTCATAAAAATATCTCAAACATATGACATTTTAATCAAAATCGTTAGAGCCATTTTCAAGAAAATCAAAATTTTCGAAAACCTTTCCATGTAAAGGGTAGTTTAGGGTGGGGTTATTCTCTTCAAAATCTTCGTGTCACATCCTTGAACGACATTAAACTTAAATACCAACTTTGGTTTTCAACCGACTTTTCGTTTTTGAGCTATGCTGTCCACAGACTGATAGACACACAGACACACAGACACACACACACGGACCTTTTCCTAAAAATGCTTTTTTGGATTCAGGGGGCCTCAAAACATGTATTTCCGGTGAAATCTCGACTTCGAATTTTTGGGTGGAATACAATACTTCCCCTACTTACCAATAGAGAAAGTAAAAATGAACAACGATTATCCATTTGCAGGGGTACAGTTGTCCAAAACTCAGGTAAATAACCTGGAATATGTCAGAAATGGTTCACTTTACAAAAAAATTTATTCAGAAATAAATTGTGAATTTTAGCAAGAACTAAATGTTTTGTATAGTAGTTTTCTCTTCCGGTTTACCAGTTATGCAAAATTCATGCAGAATAAATAGGACTACATGGGCTATAGCCAGAAAATTAAAGTTATACATTTCATTTGTCATAAAAAGATCTCAAACATATGGCATTTTATTCTTTTTCAAGAAAATCAAAATTTTCGAAACATTTTCCATATAAAGGGTAGTTTAGGGTGAAGAAATTTTCTTCAAAATCCTCGTGTCGCATCCTTGAAAGATATTAATCTTAAATACCAACTTTGGTTTTTAAGCGACTTTTCGTTTTTGAGTTATGCTGGTTTTTTTTTTTTTTTTTTTTTTTTTTTTTTTTTTTTTTTAAAATTCATGGAGCCTTAAGACATACATTTCCGATGAAACCTCGAAATCAAATTTTTGGGTGGAATGCGTTGTAGAGAAAGTAAAAATTCAGGACATTTATAAAGTGTTAAAAGGCCCTTTCTGGCGCTGAGCAGATGTCTAAAATTTCGAGGTCATTATTGAACAGTACCGTGGGAGTTCTCGACAGATGTGAATTACGTATGACATTTGTTCTGGTTGCAAGTAGAGAATTTAAAGGTAGACGAATCCAACAGTTGCAGTAGTAATGGAGCCCAATGGTGCCTATGCGCACGGTGACGCGGCTTCTTCCGCCCACAATATTATTGGATGGGGCCAGTAAAGATCTATCAGACGATAATGTCTATTGGGAAACTCCCTCCAAGTGAAAGATACTGTCAAACTCTATTAGCTTCCGAATACCTCTTTAGCAAGGAGCATCGATAACACAAATAAAACATCTTATGTCTGCACTCACATTACATCTTCTACTCACTCTTCTTTTATCCACTTCATGTTGATCGAGATAAATGACTGTTACGTATTTTCTTATAGGTACAATGAGAATAGGGCACTGCAGTAGACTTAAGTGATAGACAAATGTTTAAGAGCCGGTTGCTATATGATCGCTTTAACACTCCATTCTCTTTGCATGGCCAAGACATAAAAGCGAATAGACTTCCTATTCAAAAATTCAAACTAATAAGAAAGAATGATCAAAAATGGTTATCTCCACAAAAATTGTATTTATTTAACATAGATCGTGTTTAAGGCCACACCGAAGTCAAAAAGGTGATTTTCTAAAGTGTTGAAGTTATTCCTATAACTTCTTCGTGTTAGTTAAGATAAACATTTGCATAAATTGTCTTAATGTTAATTTTCTTGCATGTGTAAGGGGAATATTAGAATACAGTAGGCTTTGAGCGACAGTCAGATCTTTTAAGCTTTCAAATTCCATTCTGTTTGCACGGTTAACATATAAAAAATGAATAACGATGTTCCATTTGACTGAAGTATAAGTTCTCCAAAACTTATACAAATAACGAGGAATACCTCCGAAAGGGTTAATCTAAAAAAAAAAAATAAAAAGTTTAGACATAGTGTGTATTTTAGCTAGGTGTACATTTTTATAGTAAGATTTGGTCTATATCTTACGGTTTACCAGTTATGCAATAGCCATCCAGAGTAAATAAGCTATAGGCATTTTTCAGAAAATCAAAATGTTTGAAACATTTTCCATGTATAAAGAATAGTTTAAGGCAGAGGACATACACACACACACACACACACACACACACACACACACACACACACACACACACACACACACACACACACACACACACACATACACACACGGACCTTTTTCTAAAAAATGCTTGTTTTTTTGTTTTTTGTTTTTTATTCAGGGTATCTCAAAACATATATTTCCGGTGAAATCTCAACATCGAATTTTTGGGTCGAATACAGTACTTCCTTCTACTTAGAGGTCGAGAAAGTAAAAATGTCTCTTAAGGATTCAGGTAGCCTCAAAATGTAATATTCCGGTGAAAGCTCAGTATGAAATTTTCGGAGGAATCAAGATGTACTATGTATGCTGTTTGGGGTATAAAAAAAAAAAAAAAAAAATAATATCTGCCAGCTATGTCCAGATACCTAATTTCTTATATCTGGACGTAGTGTGCGGATATTTTGATTTATTTAAACTTATTTATTACAATTTGTTCACAATAGAATGTGCAGAAGTTACTAACTGTAACTAATAACTGTTTGGGGTATTAATGTCGCGCCTGTACATTGCCATGGTAGCTTAATTGGTTAGAGCATCCGGACGTAATTCGTAGTTCAAATCCCGACTATGGCAGTAAACTTTCGAAACTGAGCTTACGAGCATTTCAAACGTAAACATTGGTGGCAGTACATTGACAAACCGTGCATTGCGTGTTTCCTAACTCGTGGCCAAGCCCCGTTACTTTTATTTAATATAATTAAGAAGGGTGGACCTGCCACAGCTAGAGAACCGTTACAGGTCAGGGAGAGTGAACACCTGTCGAACCTCCAGAAAAACCACATCCGACTTCCGGTCCAAAAACAACTGACTCTTCAACATTTCGTTTCTTTACGCTCTTTGCGGCTTTAATTCCAACTGAAAACACTAGCATTTGTGGAAAACTGTGGTGAATGTCAAAAGTTGAAAGTGCATCCAAAATGGGTCTGTAAATAATTAAATAAGTAGTCCAACAAACAAATAATTAACTAATGAAATAAATAAATCGCCAAAGAATTAAAATGAAGAAATAAGGAATTAAACAAGTAAATAAGTAAATAAATACTACTAAACCATAGTTTGATTTACATCGATTTTACGTTGATAATTATAATAAAGATAAATGCTCTATTTTACTTGTAAGATTTATAATTTTATCAAAAAAATGAAAGAAAAGATAAAGAAACAATTACAATAAATAATTTCAATGAGTTAAAATCGATAGATAATGGAAGAAGCAAGGGTTAGGTTTTGTTATGACAAAAATTTTTTTTTGCTAAAATCTCTGTAAAGAGAAATGAACTATTCTTTGATCACCTTAAGGATTCATCACAAACACACTGATCAACACATGAAAAATATGTTATATAAATCATTTCAGCTATAATAATAATTTCTGCACTACACATTATACACTGCTTGGGATAGAATATATCTGAAAATAAACTTTGTAGCGTGTGACACCCATGTAAATTAACACAGAGGAAATATTATTTTGGTATGCTGATGTTCACTTAGGTACATTTATTGCAATAACCCTGTTCTAATGAGTCTAAACTTATGGTGAAGCTAGAAAACACTATCTCTGGCAAATTGAGTGGAAGTTTTTCAAAATTCTAATTTTATAGTTAAAAATTTCAGATTAAGTATAATTTTAAAAACAATTAGCTGAACATTTGTAACAAATATATTTTCTAAATGTATGTAAAACATGGCAAAATTACTCCACTATTTTTTAAGTTTATGTAATGCTCTAGCAGTTCAGAAAATTTGAGTTTAATAAATGTAATAATTTTGGAGGAAGTTGTACCTACATATACAATATTATAAGTTACGAGAAATTGCAAAAAACTAAAATACCATAAAGGGGCTTGGCACGTATTAGGGCATGTTGTTTAACCCTTTCAGTCATGGACATAGGCATTTTTTGCCTACTTGTAATAGTTTTAACGGTTTTTTCTGCTATATTCTTGTTATACTGTTCGTCACCAATTAAACCTATGTAAAAACATGTTCTGAATTGTACAAAATTATTTATTTTTTACAATTTACATTGTAGTGTTTTTTTTAAAAGAAAAGAAGAAAAATCCATTCAACCGCAGTCAAATGATACCCCGTCATCATCACACGCGTGCCATAACACCGATTATTTTACGTGGGCCCTCCCCGTCCTTTACCACAGGCACATTTGACCGCGGTTGCCGAGACTCGAACTCACGACCTCAGGCTTTGAGTGCATTGCCAGTGCAGTACGTGTTGCCTTAACGATCATGGCTATTCAAGCCAGCAAACTGAAGGTGTCCCAGACCGCCTAATCTAAACCGGTTTCGAATTAGAGGAAGAACGGGATAACTAGCAAAATAATTCGGGTCTGAAAGGGTTAAATTCAATTTTGACAACTATAAAATGTACAACCCATAAATGCCAATGTGTGCAGAAGAGATTGGAAATTTTAACGGTGGGTTTGCTTTCTCTGCTTATGTAGAAGGAAATATATGTTTTGAGACCCCCTGAATCCAAAAAAAAAAGCATTTTTAAAAAAAAGCTCCGTGTTTGTGTGTGTGTGTGTGTGTGTGTGTGTGTGTGTATGTGTGTGTGTGTGTGCACAGCATAACTCAAAAACGGAAAGTCGGATAGAAACCAAAGTAGGTATTTAGGTTTAATGTCTTTAAAGGATGTGACACGAAGATTTTGAAGAAAATAGCCCCACCCTAAACTACCTTTTCGAAAAATTTTATTTTCTTGAAAATGGCTATAATGATTTTGATTAAAATGACATGTTTAAGGTATTTTGATGACAAACGAAATGTATATTTTGAATGTTCAAGTTATAGCTTATGTATCTGTGTTTACTCTGGATTACTTTTGAATAACTCATAAACCGTAAGAGATAGACAAAATCTTACTGTGCAAAAGACGTAGATCTTGCTAAAATACACAATTTTGGTCCAAATAAATTTTTTTGTAGAGTGAACCATTTCGGAGATATTCTTTGTTATTTGTGTAGCTTTTGGACAACTTATACTTCTATCAAATGGAACATCGCTATTCATCTGCTTATATGTTAAGTGTGCAAAGAGAACGGAGTTGGAAATCTTTAGAAATTTTTTTTTTTTAATCTCAAAAACTACAATGTGTCCAACAATCGGACTGCATTACCAAATGTTTCGTTCATGTGGTTTGATGGCTACCAGCGCACCATTTTTGCTTGATGGTGTATGAAAGGAAGTAGTAGTTTTCTAAATGGAAATAGTAGAGGTCATTTAACATCTTAAGAAGGAAGCTCATAATATAATATTTATCCAACTTTCCAGGGGTGGAAACATATTATAAAAGGTTTTAAATTACATTTTCCTTTCAACATCCATTTCCTTTCCAGCTTCACCCAGTTGAAAATAATGACACTTAGCGAATGTCCAACTTGAGTGCGGATTTAAGCGTTTATATTGCAAAAGAAGTAGGTAGCATGGAAAGCTTTCGTATTAATAGCTTGTAGGAGAGTGAGTAGAGAAAGTCATGAGAATGCAACGCATCATTTTTCATAAGCATCCCATTATATCACAAACTGGTTTTTGTTCTTTGATCAGCCAATTTCGAAAAAATAAATGGTTTTTGTTCCAAATTGGATGCCTAATTCCAGAAGAATGTACGAAGATAACAGTTTGTCACTTGTAGGATGCGTAGAATAACTTATTTCTGACATAGCCTCAGTAGTAATTATGGGACATCACACAGGGTTTCCAAATAATTAATCACTTAAAAGAACTGAAGGAATAATCCAATCAGCTTTTTCAGATGTGAAGTAACTCGACAACGTTACGTTGAGTTTGGTCAGGGAATTGAACCGGTTTCTGGATATAAAAAGGTTGGTTGCTTGCACGGTGGTGTAATGCTCTGATTGGTCTACCGTCGCATAGTAACCATGGAAGGACACGACAGGGTATTTGTTTATGTTCTCAACACACGCCGCTACGATGTTTGTTTATGTACTGATCTAGGGAAAGTGATACCCACACAATGTACAGTGTTGCCAGCTTGTTTTCGACAAAACTAAAATATATGGAAATGGCCAAAGACAAAAACGTAAGCTACAAAATGAGTTCCAAATACCGAGATCTATCACTGGTTAAAGTTAATGTAATAACTTCCCTTCCTCCCTGTATATTTAAGAACAACATATTCATTCAACGACTAAGTCGTATTACGAAATGCATAATTATTTAAGACATTAACTGTCCATATTAAATAATACTATATATGAACCATATAATTATTTGACTATTTATCGTAGTTTACTTGGTTTTTCATCAATTTTGTGAAGTAATGTCCAAACTAATGTCAAAAATAATTAACTCCTATGTAAAATGTTATTAAAATGCTAAATTTTACATGAGCAGGATTTTAGATAGCCTTAAGCACAAACAAGTTTTAAAAATATCATTTTCTGGTCCGTTCTTCTAAAAGTAGTGTCGTTTTAACTCCATAAACAACTGTCTACTTGATGATGCAGTTTTATGTCACCAATAATAGGCATGGTTTAAATTTAGTCCCTAATTTAAATTTTCAACGCTTTAGATTCTTTGACATACATCGTAAATTATGTAAGAGTGACATTTCAACATTGTCACATTGTTTTAACAGATTGTTACAGATAAAAGGAAGAAGTTATTTATTAATATTATATTTATAACTATTACAGCTATCTATTGCCGATATAATCTGTCACAGAATTGAAAACAAAGTAAAGCAATTTTTCATTTTTATTATTGTATATACCAGCACAAGTTTTGCATTCTACTAAAAAATTCAATTATTGTGAAACACTTTCTAGATTTCATCGGAAATAAAAGTTTTGACACATCTGAATTAAAAAGAAATTAAAAAAGTTTGTGTGCGTGTGCGCGTGCGCGGGCATGGATAACTCATAATCGAAATTTCGGTTACATATGAAACCTAAGGGGAGACCCTATTGAGCTTTGGAAATTATTTCTATCTAATTTGCGCCATAGTTTCTATTAAACTGGCCAAAATTAACATGCCTACTGAGTTTCAAGCCATTATTTTGCAAAGTTTTACTTATTTTAATAACTTAGCAAAATAAATTTGGTTATTACTTAGTCTTTCGCGCCAAAATGTTCAAATAATTTCTTTGAAAATATTTAATGCACATATTATAGGTATATGCACAAAATTATGTACAGAATATTCTCCACAGCAACTTTCAAGGCTAGAAAAAATATGATATACATCTTACCATTTTAAAAAACTAAATAGATTTTGGCTTTTTAGAATGACAACAAATTATTTTGTTGAAATGACGCACAGACTTTTGTGACTGCAGTGAAAATTATGTACCATATAGATGTTATATATATATATATATATATATATATATATATATATATATATATATATATATATATATATATATATACACACAAATTCGAGATCTGAATTAAAGTGTGACGCGTGGAGCGTTTTGAATGGTAAAACAATTTTATTTATGCCTTTAAAACTTGACACACACGAAAAATAATTATATCACCATGTTGGGGAAGGATTGGGGCATAACCTTATGACAGAATAAAATGTTCCAATTGATGGCCATTTTTGGTTAAAAAACCTGTAGGGTCCTCAAGGTGTCTTCACCAAACCTATAGCTTATGAAGGCATGGCAGATTTAACTTAGTTGAAATCAGATTAAAAATAACTTGAAAGGCAGATCGAGAGAAAAGAAAATTGACATCATTGATCACGTGATATCTACGTACATAAATTTTTAAATTCCAAGATAGGAGTGCCTCTGTCAGAGGTCACATTGTGCTTGTTTGTACAATAATGGCACCAATGCTGGCAAAATGATCAGCTCACTGGGAATTAAGGGGATTAAAATAATGTGATTATTAACGCAATATTCAGATATATCCTGTATTAATAATATCGTTACGCCTATCACGAATGGAATTTAATATATTCTGAACCACCAGTTCACCACTGCACTGATACCGAAATTATGGGTTCAGTAAATGAATCAGTTCAAATGGAATTAATAAAGTAATTATAATCATAATTTTTTTTTATTTAAACATTTGCAAAATTACAATCTGAACAATAAGTAACAATGATAACATATTACTTTTACAAACTATGGCCCATTGGTCATAAATTTGCTTATAATTTGGGTGCAAATCTGTACTGCAATTCCAAGACTTGGTTTTTCTGTAGTCGGCTTGTTGTGCTGATGCTGTTGTCAAGTAGATTTATTGCCAGTGTATTGGGATGACTGTATAGACGCTTTTGGTAGGACAGGCTGTATGCTGCGATTTCCTGTTTGATTGTTGGGAGTTTAAAATCATTGTAGATGTACTTATTACCGATGTACCAGGGGATCTTACCAATGGTTCGCAGAGTTTTGGATTGAAAACGTTCTAATATTTCGATGTTTGAGTTGCTTGCTGTACCCCATAGTTGAATTCCATATGTCCAAATTGGTTTCAATATAGTTTTGTGGATTATTAGTTTGCTTGTCACTGAGAGTTGTGATTTAGGTCCAAGAAGCCAGTGCATTTTGGAGTATTTTAAATTTAGCTGTTTGCGTTTGGTCCATATGTGTTTTTTCCAGGTGAGTCGTCTGTCAATGTACATCCCTAGATAGTTCACGTCTTGTGCTTCTGGAATAATCTGATTGTCAAGAGTAACAGGTGGACATGAGCGTTTACGCAGTGTAAATGTTACGTGGTGACTTTTAGATTCATTAACTTTAACTCTCCACTTCTTAAGCCAGATTTCGATGTCAGAAAGATAGTCTTGTACAATTTGGGAGTCAGTAGTAGGATCTTCATGAGCTGACAGACTGGCTGTATCATCTGCAAAATTTGCTATAGTTGTGTTTTCTTTTGTTGGTAGGTCAGCAGTATACAATATGTATAGAATTGGTCCTAGTACACTACCTTGTGGTATGCCTAACTTAATAAGATGAAGTTCTGTAAGGCTATCTTGGAATTTTACTTCAAAATATCTGTTTTGTATGTAAGATTTTAATAACATATAAAAATGATGTGGCAAAGATTTCTTCAGCTTAAACTTTAGTCCAGTATGCCAAACTTTATCAAATGCCTGACTAACATCAAGAAATACTCCTGAGCAGTACTGTCGTTGTTCAAATGCGTGGTTAATCACTTCAGTTATTCGATGTAGTAATCATAATTAATAAACAATAAAGAATTGAGAGGGAAAACAAGTAAATAGAATCATTTTAAATATCAATATCAAAGTAATAAGCTATGTAACTTATATTTTATACCGTTTTATCAGGTAGATGTGGTTACTAGATGTTCAAGCAAGTCATTAGCAAAGGGCCAGCTCGCAGAATTCACTGAGTAGTTAGAAGTGAAACCAGGGTGCCAGATGATTTATAGTGCAATACGGCAAGTTAAACATTCATTGAAAAACTTTATAGCAAGAAGCCGTGGCATTCTATCTGAAAACAACATCCACGCATACCCTGGGTTAGGAATCTCAGTGCTCGAGCTATAGTCCGATGAAAGAAACCAGCTGAGGACTTCGAGACATTGTGGTGGTAGTTTTCACGGCACCCGAAAGAATTCATCATCGCCTCTTACCAAGCGGTTTTGCAAATCCTAGGTGATGAAGTTTTATTTTGTAATCGTATTGTGAGAGAAGGAAATAAATAAACCGGAATCGAAAGGGGACACAAATTAGCAGAAACTGACATCACTTTGAACATAATTTTCAATAAGGCTAAGTTAGGTATCAGCTATTTACACGCATAAATGCTGAGACGAAATCATTACTTTAAATCATATATTCTTTTGATTCTGCGTTGCCGCACGTTAAACAAATTACAATTCATAAATACACTTATAATGCTAGCAGGCACATATACTGGCTCCATATTATTACATACAAATAATATACACAACATTAATAGTTACAAGACCGCCTCCGTAGCACAGTTGGTAGCGCGCTTGCCTCTGGCGCGGAATCCGTCCCCCATGCTTTTAGAGATTTAACGGACAGGGAGCTTGATTTTACTTTTTTTCAACAACACTCTGCAACAGCTCATAGTCATTCTTTCAATGAGAACAATTGTGTTTCAGGGCAGAATTATTAGTAGAGCTTTTTGGTCCCATCGCTATGCCAAACTAACCCCTTGCGACTTCTGTCTCTGGGGTAACTTAGAACATAAAGTGTATAAGACAAACACATAAGGCCTAGAAGAATTCAAAAAACCACCAGCAGTTCTCCGTGAACTACGGCGAGTGATGGATAGTTTCCTAAAGAGGAGCCAAAAAGTACGGACAACAACGTGGCCAGTTTCAGCATTTCCTTTCATAAAGTTGGTAACCAAAATCTTTAAAAGTAGTTTAGAAAATTTTAGATGGTTTCATCCGCGCCTTTCTATGATAACGGCAGACGGCAAGAGCGGACAGGCAAAACACCGCGCAGCGTACGGAAAGTGTTTGCTCTCCCGCTACCTCAACACCCTTTATAATTACAAAACATATCAGAAGACACTTACACAAACCTTGAAGTTCACTAATTATAAAACTAACAGGAAAGGGGGAGGAATAAATAGAAGGGATGATAATTGTAGGGTTGAGCGATGCGAGCAAAACGACCTAACACGTGACTGTGGGAAGGGGGTAAGCTGTTATGCACCTTGAATATGTAGCACGGAAGGAAGGAAGTCAGTGTTACAAATCGGATGAGGGGGTGCAACATCTTGCTGACATTATGGGCGTGAGTTCACTGAACTGTCTTAAAAACCACGATTACAATCTTAATATCTCAACACAATATAGCTACTAGATAGTCATCAAGAATAACAGTGCTTTAGGAAAGAAAAGTAAAAAAAAGAAGTAGTACTACATAAAAATGCAGAGCAGGCCTTGCCGATGTGATGAATGGCCATAGAGGGGAGTAAGTACAAGACAATTTACATCAAATTACTTCCTGCAAGGTTGGAATTGATTTACATAAAAGCTTTTTCTACGCTTAATTAATTATGGTCAATAAACATGTACCTGAAAACGCCTTTGTTGGTTTATAAGCTGATGTTCTTGTAATATTTCTTTCAAAACAATCGTCGTTCCAGCGTGTCTAATTGCTTTCATTTCTCATGACTCGTTTCTCTTTTGTCTCCCAAATATGCCACCAGATTAACGAAGTCACAACGTGTAGGCATTTTTTGTCTGTGTCCTAGTTTGAACTTGACTCTGATTTTAATGTTCTGTTTATTTACACCGCAGCAACTATTTTAAGTTTTATTGCACATAAAAATGTATGTTTTCTGATATTTTTATGCAAATAAATATTTTCGGATTGCAGTTAAATTACACAAAAGTCGCATGAAGGAAACATTTTAAAAATAAATCACACAAAAGCAGCAGAAAATCAAGCCAACATTAACTTGTTTAATACTCAATTACACATGCTAGATGTCGCAATTTGTTATTCATTATTGGAATAACTGATATGTTAGCTATAGTATCCCTTCCGTTGGAAGAAAATGAAAACATCCTGGTTACTCAAGCTACATGAGGCTGCAAGATAAGGTCTACTGCACCTGTTATCGCTTAAGAATCCGGCTAGTATATACACCCATACTTGTTAAACTGTATAGGCAATTAGTCATTTGTGAATCCACAAATATACGACGTTGCAGCTGTGCTGTGTTGGAAAATGGCATATCGACAGTTTTGAGTCCACAATGGATTAAATATGTGTAGAGTGAAAAGTAGTGCAAGTGGAACAATATACTGGGAAATTTAAGACAGTATGTTAAGAAATGACTTCGAATATTTTCCCGCAAATCCCTGTTTCATCTGTGATTCCATAAAGAAGCTGGAATCAGTAGGAATGTCTTTGGGAGAAGCAGTGGGGAAAGAAAAAAAATCTTAAGGTACTTTTTGATCCTACAGTACAAATCTTAAAAAGAAAATGCAAGGAAGTGTTCGAAAATTTCAAATGTGCTGGACGGTCAACATGAAGAAATTATTATTGATGCCAGTACGAATGACAGAATATGTTATAATGATGCTAGACTGACTTGTGACGTGGAGTTATCATTTTTGAAATTCAAGACACTTTTTCGTGACAACCGTCAAATCTTTTGGGATAGAAAATTTGATGAATGATGTGGCCTATACTGTAATTCTACAGTACTTGGTGATCCCTTCTAAGAATAATATTTTTTACTTTCAGCACATATTTTCGACATTTTTAGTGTATCAAGTAGAAATATTTTCAAAGTTTTTAGCCCTAGTTATAATAAAGCAGCTTCTATTGTTTACATCATCATCGTCTACATCTTCTATATTCTCAATCTATAGTCTATAGAACACAACTAGAACGCCGTGTTGTGTTGGGAAATTACATATTGACAGTTTTGAGTTCACAGTGGATTAAGCATACCTAGAGTGAAAAGTAGTTATATCTGAAGGCCGGAGGGATGTGCGCTCGCATATGATATAGGTTAGCTGCACGCAGAAGTACAGCGCTGTCACCAAATGTGCAGACAACTGCTACTAGAAGCAAGAGTCGAAAACAGCGTAACGCACAACTCTGCGGACTAGTGAAGCATTGCCTTGCAAGTGTATGCAAACGCAAGATGCAGTATAACGTGACTGTTGTTGTTGTAGTAACTCCAAAGCCTCTGATATCACATGAACCATCTATTCATATCCAGCAATTTCACAGTGCTATTAAACAATTAGAAAAATTGGGTTTGGAAATGTCCAAGAACATAAGCATAATAGAAGACTTAGTTAATTCAATTAATAGGATACTTCTCATGCCAGGTACTGAAAAGATTTAAATGTGAATTATTGAAATACCTCGTTCAGGTAAATAAACAAAACAAAATGATGACGAGGCTGTAAAAAAATCCGCAGTCTCGGAAGCTTTTGGAACGTGCATACGAGCTCCCATTCCTCTTGCTATGCCTTCGGAAAGACATCGAAAAACTGAGTAAAACACAGCTCAAAAAGCCTTGTAATGAAAGTGCTATATAAAGGTGCAAGTAACCAAATCTATCGAACCTATCAAAATCCTAAAAGGAGAACACGCAATTCGTCGTTTTAGCTCTTCAAGAGTTTTATGGGCAGTGGTATTTTGAGTTTTATGTGGTGATATACCATCAATAAACTCAGTTGCATGTTGGAAATATCGACTTGTGTAAACCGCGCTGCAGCACGAGAAATATTCTGCTCTAGTGTCACTTTTTCCATGGATGTACGTCTTATATGACTGGGAACAGCTTCTGAAGTGATAGCAGTGAATGGAATGAGTGGTATATGGCAGATCAGGAATGCTCAACTGAAGGCAAGTTAGGTGAGATTGAAATCACCTCCTTCCACCCGAATTTATCCGTGGTTACTGAGTTCCAGTGGCGGCATATTCTTACATACAGGAAACCAAAGGCTTACACAACTCCTGATTAAACCTCGAAGTTTTTGAGGATACTTTTTTGGCAGGATTTTCATTTCAGAAGGTCTTCAATATTTGGTGCAAAAGATGAAGTGCATAGTTTCAAAAGATAATCAAGGTGATACTTTTATTGTGGTTCATTTTTTAAAATAGTGGAGCCAAAGACTGGCATTAAACTAGATGCACTTGGGCACTCAAAGCAGGGCAGAGAGCTAAATAATTCCTACCCTTCTTTCTTAGAACAATTTACGGTCCTGGAATTCTGCAATGCAAGTAGTTTCATATTTTGTAGCTCGTGTGAAAACTCACTACACGGAAACATTAAATGTTTATAGGTCTTCAAATTGTGACGAGAATATATCGCACAATTGCTTAAAAAATAGTTGTATTTTTCCAGTGAATTGACGTTTATTGTGAACACGGAATACAACCAAGGGAAATGGTATAAATCTGCAACTACCAGTCTTACAAATCAACCACTTAACTTTATCGTCTTCATCTCGAAAACAAAAATATTCCTCCCCTCCTGGTATATGGTCTTGGCGCTACTGGTTTACCTGTTGTCAGTGAAAGTATAAATAAAAGCAAAACTAGGCTTCGCTATAAGTTAATCCTTACGCCTTAGCAATTTAAAATAAAAACACTCGTTAGGTTGCAATATTTTATCAACATATCTTTGTTGCAAATTGCACGTAATAAACAGGTATTAACACTCCATTAATTCTGTTGCACTTGCCATCAATATTTTGTACAGTGACCAATTTCAATTAAGTTCTTGTTATGATTGAACAAGTCAGCAAAAACAAATCGCAAAACATGCGAGCCAGTTTTGTTGTCAGATCAAATCAGAAGCTTTGCTCTCACAACTGCATGTTTTGTCATTAATAACCAAGCTAGGTACCGAGTATTGCCTTACATTTAAACTTGTAAAGTAGATGTTTACTTGCTCTCATTCTTTACTAGGTTCTTTTTCTTTGTATTTCTTTAGTCGTGTTATTAATGAGAGATTTGGAGGTAAAAAACTGGAGTGGCGCATATGCAGTGCAGGAATTCACACTGCAGTAATATGTGCTTATTTGTGGCGTGCAGACTTGCACAGTAGGGGGAAAAAAACTCATATTTACGACTGTCCACTCTGTACTTACTAAACAACTGAAGTCATAAATTCCTAAGTTGCAACAAATGAAGCTCGCTATTCCGTACATTACCGCGGCGAAAATCTCGCGCTGCTCCCAAAAATTTACACACCTGTCTAAAGCTTCGCGTATAATCCTCCAGCACACAAATTTACTGGCTTTAGTGTTGAAAGAAAAATGTGATACCAACCGCATTAGTGTCAATCCTTTATCATTGGTTATTTACTTTATTTGGTTTGCTTCTCTCTTCAAATTACTTCGATGTTTAGTGGTGATAGACTCCAACTTTTATTGTATACACAGTGATATTTTTTTAGAAAATGATAAAAGAGCTAGTTTTAAAAAATCTGACGTGCTGCACTCACATGACTTTCTCTACTCTTGTACTAACCATTCTTACAAACTCCTATTCCTTTATCTTCTTCTGATAGTTGACATAAAAATTTGTAGAAATTATAATATTGTTATTTTCTTGTAGGTACAAGGGGAATATGGCAATACAGTAGTCTTTGAGCGATAGTGAAATCTATTAAAGCTTTGATATTTCGTTCTCTTTGCACGATTAAAATATAAAAAATGAATCACGATGTTCCATTTGACGAATAACAAAGAATATCTCCGAAATGGTTCACTCTACAACAACATTTATTTGTACATAATTTGTGTGTTTTAGCAAATCTACATTTTTATATAGTAAGATTTGGTGTGTATCTATTGGTTTACCAGTTATACAAAAGTCATCCAGAGTAAATAGGACTACATGCGCTACAGCAAAAAAATTCAAAATATACATTTCATTTGTTATAAGAATATCTCAAACATATGACATTTTAATCAAAACCATTTCAGCCATTATCTAGAAAATAAACATTTTCGAAAAATTTTCCATCTAAACTTTAGATTCTAAAGGGTAGTTTATGGTGGAGAAATTTTCTTCGGTCTTCGTGTCGCATACTTAAAATATGTTAAACGTAAATACCAACTTTGGCTTCCGACTTTTCGGTTTTGGTTACAGATAGGCAGACAGACACGTACGCACGCGCACATATATACACATACACAAAAACACTCGGGTATTTTTCTTTTAAATGCTCTTTTGGATTCAAGGGTCCTCTAAACATATATTTCCGGTGAAATCTTAACATAGAATTTTCGGGTGAAATACAATACTTCCATTTAGTATACGTAATAGAGAAAGTAAAAACTGATTCCAAAAATCTTATCTTTAATTTTTGGAAATAGAAGGAAGTCTCAAAGTGCTAGGACAGGTTCCTGATCTTTTGAGATTTTGTGGGACTTTAGTAGGCTTAGGTTTTGTTCGTCACTAATAACGATATTCCAAGCCAAATTTGAAATGCTGTCTTGGAATTTTTTGTACCAATCAATGCTTTGTTGGTGTTGATCGGGAGTCAGTTTATATGGAATCCATCAACAACAAAGTTTTCCAACGTCTTAACCATTGGTACAAAACCTTTAACTCACACCAATGCTCAATGTCGCCTGAATAAATTCATAAGATGTCTGTCCATCTTCTTCAAGCATTGCTCTAACATCATCAGTAACAGTAGTTCCTGGGCGTCCTTCACAAAATTTATCACTAAACAAAAACTAATATCATTTGAATTCGCTGTACCAATTATTGTAGTCTTTGATGAGGTTTCTCGCTAAATAGATTTCAAAGCTGATCTTCACATCAATGGTGATTTAAAATAGCAAGAAATCATAGTCCGGAAATGTTTTCTAATCAAATTCATTTTTGGGCGAACACAAAACATTTAAATGATTATAATTAAGAAACTATTAAACAAAATTGAAGGAATTACAGGACAGTCAATTTGTAAGACGTTAGCAAGTAGCGGTCAAAGATAAATTTAATTTTCTTTTGTATAGTAGGATTTTGTCTATATCTTACGGCTTGCGAGTTATGCAGAAGCCATTCAAAATGAAGAGCTCCTCAGAGCCTATACCTAGAAAATTCAAGATTAAATTTTTATTTGCTACGAAAGTATTTCAATCTCCTACATTTTTTAGGGAATGTAAATTTTGAAAAATATTCCGTGTAAAGCGTAGTTTATTGTGCAGGAATTTTCTTAAATTCTAAATACCAGTTTAGTATATAATTGATTTTTCGGTTTTGAGTTATGCTGTTCACAAACACAAACACACACACACACACACACACACACACACACACACACACACACACACACACACACGCGCGCACACACATTCACACACACAGTTAAAATATAACATTCGTTTCTGTGGAGTTAACCATTTTTTAGATATTCTCTGTTATTGGTATGAATTTTCAAATACTTTTCTCAAGTGGTAAGTCGCTATTCATGTTTTCTCGTAGTCATGGTAGGAGCATTAACAACTGCATCGCCCTTATTTCTAAAATGAAAGGTGTAAATGTGTATTTTCACTTTCTCTACTACGTATAGTGGAGTAGAGGAGGAATTGTATTTCCCAAAAAAATTCGATGTCGAGATTTCACCGGTAATATATGTTTTGAGGTCCCTGAATCCAAAAAAGGCATTTTTAGAAAAAGGTCCGTGTGTGTATCTCTCTGTGTGTCTGTATGTCTGTCTGTATGACTCAGTCTGTGGACAGCATAACTCAAAAACGAAAAGTCTGTTAAAAACCAAGGGTGACATTTAAGTTTAATGTCTTTCAGGGATGCAACACGAAGATTTTGAAGAAAATTCCTTCACTCTAAACTACCCTTTACATAGAGAATTTTTCGAAAATTGATTTTCTTGAGAATGGCTCTAACGATTTTGACTAAAATGCCATATGTTTAAGATATTTTTATGACAAATGAAATGTGTATCTTCAATTTTCTGGCTATAGCCCATGAAGTCCTGTTTACTCTGGATAACTTTTGTATAACTGGTAAACCGTTAATGATAGACCAAATCATACTATACAAAAAATGTAGATCTTGCTAAAACACACAATTTATGTCAAGTAATTTGTTTGTAGAGTGAGCCATTTCGGAGAAATTCCTCATTATTTGTGTAACTTTTGGAGAACTCATACTTCTGTCAAATGGAACATCGTTATTCATTTTTATATGTTAACCGTGCAAAGAGAACGGAATTTGAAAGCTTTAAAAGATTTGACTGTCGCTCAATGTTTACTGTATTCCCATATTCCCCTTGTACCTACAAGGAAACAAGCAATTAGATAATTTGTACAAATGTTTATGTCAACTCACTCGAAGATATAGGAATAAGAGTTTGTAAGAATGGTTAGTACAAGTGATTATACGATTTTTAAGGTATATATTGATTAACAAGAGGAATACGCTAGTAAGAACAGTTTTAGCAAAGTGAGTAGAGAAAGCATGTGACAGTTCTTTGTTACTTTGCGCCCTTCTTCACACAGTTGAGTAGCTTAACAAACAAGAGCTGCACATAATTTTCCGCTTCATGTGATACGTTCTCTTTTTCCTTGTCACCGATTGTAAAGTGAACTTCAATTACTGAGCTGTGAGGAAACATAAAATTACCGTGTAATAAAAGCAGACTGCAAGCTGGCGAGGAGTTTCCGAGCACTGTTATTAATAGCGTGTAACGGCAGCTGCGAACCTGTTAACTTTATGTAGTAGGAGGTTAATTTGTTCGTTATTTGTTCAACTGTTTCTTATGACCTCCATGAAAAAATTACCTCTGCTGAGTGATATAGAAATTATTGATGGAAAAGATTAATTGTTTATAAAGAAACGATAGGCAGACAGACAAATAATTGCAATAATTAATTTCCGTATGTTAAAATCAATGTATAATGAAAAATCTGATGTGTTGCACTGATATGACTTTCTCTACTCTTGCAGTAACCATACTTACAAACTATTATTCTTCTATCTTCGTGTTAGTTGAGATAAACATTTGCCGAATTATCTTATTGCCCATTTCCGTTCTCTTTGCACGATTAACATATAAAAAAATGAACAACGATGTTCCATTTGGTAGAAGTATGTTCTCCAAAGCTTACACAAATAACGAGGAATATTTCCCAAATAGTTCAATCTACAAAAAAAATTATTTTAACGTAAATTGTGTGTTTTAGCAAGATCTACATTGTTGTATAGTAAGATCTGGTATATCTCTTACGGTTTAGCAGTTATGCAAAAGTCATCCAGAGTAAATAGCACTTCATGGGCTATAGCCAGAAAATTCAAAATATACATTTCATTTGTCATACAAATATCTTAAACATATGTCATTTTAATTAAAATCGTTAGAGCCATTTTGATAAAAATGAAAATTTTCGAAAACTATTCCATGTAAGGGTAGTTTAGGGTGGGTCTATTTTCTTCAAAATCTTCGTGCCGCATCCTTGCAAGACATTAAACTTAAATACCAACCTTGATTTTTAACAGATTTTTCGTTTTTGAGTTATGCTGTCCACAGACTGACAGTCATACAGACATACAGACACACACACGGACCTTTTTTAAAAATGCTTTTTTTTTATTCCAGTGAAATCTCGACATCGAATTTTTGGGTTAAATGCAATACGTCTACTAAACGTAGACTTCAAATCTATATAAGATTGTACTTCTAATAAAAGAGTTATACATTTGCGATCTGCTTGTCCCATAATATTCCATTCAAATGTGAGATTGCTGTTTTGCCTTTCTTAAGTCTGTTATTAAGTTCCAAATATTTTTTCCATCAGTTGTAATTTTAACACCCAAATAACTATATTCATCACAATGTTTTATCACCTGTTTGTCTTCAGTCATCAAATCTTATTTATTTCCTCCTCTTACCATATATTTAGACTTTTCAAAACTAAATTTCTGGATCCATTTATCATATTTTGAATCATTTTTCTGCATATATATTCTAAATCGCCATATTCTTGTGCTAATAATATCTGGTCATCTGCAAATTGCAAGCAATAAATTATGTTTTTACCAACCATTACACCCATCCTACCACATTTTTACTTCCAATCACACAGTGCTTGTCCCATATAAATTTTAAATAATGTTGGCGAAAAACAGCATCCTTGCCTTAATCCTTTAGACATTTCAAAATTTAGTAACACTATTATCCAGTTTAATTTTTTCTATTGACTTTCTATGCAAATGTTGTATTGCATTTGTGATATTCCTTAATATATCGATATGTTCTAAATATTTCTGTACTTTACTCATTGGAACTGAATAGGGTTTTTCCAGATCAGCATATAAAATATGTAATTCTTGATTATAATCTGTCATTTGTACAATTATTTGATTTACTGTACAAAGATTATCAATCGTTGACCTTCCAGATTGTTCTTCTGCTTCTTTATTCTGATATTGTCCTAATATTTCTTTTAGAGTCCGTCAATAAATTTGACTCAGGGTATTAGTTACAGTCAGTCCTCTATAGTTCTTACAATCATTTTTGGACCCTTTTTATACCGAATGGAAGGGAAGTCACTACACTAATTTAAACCAGTGGTAGATCTTGGTATTTGGAACACATTTTGTATTTTCAATTTTTGTCTCTTACCATTTCCTAAGGAGATATTTTAGTTTTGTTGAAAACAAGCTGGTAACACTGCAGATTGTATGTGTGTCACTTTCCTTAGCTCAGTACATAAACAAACTGCGTAATGGTGCGTCTTGAGAACATAAACACATACCCTGCCTTGTCATTCCGTGTTTACTGTGCGAGTGTAGCCAATTAACAGCGTTAGCTCCCAGAACATTACACGAAAGCAAAAGCGCCCGACCTGTTTATGTACACAAACCAGGTTCATTTTCTGACCAACCTCAATGCAACGTTGTCTGCTTACTGCACGTCTGAAAGAGCTGCTCGAAGTATTCCTTCACGTCTATTAAGTGATTAATTATTTAGAAGCCCTTTGTGATGTCCCATAATTACTACGGAAACTATGTCAGAAATAAGTTACTCTACGCATCTTGCAAGTAACAAACTGTTTTATTCGTTCATTCTTGTGGAATTACGCATCCAATTTAGAACAAAAACCATTTTTTATCGAAATCATCTGGTCAAAGAACAAAATACCAGTAGACTTTTTTTTTTGTAATGCTTCTATGCAGCACATATTAGAAGGAATGTAATGAATGACGAAAATTGAGAAAATACAATACATCAGCATTGATTAGCAGGAAAGTTCTCTATCTGCGTTTCGCAGATCTCAGGTACTGGGTGGTCAAGAACCGCACAAGGGCAAGGTGACATTTTTGTGGCCAATTTGACGAAAATAAATGAGAGGAAAAAACAGGAATATGCCATTAACCTTAAATACCTGTAGTGAATTGCTCCATCCGGTTTGGATTTTCTGTGGTAAGCGGTTCCTAGTAGAATGAAGAAAGTCGCGCTTTTTAAGACACTTTGTCTGTGGCATTAAACCGCATTTTTACCAGGAAAACCCTTGGGTTTAGTTTCTTACTGAAGCTGTATTATCCTTACCTTTTTCTCCTGAAGTGGTTCTAAATATTTAGCTTTGAGAATGAAAATTTGGATACAGGAATTATTGATCAGTAAGATTTATAATATTATAATAAAAAAATCATTGGGCGAAGGATATATAATTGCAAAAATCATTTTCCATATGTTAAAATCAATACATAATGTAGGAAACACGAGTTACAATTTTGTCAGATACCTTTAAAGAACTTATTGGCTAGCCAACTTCCTTTTTAAGGATGTAGGTACAGCTTAAAGTTTTCAAAAGAAAAAAGGAAATAAATTTTAAAAATGCTTCTTGGATACAGCAACCACTTAAGTGTATTTTGCAAAAAATAATTATTTAAATATTTGCATTCGTTTAAGAGTAACGATTTTAGAAGCATCATCTTATATGTAATTAAAAAGCATGGGAAACTTCATATCACAGTTTTAAAGATGATTTCCCACAAAATATATTTTCTAAACCTTAACTTTGACAGTTTAAAAACCATTGTTTTTAGTAGGTTTAGTTGGCTTCCAGTGGTACTGACTTATAGGGAATATTAGTACATTTAAATTTACTTTTTTAATTTTCTTTTTAATTTCTCTATTATAGATAGTGAAGTAGAGGACATATTGTATTCCAACCAAAAATTGGATATCGAGATTTCAGCGGAAATATATGTTTTTAGGCCTCCTGAATAAAAAAAAGCATTTTTTGAAAAAGATCCATGTGTGTATGTATGTGTGTGTCTGTGGACAGCATAACTCAAAAACGAAAAGTTGGTTAAAAAACAAAGTTCATATTTAAGGTTAATGTCTATCAAGAATGCGATACGAAGATTTTGAAGAAAATTGCTCCACCCTAAACCATCCCTTACATGGAACATTTTTCGAAAATTTGTATTTTTTTTAAATAGCTCTAACGATTTTGAGAGATATTTTTATGGCAAATAAAATGTATATTTTGAATTTTCTGGCTACAGCCAATGAAGTCCTATGTAGTCTAGATGACTTTTGTATAACTGGTAAACCGTAAGAGAGAGACCAAATCTTACTATAGAAAAAATGTAGATTTTGCTAAAACACACAACTTATGTCCGAATAAATGTTATTGTAGAGTGAACCATTTGGGAGATAGTCTTCGTTATTTGTGTCAGATTCGGAAAACAAGCTCTCGTCAAGTGCAGCATTGTTGTTCATTTTTTATATCTTAACCGTGCAAAGAGAACGGAATCTTAAAGCTTTGAAAGATTTGACTATCGCACAAAGCCTACTGTATTTCCATATTCCCCTTGCACGTGCAAGAAAACGAGCAATAAGATAATTTCTGCAAATGTTTATATCAACTAACACGAAGAAGAGTTTGTGAGAATGGTTAGTACAAGAGTAGAAAAAGTTATGTGAGTGCAACACATCAGCCGTTTGTTTTTAATAGGTAAAATTGTATTGTTTTAAGCATAGATAAATTTTTCATTCATACCTGTTAAAGATGCACTGCAAGGCCGTGAGCGGGTGCGCTCAAAGAGCACCAGTTCCCCAGACCTGGGCACCTGCTCTGGAATACTAGAGTGCTGAATGCCCATGGCGTAACATAGCGGCAACAGTTGCTGATACTAAGTACATTTAAATATGTAAACTTTATATAATCAAGTGCAGTTATTCCCCTGTACCAAAGTGCGCACACCCACTTGACCTCACCTGAACTTTAGAACTCTGTACCTTCTAAGTTTACTACCACTTCGTATGGGCGTCGCCAAACTCATAAAATTTTAGTTAATTTTACGGCCTTGCTTATAGCAGTTTTAAGGTGCATAATTACCCTTTAATTGTATCCCAAGTGGTTCCAGGAAGCGCATGAAATAGTAGAGAAATAAAAATCTCTTTATGTGCAACTTGTTGGTTTCAGGTGCAGAAATGCTCCTAATACAAAGATGGCAAGAAAATTGCATTTATATACCCTTACGAAAATGAGAATTTCATGTAACAACATGTAATAATAATAATAATAATAATAATAATAATAATAATAATAATAATAATAATAATAATAATAATAATAATAATAATAATAATAATAATAATAATAATAATAATAATAATAATAATAATAATAATAATAATAATAATAATAATAATAATAATAATAATAATAATAATAATAATAATAATAATAATAATAATAATAATAATAATAATAATAATAATAATAATAATAATAATAATAATAATAATAATAATAATAATAATAATAATAATAATAATAATAATAATAATAATAATAATAATAATAATAATAATAATAATAATAATAATAATAATAATAATAATAATTTATTATATAGCCTTGTATACATTACAATTTTACAGCATTACTAACGTACAGGTGTTGAAAATGAATTCCGAACAACGACCTGATGGCTATTCATATTCAAGCAAACACCTGATAGAGGTTTAAGCCTGAGTGAAAATGCAGAGCTTGATTCAGTTTACAGGAGCTGTGCACAGAGGGAGTGTTTATATCAATTTGACAGGACCGAAACGGAAATGACGTTATCGTTAATGTCCTAACGGATCCTTCACGTACACGATGTGATCTGAACGTGACGGGAGCTGTTTGCTCTTGCGAGGACAGCCCTTTGTGAGTGGTAATTCTGTGTGACGTTGTCGTTACAGTCATCATCAGACAGATTTGCTAATCTTGCCATATCTGAAGCAAAGATCTAACATTTACAACGCTTCTATTTTATCCTTCTGTTGGATATTGATGATATAGGAAGGAAACGAACAAAGAATGAAAGAGAGAAAAAGAGATTGAGAGAACGAAAGAAGGAAAGACAGAGAGAAAGAGAGAGAATTAGAGAGTGAAAGAGGAAGAGAAACAGGGACAGAGAGGGAGAGAAAGAAAGATACAGAAAGAGTGAAAAGGAGAAAAATGGAAAGGGAGAAAGGAAGAAAAAAAGGAAGTGGGGAAGGACAGAATGAAGAAAAGCAGGAAGAATGGAACAAAAGAACTAAATCAATAAATAAATAACTCTGATTTCAAACAATCGCACTAATTTATTCGTTATCATTACTAAATCTACTTCCTGCAGCTCCAGTGGTGAACTGCGAGATCTTTTTTCTCCTAGGTGGTTGTGACGATAAACCTACCAGTGGTTGACACAGGCCCAGTTGCATAAAATTTAATCTTAGTTCAACCTCCTGAAAATAATCTTCACTTAAGCAGAACTTAGAAATATGGTTGTATAAATCTTAATCAAAATTCAGGGCAACTTAATCTAAGATCAGATCTGATTGGTGAATTTTTCTCCAGTTCACTTAATTGAACTTAGATCAGCAGAACTGTAGACGCAAGAAATAAATAATACAGCTTAAATAAAATAATAAACTGATAAACTATGCATTTTCGTAGTTATTTGGCTAAAATGAGCGTTGCTTCAAATTGTCCAAAAATCAAAATTTTGTAGTAACGCTGAAAATGATTACTCTTAATCTAAAAATGGTTTCACAAATGAAGTTATAGTGTTTGATACTTACTTCTAGAAACATGAAAAAGTAAAATTAATTTGAAATTGTTTTTCAAATTTATGGAAAATGTGTAGAACGTAAAGATACTTTCATTAAATAATTGGTCAAATATACAAAAGAAACAATTAATAAGGTAAATGCATAATTAACATTACATTACAATCCCCAGCGACTTCGCCCATGCAGTTTTTACTTTCTCTACTGGTAAGTAGGGGAAGTATTGTATTCCACCCAAAAATTCGATGTCGAGATTTCACCGGAAATATGTTTTGAGACCCCCTGAATCCAAAAAAAGTATTTTTAGAAAAAGGTGCACGCGTGATGTTTCTCAAGGATTGCGACACGAATATTTTGAAGAAAATAGCCCCACCCTAAACTACCCTTTACATGGAAAATTTTTCGAAAATTTTGATTTTCTTGAAAATGGCTCTAACGATTTTGATTAAAATGTCATATGTTGGAGATATTTTTATGACAAATGAATTATCATATTATGCTGAATTTTCTGGCTATAGCTTAGGTAGTCCTATGTATTCTGGATGACTTTTGCGTAACTGGTAAGCCGTAAGAGACACACCAAATCTTACTATACATAATGTAATCTTGCTAAAATACACAATTTATGTCTAAAAAGTGTTGTAGAGTGAACCACTTCGGAGATATACCTTGTTATTTGTGTGAGGTTTAGAGACCTTATACTTCTGTCAAATACAACATCGTTATTCACTTTTTTATATCTCAACCGTGAAAAGAAAACGGAATCTCAAAGCTTTAAAAGATTTGACTATCACTCAAAGCCTACTGTATTCTACATTCTCCTTGTACCTATAAGGAAATTGTACCTCAACTAACACGAAGAAGATGTGAGAATAAGAGTTTGTAAGAATGGTTAGTACAAGAGTAGAGAAAGTCATGTGAGTGTAACACATCAGATTGTTTGCTATTCAGGCTGTTTCAAAAGGTATATCTGTATCGAAGTTTTGGTTGGAATACAATATCTCTCTAACAGCCAATCAGCGCTTTCTACCGTTCCATTCTGTAGGACCCTATATATTTTTCCTTTCTTTTCTTCTTCCTCCCCGAGCTGAACTAACGAAGTAGGATCTGGATACGGAGGAGGGCAGAGGGGGAGAGAATATTGTGTTGAAATACAGATATAATTTCCTCCTGGGGGTAATTACTTCGCTGTTTTTAATCAATATACTGAAACTTCACCCACTGAAAATGTCTATTAATTTTTTGACAACAAAGGCATTTTAATGAGGCTGTTTTTATTTGTCTCGTCTTGCTTTAAGGTTTTTTAATAAATTCTTTTAACCGTGCAATCAAGTCTTTGAACCTGGGCTTATTTCCGTTTCTTCAAAGCTTTTAATTTAATTCTTTTTTGCAGGTTTCACGTTATAATTACGGCACAAAAAGAGAGCCAACGGCAAGGTGGCAAGCAGGAACTAGGCGCATTGGCAGAAAGAAAATTGACTTGTCACATAAACAAAAGAACATAGCGAAGTTAGTTCAGGGTCCAACGATTGTCGGTTATAAAATTAAGGTGCAGCGCGTGAGAAAGCGGCTCGTATAGGCGTGACCGTAACGGTGCGTGCTCTACCATTAGATTCGAACCCAAAGGCCTGACAAAATCGTGCTCCGCCGATAATTAATCTATTCTTACGCACGTCAGTGTTACAACCATTTTTTGTTTTCATAATGACACTGCAACAATTTGCTTTCTTTTTAACTGTGTAAGAAGCTATATTTGCTTTGTATAGCTCAGCGAGGTCCAACGTTTGCGAAAGATGGGAGTATGGGTTTACCTCCTTCCCCATTTGCCTCTCTTTCACCTGCAACTTGCATTGCAGTGGCGGGTTAGTTAATGTAACTTGTGTTTGATTTATGCGATAAACATGTGTTCATTAGTGACTTCTTTGATACTGCCTACGTTTAAGGAGTCTATCAATATTTGTAATAGCTTTAGAAGATACACCAAGTGATCGTCGCGTAACATATTGTTACATAGACTTTTAATATAGTTCAATTTGGAGAAACTCTGTTCGTAAATATATGAAGAGCTAAACTCACTCTTATACACACTATTCTTGCAAATGTTTATTTCCTTATTTATCTAATATATACTAAATTATACATCTTTTACATTTACCAAGATCTCAGTTAGTTTATAGAATTAAAGGTTTTTTTTTTTTTTTTGTAAATTTTTATGACACTTTAGTTACACGTTTCCTCAAGTGGAATCTTACTGTAAAGTATTATTATTATTATTATTATTATTATTATTATTATTATTATTATTATTATTATTATTATTATTATTATTATTATTATTATTATTATTATTATTATTATTATTATTATTACAAATATTATAATACTAAAGCCCGGCTCTGTGCTATGTTGGTAGCGTGACAGTCTCACATTGAAACCGAAATGATAATGTCAATATATATTTGATAATAGAATGAAACAATAGGAGATTCTAGTCAATAGTTAAGGGGAAGACGTAATAAAGCTGAATAGATTAAAGTCTCAAGAATGGAAGTCTAGGCAGATTTAAATGAGTGATAATGTTACAATTGTTGTTTGTACGAAGCCATAGTGATTCCGCGGGCTGATTCCTATCTTGACGTGCTCTAAAGTTAACCAATGGAAATCGCTTCCTTCATGTTGCTCACGCAAAACAAATGCAACGCAACACACGCTCGTCTTGAATCGAGCCGAGAGTACACGTGCAATTTCTGAGTTGTACGTAAGCTAGCGCGTATACATAATTCGGCGGTTGCTGAAGGGTGACAAAGTTAAAGTGATATAACGTTGTAGTTGAAGTTACAAATTTACATTCTATTTAAATATCGTCGGCAGTTCTCTACAAATCTGGAAATTTGCAAATAAAGTTAAATGTTGGTTAATTCTTCGTTTGGTTCCATTCCTACCATAACCCACGCACACCCTGTAGATTAGGACCTCTTGCTAGAGCTAGTCCGGACATCAAACACGAGATCTTATAGGTCTTAAAGTCGACGTCATCGACGGAGAGGAACGTTTGCGTCAACATCCATGAGGTCCTGAGTTCGAATCTTGATTAAGGTAGGTTATGCGGCTAGACTTTTTTTTTTCGAGGTTTTCCCTGATCCTGAAAAGACGAATCATAGAAACTTCAAACTGTATGGACCTCGGACTCAATTGAGAATCCGTTTCATTCATTAATTCATCGTCCAATATGAAATTATATTGGAAGACAGTAATATTTTTATCTATTAGTTTGACTGACTGTGTTTCCGGCTGTGTCTCCGTTTCTCTCCTCTATCTCTGTCTATCTGTCCTGTCGGTCTATCTGTCTGGCTGGCTGACTGTCTGTCTGTCTATATATTTACTAAGATGTATACAGGCGAATATTACCGGTGTTCAGCCTAGCCTTTTAGCAGTCATACTCATACATTGACAATATATTAGTTTCTTTAACCTATTTTACTTATCTATTTTTATTTTCCAACATGTTTCTATTTACATTCACATCCATTTCTTTTCCACTTTATTTAACTTTTGATCTATCTTTCTGTATTATTTCTGTTATAACTATATTTCTTTCTACCTTCAATCATTTCTTACTGACACTCATTTTTCCCCGTTTCTGTTGCTTTACCCTTAAAAATGATGTATCCATCATATGTAGGGCATTGCTACGTTAATATACAAAAATAAATAAAATGAGTTATAATATGAATATAATATGGTTAAAATAATTTTAATAAATGTATTTAATATAATATAAAATAACGTAATACAAGTAAAACAATAAACAAGAAATATAATAATAATAATAATAATAATAATAATAATAATAATAATAATAATAATAATAATAATAATAATAATAATAATAATAATAATAATAATAATAATAATAATAATAATAATAATAATAATAATAATAATAATAATAATAATAATAATAATAACAAGAATAACAATAACAAGAACAATAATAATAATAATAATAACAACAAGAACAACAACAGGAATAACAATAACAATAACAACAACAAGAACAATAACAAGAATAACAATAACAAGAACAACATCCTGCCTCTTTTCCACTACTTAAGTTCCATTTCTCATTTGAGAAGGTGTCGCGCACATGTGGTGTCTCAAAGCGAGAAAATTACGTCGTTTTCCTGACTGGGGCGGTCTGCCCAAAAAATGTGGCTTTTACTTGAGACGGGGGGGGCAAACAGGCGCCGTGGGACCGGAAGCACAGTTTCCCACAAGGTAAGGCGACCCCCAGTTTCCTCCCACATCCCAACACCCGACACCACTACATGGAACAGTTGGTCTACCCGCACTGCTCTTTAAAAATGCCGCCCGCCCGCCCGCCCTTCGTCTCTCATCCTTTGCATCCTACGAATTTCTGGTTTTTATTTCACCTATCTTCTTCATAATTTTAGAAACCTGCAAATTATACTCTTCTTGAGGCACCAACTTCTTATGCTACCCCACTTCTTCATTTCTTGTATTGCACTTGCAGGACTTCCTCTACTCTTGTACTGACCATTCTTACAAACTCTTATTCCTATATCTTCTTCGTGTTAGTTGAGATAAGCATTTGTACAAATTATCTTATTGCTTATTTCCTTGTAGGTGTATGGAGAATATTAGAATACGGTAGGCTTTGAGCGATAGTCAAATCTTTTAAAGCTTTCAAATTCCGTTCTCTTTGCTTGGCTAACACATAAAAAAGGAATAACGATATTCCATTCGAAGAAAGTTTAAGTTTTCCAAAATTCTCACAAATAACAAGGAATATCTCCGAAATTGTTCACTCTACAAACCATTATTTACACATAAATTGTATCTTCTAGCGAGAACTACATTTTTGTATAGTAAGATTTGGTCTATCTCTTACGATTTACAAGTTTTTCTAAAGTCTTCTAGACTAAACAGACTACATAGGCTATAGCCATAAAATTCAAAATATACATTTAATTTGTCATAAAAACATATCTTAAACATGCTGTTTTAATCTAAATCGTTAGAGCCATTTCTAAGAAAATAAAACTTTTTGAAAAAATTTACATGTAAAGGGTAGTTTAAGGCAGGACTATTTTGTACAAAATCTTGGTGTCATCCTTGAAAGACATTAAACTTAAATACCAACTTTGGTTTTTAACCGATTTTCGTTTCTGAGTTATGCCGTCCACAGACTGAAAAACACACAGAAACACACACACACACACACACACACACACACACACAGACACACACACACACACACACAGTCTGCTAGTCTTAATATAACAAATAAGTTTCAAATTACACTTTTTTTTAAATGTTTGTATCGCTTTAAAAATTAATAACTTAGAAAGTTATAAAAAATATGATGCAAGAAATTTAATCTCTTGTGTTTTGGGAATCATGTTAAACTTCAGAAGAATTGGATGAAAATTTCATCATGTGGGACATTTTGAATAAGTGAACCTGCTGAAAAAATAATTTCCAAAGATACAATTTCAAACTGGAAGAAAAAACAATTCTGGTTTTTAACCCTCATTAAGTCAAGAACTATTTATAACATGAAAGCCAATATAGATTTTATAGGTATATTCCCTAAGTATTTCTAAAGTCATTTAATACAAATGCCAACTTTTGCGAGAGTTATACTAAATATTGGTGTAGCATTCCCTTAAGATATTTTCATAACAAATAAACCCGCGACCTCGGGAGCCAGCTAGGCCACTAAATCGCAATTTTTACGATTTATCTTAGCCTTTCTGGGTTGTGTTTGTGTGGACGTGCACGCATGGATTAAAATAACGCATAAAATTACTATAAAAGAGAAATTGCTAAAGTCACGAATTAATTTTGTATTGTTAGAATGCTACGCTTACGACATTCAGAAAGCGTATTACAGCCTCTCTTTGTTCTAAATAGGGCACGCAAAAGCTTTTTTGATATTCTGTGATATAAACCCCAGAGCAACAGTCCATGAAGGGCCAAGGTTTGTCGCCCAGCCACTGCGTTGCCCAACTCTGGCCACTACAGTCGTCATGAGTGGGGTGCAGTACTGGAGGGTGGGAAGTGGTCAGCGCCTCGAGCCCTCCCGGGCAGTTATGATCTGGGGTTGCTACTTCATCATCAAGTAGCTCCTGAATTGGCCCCTCCGGGATCTGACGAGGCTGAGTGCACCCCGTGCCAGACCTCCCAGTGCGGGAAAAATCCCCGTGCCGGTACCGCGAATCGAAACCGGGCCCTCCGCGGCAGAAACAGGCACGTTGCCACTGCGCTACGGAGGCGGTCACTCTGTTATTTAATAAACTATGTATCATTGGGATAGAATTCAAATATAAAAGCGAATATAACATTTATGATCCATGCGCAAATATAATTATAATGATAATATAAGAAAGTTATGCTTATCGTCTGATTGTGTTTACATGTATAAGAGGATCTCAATCTCTTGTTACGTTCACTTTTTATTCTAGACTGGAAAACGTCATATAGTCTAAGTTTTTGGTATTTTGGGGGAGGATAATTTCATATTGTACTGAGCTTAAAGAATATATTTGTATTTGCAGCTGTTTAATATCAGATATATTTTATTTTGATACTATTGTAATGTTTTTATCCTGGTTGACTATTCCAAGTGTGGGCGGGAGATTCGGCAGGAACGTGCTCTCTACAAATCCTCATCCTATGAATCGGGGGACGTCTTCGGCTCCCCCTGGGAATGTGTAAGCCCGCAGGAGCCACCACCAGAGAGCTTAAATCTGTAGTCGTTAGGGACCCAGCCCTGTACTGTCGTCTCTCCACAGTGCAGCCGCCCTTAGTACCTTCTCAGCTCACACCTTCCTCTCGCGAGAGGCATAGGTAGGAACGATTTTTGGTCGAGGTCCAAGCTTTCATAGAATCATGCATGTCAATTCACTAAAAAAATGGAAGGATATTATATTTTTTGTAATTTTCATAGGTGCCAACGTTGGTAACAGTATGTATTAAGAAACCACACCTATGTTGTTGACACGTTCTGGAAAACATGTGTTGTTATCGCTAAGGAAACATACAATTCACCAACAGAAACGAAACGTAAGAAATATTTATAATTTTGCTACCTGAAGTGAAAGATTTCATCCGTTGCACGTAAGGTTTATACGGAAAAGGAAAAACTCTTCTAGATAAACGCCTGGTGCCACCAGGGATCCATCTATCGATGATGAAGTCAACTAGGGGAAATGCAATGTCTTCAGATTATTTTCTGTCTGACATCACAGCGGGACAGACGGACACGGCTGAGGTAGGAAAACAGGATAGCACATTTTTACTTTTTCTACTCGTATTGTTGTCCACCCAAAAATTCGATGTCGAGGTTTCACCGGAAAGATATGTTTTGAGACCCCTCAATTCAACAAAAGCATTTTTAGAAAAACGTTCATGTAAGTGAGAGAGAGAGCGTGTGTGTATTTGTGTGTGTGTGTGTGTGTGTGTGTGTGTGTGTGTGTGTGTGTGTGTGTGTGCGCGCGCGTGCGTGTGTGTGTCACTCTGTGGACAGCATAACTCAAAAATGAAAAGTCGGTTAAGAGCCAAAGTTGGTATATAAATTTAATGTCTTTCAAGGATGCCACACGAAGATTTTGAAGAAAATAGTCCCACCCTAAACTATCCTTTAAATGGAAAATTTTTCATAAATGTTGATTATGTGAAAATGGCCCTAAGGGATTTTGATTAAAATGCCATATGTTGAAGATATTCTTATGAAAAATAAAATGTATATTTTGAATTTACTGCCTATAGCGTATGTAGTCCTATTTATTCTGGATGTCTTGAATAACTCGTAAACCTTAAGAGATAGACAAAATCTTACTATACAGCAAAGGTAGATCTTGTTAAAACACAATTTAGGTCTAAATAAATTTTTTTGTGGAGTGAACCATTTCGGAGATATTCCTTGTTATTTGTGTGAGTTTCGGAAAACAAATCTTTCGTGAAATGGAACATCGTTGTTCCCTTCGTATATCTTCGTGTTAGTTGATATAAGCATTTGTAAAAGTTATCTTATTCCTTATTTCCTTGTAAGTGCAAAGGGAATGTTAGAATACAGTAGGTTTTGTGTGATAGTCAAATCTTTTAAAGCTTTGAGATTCTGTTCTCTTTGCACAGTTAACATATAAAAAAACGAACAACGATGTTCCATTTCACGAAAAGTTTTGTTTTTCGAAACTGACACAGATAACGAGGAATATCTTTAAAACGGTTCACTCTACAAAACAATTTATTCAGATATAAAGTTTGTGTTTTAACAAGATCTACATATGTTTGTATAAAAAGATTTTGTCTATCTCTTATGGTTTACTAGTTATTCAAAAGTCATCCAGAGTAAACAGAACTACATAGGCTATAGGCAGAAAATTCAAAATATACATTTCATTTGTCATAAAAACAGATCTTAAACATGTCGTTTTAATCAAAATCGTTAGAGCCTTTTCTAAGAAAATAAAACTTTTTGACAAATTTTACATATAAAGGGTAGTTTAGGGTAGGACTATTTTCTTTAAAATCTTCGTGTGGCATCCTCGAAACTCATTACACACTTTTAACCGACTATTCGTTTTTGAGTTATGCTGGCCACACACTGACACACACACACACACACACACACACACACAAACACACAGACACACACACATACACACACGCACACACACACACATACACACAGACACACACACACACAGACACACACACAAAGTCTACTAGTCTTAAGGGAAAATAAGTTTTAAGGTTTGCCTACTTTTTTAAACTTGTATATAGCTTTAAAAGTTAATAGCTTAGAAAGCTCTAAGGAATATGTTAGAAGAAATTTAATTACTTGTGTTTTGGGAATCATGTTAAACTTCAGAAGAATTGGATGAAGATTCCATCATGTGGAACATTTTGAATAAGTGAATTTGCTGAAAGAATAATTTCCAAAGATACAATTTCAAACTGGAAGAAAAACCAATTCTGGTTTTTAACCCTCATTAAGTCAAGAACTATTTATAACATGAAAGTTAATGTAGATTTTATAGGTATATTCCCAAAGTATTTCTAAAGTCATTTAATACAAATGCCAACTTTTGCTAGAGTTATACTAAATATTGGTGTAGCATTCCCTTAAGATATTTTCATAACAAATAAATCCGTGACCTCGGGAGCCAGAGGCTAGGCCACTAAATCGCAATTTTTACGTTTTATGTTAGCCCTTCTGGGTTTTATTTGTGTGGACGTGTTTATTATAATAAATAAATTACTCAAGTCAGGAATTAATTTTGTATTGTTAGAATTCTACGCTTACGCCATTTAAAAAGCGTATTACAGCTTCTCGTGTGTGCTAAATAATGCACTCAAAAGCTTTTTTGATATTCTGTAATTTAAACCGGCCAGAGCAACAGTCCATGAAGGGCCAAGGTTTACCGTCCAGCCGCTGCGCACCCCACCTCTGCCCACTACAGTCGTCATGAATGGGGTGCAGTACTGGAGGGTGGGACGTAGTCAGTGCCCTGAGCCCTCCCGGCCAGTTATGCGCTCTTCACGACCTGGGGTTGATACTTCTTCATCAAGTAGCTCCTCAATTGGCCCCTCCGAGATCTGACGAGGCTCAGTGCACCCCGTCCTAGACCTCCCAGTCCGGGAAAAATCCCCGTGCTGGTACCGCGGATTGAACTCGGGTCCTCCGCGCCAGAGGCAGAAAGATATGTCATTCGTCTGATTGTGTTTATGTGTATGAGAGGATCTCAATCTGCTGTTACGTTCACTTTTTTATTCTAGACTGGAAAACGTCATATAGTTTAAGTTTTGGTATTTGGGGGAGGATAATTTCATATTGTACTGAGCTTAAAGAATATAATATTTGTATTTGCAGCTGTTTTATATCAGATATATTTTATTTTGATACTATTGCAATGTTTTTACAACCAAATGCAAAATTCAGGCAAATGCATTGAAATGTAACACCATGCCTCCCTCACGCTGCTTTTCTTAGGTGGGCCCTCCCCGTCCTTTACTACAGCGACATTTAACTAGAGTCACTGGGGTTCAGCTTTGGTGATTGACAAGTCCATCTCCTGTCTCCTTTTAATGATCATGGATATTTTAATCGCTTGTGCTTGGTGTCTGTTGCTAGGGTATATAAACCGGTTTGGGATTTAGAAGGAGAGAGGCATTGTAGCAAAATAATAAGATTATACGACATTTGCATAGCATAATAGAAATCTTATACTAATGCTACTGAGAATGAAATTATGGTTCGTGAATCATAATGTTGCATTAGGAGCAGAAAAGGAAAGTTAACCAAGAAAGGAGTCTAACTGGGGTTGAGTTTCGTATGGTGACCAAAATAAATAGTTGCTTGTTCTTCTTTTCGGAAGCCAAGGGAAAAGGACCGGCCCAAAGATTGAAGAATGCGTTTTGCAATCTTGGTATACTGCACTTACAAGGAAGCCAAATTGTCGAGACTCGGCAGTACGGATGACCAAAAAAATAATGTGTATAAAGGTTACACTGTAATGTTGTTTTAATGTAACAGCTACTGAAATAATGGAGACCGGCAGTGACTCATTGACTATTACCAAAGTAACGAATTCAAAGTTACTAGTTACCGAGTAACAGGTACCAAAGTACCCGTTAACGAGTATGTATGTGCATTGGTATCAGAAACTTATCACACTAACACGTTAGGGTTATTAATCCTCTCCGGAAGAGACCGTGAATGACTTGTGGATCTAATATCATCTGGGGAGAAAAACGTCCACATATTCAACCATCTATATGTTTAGGCGTTAATGTTTCTCATCTCTGACAACACCGGCTTTCAAAATGGGTTTGCCATATGTACTTTGTTTTCCGTATTTCAATTTTTTAATAGGTGCTATCAAGTATGCATGTCCATACCGAGCGGGGTGGCCAGCCGATAGCGTCTGTGGCTCTCTAGTGTCGTGGATTCGATTACTGACACCGACCTTGCTGGCCCGTGTCTTTTGGGGGGTTTTCCCAAATTTCTCCCCCCTCCATTTCACTTCATTTCGTTTTTCACTTACGTTTTATCCTGGTTGACTATTCCAAGTGTGGACGGGAGATTCGGCAGGAACGTGCTCTCTACAAATCCTCATCATGAATCGGGGGACGTCTTCGGGTCCCCCTGGGAATGTGTAAGCCCGCAGGAGCCACCACCAGAGAGCTTAAATCTGTAGTCGTTAGGGACCCAGCCCTGTACTGTCGTCTCTCCACAGTGCAGCCGCCCTTAGTACCCTCTCAGCTCACCCCTTCCTCTCGCGAGAGACATAGGTACTAACGATTTTTGGTCGAGGTCCAAGCTTTGTCATAGAATCATGCTTGTCAATTGACTAGAGATAGACCTGTATCAGAACATAACATTTGGTGTAATTTTCATAGGTACTAATGTTGGTAACAGTATGTATTGAGAAGCCACACCTATGTTGTCGACATGTTCTGAAAAATATGTGTTGTTATCGCCAAGGAAACGTACAATTCACCAACAGGAACGAAACGTAAGAAATATTTATAATTTTGCTATCTGAAGTGCAAGATTTCATCCGTTGCACGTAAGGTTTATACGGAAAACGAAAATAAGTCTTCCAGATAAACGCCTGGTGACACCAGGGATCCATCTATCGATGATGAAGCTTACTAGGGGAAATGTAATGTCTTCAGATTATATTCTGTCTGACATCACAGCGGGACAGACAGACACGGCTGAGGTGGGAAATCAGGATAGCACATTTTTACTTTCCCTACTGGTATTGTATTGCACCCAAAAATTCGATGTCGAGATTTCACCGGAAATATGTGTTTAGAGACTCCTGAATTCAACAAAAGGATTTTTAGAAAAACGTTCATATGTGAGAGTGTGTTTGTGTGTGTTTGTGTGTGTGTGTGTGTGTGTGTGTGTGCGTGCGTGCGTGTGTGTGTCACTCTGTGGACAGCCTAACTCAAAAATGAAAAGTCGGTTAAAAGCCAAAGTTGGTATATAAATTTAATGTCTTTCAAGGATGCCACACGAAGATTTTGAAGAAAATAGTCCCACCCTAAACTATCCTTTAAATGGAAAATGTTTCATAAATGCTGATTATTTGAAAATGGCTCTAAGGGATTTTGATTAAAATGCCATATGTTGAATATATTCTTATGAAAAATAAAATGTATATTTTGAATTTACTGCCTATAGCGTATGTAGTCCGGTTTATTCTGGATGACTTGAATAACTCGTAAACCGTAAGAGATAGACAAAATCTTACTATGCAGCAAAGGTAGATCTTGTTAAAACAAAATTTAGGTCTGAATAAATTTGTTTTGTAGAGTGAAACATTTCGGAGATATTCCTTGTTATTTGTGTGAGTTTCGGAAGACTAATCTTTCGTGAAATGGAACATCGTTATTCGTTTTTTTAAATGTTAAGTGTGCAAAGAGAACGGAATCTCAAAGATTTAAAAGATTTGAGTATCGCTCAAAGCCTACTGCATCCTAATACCTTGTACCTACAAGGAAATAAAGAATAAGATAATTTGTACAAATGTTTATCTCAATTAACACGAAGATATAGGAATAAGAGTTTGTAAGAATTGTTGGTACAAGAGTAGAGAAAGTCATGTCAGTGTAACACATCAGAATTTTCGTCTTGCAATTAGTTCAATATATGATTTGCATCATATTTACTTAGCTTAAAATTAGTTATATCTTCATCGTGACATGAAGAAAATCAAGTATGGGCTTCATTTTAAATCTGATGTGTTGCACTCACATGACTTTCTCTACTCTTGTACTAACCATTCTTGCAAACTATTATTCCTATATCTTCGTGTTAGTGGAGATAAACATAGACACACACACACAAAGTCTGCTAGTCTTAAAAGAAAATAAGTTTTAAAGTTTGCCTTCTTTTTTAAACTTGTATATAGCTTTAAAAATTAATAGCTTAGAAAGCTCTAAGGAATATGTTAGAAGAAATTTAATTACTTGTGTTTTGGGAATCATGTTAAACTTCAGAAGAATTGGATGAAGATTCCATCATGTGGAACATTTTGAATAAGTGAATCTGCTGAAAGAATAATTTCCAAAGATACAATTTCAAACTGGAAGAAAAAACAATTCTGGTTTTTAACCCTCATTAAGTCAAGAACTATTTATAACATGAAAGTCAATATAGATTTTATAGGTATATTCCAAAAGTATTTCTAAAGTCATTTAATACAAATGCCAACTTTTGCTAGAGTTATACTAAATATTGGTGTAGCATTCCCTTAAGATATTTTTATAACAAATAAACCCGTGAATTCGGGAGCCAGAGGCTAGGTCACTAAATCGCAATTTTTACGTTTTATCTTAGCCTTTTTGGGTTGTGTTTGTGCGGACGTGCACGAATGGATTAAAATAACGCATAGATTACTATAATAAATAAATTGCTCAAGTGAGGAATTAATTTTGTATTGTTAGAATTCTACGCTTACGACATTTAGAAAGCGTATTACAGCTTCTCGTGTGCGCTAAATATTGCACACAAAACTTTTTTGATATTCTGTGATATAAACCCCAGAGCAACATTCCATGAAGGGCCAAGGTTTGTCGCCCAGCCGCTGCGTTGCCCAACTCTGGCCACTACAGTCGTCATGAGTGGGGTGTAGTCCTGGAGCGTGGGACGTGGTCAGCGCCCCTAGCCCTCCCGGCTAGTTATGCGCTCCTCACGACCAGTAGTTGCTACTTCTTCATAAGTAGCACCTCCGGGGTCTAACGAGGCTGAGTGCACCCGGTGCCAGACCTCCCAGTGCGGGAAATATCCCCGTGCCGGTACCACGGATCGAACCCGAGTTCTCCGCGGCAGTGGCAGGCGCGCTGCCACTGCTCTACGGAGGCGGTCATACTATTATTTAATAAACCATGCATCATTGTGATAGAATTCAAATAAAAGCAAATATAGTATTTATAATCTACGTGCAAAGATAATTATAATGATAATATCAGAAAGATATGCCATTCGTCTGATTATGTTTATGTGTATGAGAGGATTTCAATCTGTTTTTACGTCACTTTTTTTATTCTAGACTGGAAAACGTTATATAGTTTAAGTTTTGGTATTTGGGGGAGGATAAGTTCATATTGTACTGAGCTTAACGAATATATTTGTATTTGCAGCTGTTTTATATCAGATATATTTTATTTTGATACTATTGTAATGTTTTTACAACCATATGCAAAATTCAGGCAAATGCATTGAAATGTAACACCATGCCTACCTCACGCTGCTTGTTTTAGGTGGGCCCTCCCCGTCCTTTACTACAGCCACATTTAACTAGAGTCACTGGGGTTCAGCTTTGATGATTGACAAGTCCATCTCCTGTAGTCCTTTAATGGTCATGGCTATTTAACCACTTGCGCTTGGTGCCTGTTGCAAGGGTATATAGACCGGTTTGGGATTTAGAAGGAGAGAGGTTTGTAGCAAAATAACAAGATTGTACGACATTTGCATAGCATAATAGAAATCTTATACTAATGCTACTGAGGATGAAATTATGGTTCGTGTATCATAATGTTGCATTAGGAGCAGAAAAGGAAAGTTAACCAAGAGAGGAGTCTAACTGGAGTTGAGTTTCGTATGGTGACCAAAACAAATTGTTGCTTGTTCTTCTTTTCGGAAGCCAAGGGAAAAGGACCGGTCCAATGATTGAAGAATGCGTTTTGCAATCTTGGTATACTGCACTTACAAGGAAGCCAAATTGTCGGGACTCGGCAGTACGGATGACCAAAAAAATAATATGTATAAAGGTTACACTGTAATGTTATTTTAATGTAACAGCTACTGAAATAATGGAGACCGGCAGTGACTCATTGACTATTACCAAAGTAACGAATTCAAAGTTACTAGTTACCGAGTAACAGGTACCAAAGTACCCGTTAACGAGTATGTATGTACATTGGTATCAGAAACTTGTCACACTAACACGTTAGGGTTATTAATCCTCTCTGGAGGAGACCGTGAATGACTTGTGGATCTAATATCTGGGGAGAAAAACGTCCACATATTCAACCATCTATATGTTTAGGCGTTAATGTTTCTCATCTCTGACAACACCGGCTTTCAAAATGGGTTTGCCATATGTACTTTGTTTTCCGTATCTCAATTTTTTAATAGGTGCTATCAAGGAAGCATGTCCATACCGAGCGGGGTGGTCAGCCGTTAGCGTCTGAGGCTCTCTAGTGTCGTGGATTCGATTACTGACACCGATCTTGCTGGCCCGTGTCTTTTGGGGGGTTTTCCCAAATTTCTCCCCCCTCCATTTCACTTCATTTCGTTTTTCACTTACGTTTTATCCTGGTTGACTACTCCAAATGTGGACGGGAGATTCGGCAGGAACGTGCTCTCTACAAATCCTCATCCTAGGAATCGGGGGACGTCTTCGGGTCCCCCTGGGAATGTGTAATCCCGCAGGAGCCACCACCAGAGAGCTTAAATCTGTAGTCGTTAGGGACCCAGCCCTGTACTGTCGTCTCTCCACAGTGCAGCCGCCCTTAGTACCCTCTCAGCTCACCCCTTCCTCTCGCGAGAGGCATAGGTACTAACGATTTTTGGTCGAGGTCCAAGCTTTGTCATAGAATCATGCTTGTCAATTGATTAGATAGACCTATACCAGAATATGACATTTGGTGTAATTTTCATAGGTACTAATGTTGGTAACAGTATGTATTGAGAAACCACACCTATGTTGTTGACACGTTCTGGAAAAGATGTGTTGTTATCGCTAAGGAAACGTACAATTCACCAACAGAAACCAAACGTAAGAAATATTTATAATTTTGCTACCTAAAGTGCAAGATTTCATCCGTTGCACGTAAGGTTTATACGGAAAACGAAAAAGTCTTCTAGATAAACGTCTGGTGACACCAGGGATCCATCTATGGATGATGAAGCTTACTAGGGGAAATGTAATGTCTTCAGACTATATTCTGTCTGACATCACAGCGGGACAGACAGACACGGCTGAGGTGGGAAATCAGGATAGCACATTTTTACTTTCCCTACTGGTATTGTATTGCACCCAAAAATTCGATGTCGAGATTTCACCGGGAATATATGTTTAGAGACTCCTGATTTCAACAAAAGCATTTTTAGAAAAAAGTACGCGCGCGGGTGTGTGTGTGTGTGTGTGTGTGCGTGTGTGTGTGTGTGTGTGTGTGTGTGTGTGTGTGTGAGCCTATGGACAGCACAACTCAAAAACAAAAAGTCGGTTAAAAACCAAAGTTGGTACTTAAGCTTAATGTCTTTCAAGGATGTGACACGAAGATTTTGAAGACAATAGCCCCACCCTAAACTACCCTTTACATGGAAGATTTTTCGAAAATTTTGATTTTCTTGAAAATGGTTCGAATGATTTTGATTAAAATGCCATATGTTTGAGATATTTTTATGACAAATGAAATGTATATCTTGAATTTTCTGGCTATTGCCCCTGTAGTCGTATTTACTCTTGATGAATTTTGCATAACTGGTAAACCGTTAGAGGTAGACCAAATCATACTATACGAAAAATGCAGATCTTACTAAAATACACAATTTATGTCTCAATAAAGTTTCTTGTAGGGTGAACCATTTCGGAGATATCCCTTGTTATGTGTGTGAGTTTCGGAAAACTTAGCACTTTCGTGAAATGGGTCATCGCTGTTCATTTTTTATACGTTAAGTGTACAAAGACAACAAAACATTTGACTACCGCACAAAGCCTACTGTATTCTAACATTCTCCTTGCACCTACAAGAGAATAAGCAATAAGATAATTTGTACAAATGTTTATCTCAACTAACAAGAAAGAAGATATAGGAATAAGAGTTTGTAAGAATGGTTAGTACAAGAGTAGAGAACGTCATGTGAGTGCAACACATCAGATTTTTACTTTTCCTATTGGTATTGTATTCCCCCAAAAAATTCGATGTGGAGGTTTCACCGGAAATAAATTTTTGAAACCCCTGAATTCAACAAAAGAATTTTTAGAAAAACGTCCATGTGTGTGTGTGTGTGTGTGTGTGTGTGTGTGTGTGTGTGTGTGTGTGTGTGTGTGTCAGTCTGTGGACAGCATAACTCAAAAACGAAAAGTCGGTTAAAAACCAAAGTTGGTATCCAAGTTTAATGTCTTTCAAGAATGTGACAATTAGATTTTGAAGAAAATAGCCCCACCCTAAACAACCCTTTACATGGAAAATTTTTCTAAAATTTTGATTTTCTTGAAAATGGCTCCAACGATTTTTATTAAAATGTCATATGTTCAAGAAATTTGTATGACAAATGACGTGGATATTGAAGCATTTTATGTCACTCGATTGACTACTTCTTATTATGGGTGCCTACGGCTGCTCACACATGAGTCTTAATCTCGGGTATCCGTGGTGGTTACAGAGAGCGATATTGTCGTTTTGTTAGAACACTTTATTTGTTTTATTTTTACACATTTAAGCTTTGCTGAACAATTTTAAATAGAATAAAATATGTAGTCTAACGTAACCGTTGGAACGAACTTTCACCGTGTTGCTTACATGTATTTCTCCCTCGTAACGATGCCTGTCTCCTACTGTCCCTCAGTCATTATCCTTTTAGCTTCCCAAACATCCATAATGGCCCTCACTTCATTAAGTCAAGACTTTGCCCTCTGGCGAAACCCCTCGGGTTTCCGATACTTTGTAAAAATACAATAGCAGGCTCATTTTCTTTATGTTGAAGACCTTGCCAAACTAATTGTATCTCGTTTGCCTTAATGTTTGGGACGTTCGCTAATGACCCTCGGTAGTGCCTTTCCCGAATGGCATCCTTTCACCTGTGGTACATATTCTTAACCCTTTACTATTAATGGATTTTGTAACTTTGATATGTTTATATTTTGTATATCATAAGCGCTATACAAAAAAACTGCTAGAATATTTTGAATTTTCTGGCTATAGCCTATGAGTCCTGTTTATTTTGGATGACGTTTGTATAACTGGTAAACCGTAAGAGATAGACAAATCTTACTGTACAACACAGGTAGATCTTGCTAAAACACACAATTTGTATGAATAATTTTTTTTGTAGAGTGAACCATTTCGGAGATATTCCTTGTTATTTGTGTCAGTTTCGGAAATCAAGACTTTCGTGAAATGGAACATTGTTGTTAATTTTTTCATATGTAAAGTGTGCAGAGAAAAGGGAATCTCAAAGCTTTAACAGATTTGACTATTGGTCAAAGCCTACTGTATTCTAATATCCCCTTGCACCTACAGGGAAATAAGCAATACGATAATTTCTGTAAATGTTTATCTCAAGCAATACGAAGAAAATATAGGAATACGAGTTTGTAAGAATGGTTGATACAAGAGTAGAGAAAGTCATGTAAGTGCAATACATCAGATTTTTGGTCTTGTAATTAGCTCAATATATGATTTGTATCATATTTACTCACGTTAAAATTAGTTATATGTGCATCGTGACATGAAGAATATCAAGTATCGGCTTAACTTTAAATCTGATGTGTTGCACTCATATGACTTTGTCTGCTGTTGTACTAACCATTCTTACAAACTCTTATTCCTATATCTTCTTTCTTGTTAGTTGAGATAAACATTTGTACAAATTATCTTATTGTTTATTTCCTTGTAGGTGCAAGGGCAATATTAGAATACAGTAGGCTTTGTGCGATAGTCAAATGTTTTAAAGTTTTGAAATTCCGTTCTCTTTGCACACTTAACATATAAAAAAATAACGAGGAATGTCTCTGAAATGGTTCACTCTACAAAACAATTTATTCAGACAAAGTTTGTGTTTTAGCGAGATCTACATACGTTTGTATAGTAAGATTTTGTCTATCTCTTACAGTTTACTAGTTATTTAAATGTCATCCAGAGTAAATAGGACTCCATAGGCTATAGCCAGAAAATTCAAAATATACATTTCATTTGTCACACAAATATCTTATACATATGGAATTTTAATCAAAATCGTTTGAGCCATTTTCAAAAAAATCAAAATTTTCGAAAATTTTTCCATGTAAGAGGTAGTTTAGGGTAGGGCTGTTTTCTTCAAAATTTTGGTGTCGCATCCTTGAAAGACATTAAACTGAAATATCTTCTTTGGTTTTTAACCGACTTTTTGTTGTTGAGTTATGCTGACTGACACACACACACACAGGGACCTTTTTAGATGGAATACAATACTTCCTTCTGCTTACCGGTACAGAAAAAAATGCTCTTTCCTATTCATTTGTCTTGCCTTTACCCCGAGTTGCCATTGTAGAAAGAACTTGTTTTTTGCTTTCTTTTTTCTTGGTGAGGTTGTGGCTTCTGGAAACCAAATAATTCCCATCTCTGATACATAATAGTTGCAAGTGCAGTAGCTGAGTTACCGGTTGTTCGCTGTGGGAGCTTATTAATATCGATTGGTCACTGTCGATGTTACATTTTTACGACGTTATGGTAATACATGGAAGGGCTTGTCAATGTCATGGTAAATACCGTGAAGACTGAAGAAGTGTCTTGGTGGTCCCAGGGGACGGTAGGCATTTTTTCGCAGATCCGTGGTCGTACACAGCAGGCCACCCACACGCCTAGGAAGAAGAGGATCATAAAACCCAGAGACGGTCCTACCAGAGGGCAATTTGGCCTCCGACCGTGAAACGCAGACTTCTTATAATCATTGCTGGTTCTAAATGTCACTCAGGTCGTTATGTTTTTTCTCCACATGCAGTCTGCCACTCCGTTGCAAATCTCTGGCCTCTGCGGCACTTTAACTTTCTTCCTTACGACCTTCGTTTTTCGTTACCAGTCTGCAAATATAGAATGGCATGGCGTGTTTCCTTCAAACCGTGAAAGCGTATAAGAGCAGGCCGTATTTCCGCCGACATTAACGACCGTAAAACATTCCTCTCTGGAAGGTAAACTGATATCTACAACCGATTAAAAAAAGTGTATGTGTTCTACTCACAGGACATTCTCCACTCACTCTATTCTTATGAATGCTTTTTCTTCTATCTACTTCATGTAAATTGAGATAAACACTTGCAGAAATTATTTTACTGCAATTTTCTTGTAGGTTCAATGGATTAATTGAATAAAGTGGGCTTTAAGCGATAGTCAAATTTTTGAGTTGGTCTTTCGGAAATGGTGACATTGAAGCTCCGTTCTGTTTACATGTCCAAGAGTAAGAGATAGAAAGGGAAGGAGTGAGAGAGGGACGGAGGAAGGGGGAGTGAGTAAGAGAGCCAGAGAGAGCAAGAGGAGAAGATGGGGAAGTAAGAGAGAAAGAGAGGGAAGAGAAAGAGGCATAGAAAGAGAGGGAAAGAGAGAAACAAAGAGAGAAAGAAATAAAGAAAGAAGGAAAGGGAAAAGTGGAAATGGAGAAGGGTAGCGAGAGAGGAAGAGGTACAAGGAAAAGGAGAGTGGAGGGGTGGGAGCGGATGAGATGGGAGGAGAGGGAAAGGGAGGTGAGCAGAGAGATGGAGAGAGGCAGAGAGGGGAATGAGAGGAGGATTGAGGAGACGTGAGGAGGGAGAGTAGGGGAAATTAGTGAAGAGGGTTGGTAGCGTATAATGTAGGAATTTCAATGAGTGAGAAATGAAGCAGACCGGAATTATGTTGATAAGAGGGCGTATATTTGCACAATTCATGTCTTTTCTGTTTTAGTCTTAATTATTTATACTGCAGAAGTGTTTTACTGCGATTGATTATCGGCGGTCCTTAGCACTTTAAGACCGCGCTTGGGTCTTATTTGGCGGTATACGCAAGGGAATTCTCCGCCTAGCATTTCAGTGACTCACGAAAACTTGCGTGTGTTATTGTTATTACAGAATCATTTTAAACTGGAAAGTATTGATACTTTGGAAGTTAGCAGATATACTTCAATAGTTACAGTTATAGAGCAATTTAGAGGCTCACTTATTATTTATAGGTCTAGAAAAAGCCTTTGGTAGAGACGAAGAAAAAGAAGAGGATGAAAAAGAGAAAGAAGAGGAAGAGGAGGGCGTACAAGAGGAAGAGGAAGATGAGGAATAGGAAGATGGAGAGGAGGAAGAAAGAAAAGATGAACAAGAAGAGGAAGAACAAGATCAAAACATGAACAAGAAGAAAAAGAAAAAGAGCAAAAAGAAGAACAAGAAGAATAACAGGAACAATACGAAAAAGAACAAGAAAAAGGAGGACAAGAAGAACAAAAATAAGTGATCGTGGTGGTTGTCATCGTCGTAATTTCTAGCGGTAAGGTTGTGGAATAGTCTAATTCTACATTCACGAACCTATTCATTAGTATCCGTTAAGTTTACCAGTCTATTCTTACACTTACCCATGCATATCCTAAGACAGAGACTGTAGCAAAGTCAAAGACAACATCAAAAGTGTCGCTCATCGGGAAAGCACAATGTAACACATGCATCTAAGGACAAAAAACAGGAGATAAGCAACGATTGCATGGTCATGGAATGAATTTTCCTAGGCCTGTGTCCTCAAGCATATCCCTAAAGTAATTTGTCGCCATGTTTAAAGTTGGAGCTACCTTTTGATATGCAAGTTTGTGGAGCGAGCGAGGACTGTAAAAAGCAAAGGCAGTCGGAAAGTTTCATGCCGTCAGAAGCTTCTCTATAATTTCGCGAACATGAACGGAAGGAAGCAGTCACGCTGAGATGCCTTCTGACTGCTGTCGAGGGGTAACTTTTGCATAGCAGAATCATCCGAGTTTGGTAATTTAGTAAACGTCAGCCTTCCCACTTCCCCTTTATACTTTCTCATAGCTGCACTTCGTGATTTTGTTCGCGTGTGCTAAAACCAACTATCCTCTGAACCGCTCCAGTGGCCCAGTGCACCATTTCTGGTTAAGAGAATATCGCGGTAAAGTTCTTAGTTATTGAGCAAAGTGGCGCCGCGGCGACTCGCATTCCCGGGTTCATCTCTGGGAGCATTTACACTACCTCAGCTTTTTGGTGACTTCCTCCTAGCCACTTAGGCAAATGCTGGGGTACTTTATGTGATCAAATGATAATTACACGAATCCCACTCCTGACACCAATGTAACAAAAGGACAAAATCAGTCCAATTACTTATCTGTTAGCTTAATTTCTTCCAAAACTTTTGCAGTTTTCCGCTACTGACGTTAACACAGTCTACAGCATAGATGGAAAAAACTGACACAATGTGTCATTTCCCCTACATCGCAGTTTTAACCGCGTCCACTCCGCTACACACCGGTTAGCTACCAGTCAACCTCCCTCCTGTTATCTTCCACCTCAGACAACTGGTCAGTTCCTCAAATTGATTCAGTCGTAGAATCATGTCGCATAAAAAGATACTTCAAAGACAAATGGGAACATAACTGTGTTCCTAATAAAAATAAGTTTTGACTCTTAGCCATGCAAAGAGAACGGAATCTCAAAGCTTTATTGATTATCGCTCAAAACCTACTGTATTCCAATATTCCCCTTGCACCTACAAGGAAATAAGCAATACGATAATTTGTACAAACGTTTATCTCAACTAACAGGAAGAAGATATAGGAATAAGAGTTTATAGGAATGGTTAGTACAAGAGTAGAGAAAGTCATGTGAGTGCAACACATCAGATTTTTACTTTTCCTATTGGTATTGTATTCCACCAAAGAATTCAATGTGGAGGTTTCACCGGAAATATATTTTGAGACCCCTGAATTCAACAAAACCTTCTCTTCTGGTAAGTAGGGGAAGTATTGTATTCCACCCAAAAATTCAATGTCGAGATTTCACCGGAGATACATGTTTTGAGACCACCTGAATAATTTAAAAAAAAAAAAAAAAAAAAGCATTTTTAGAAAAAGGTCCGTGTGTGTGTCTGTCTGTGCACAGCATAACTCAAAAACGAAAATTCGGTTAAAAACCAAAGTTGGTTAAGTTTAATGTCTTTTAAGGATGCGACACGAAGATTTTGAAGAAAATAGCCCCACCCTAAACTACCCTTTACATGGAAAATGTTTCGAAAATTTTGATTTTCTTGAAAATAGCTCTAACGATCTTTATTAAAGTGTCATACATTTGAAATATTTTTATGACAAATGAAATGTGTATCTTGAATCTTTTGGCTATAGCCCCTGTAGTTAATACAACTACAACTACTCTGGACGACTTTTGCATAACTGGTAAACCGTTAGAGATGAACCAAATCATACTATACATAAAATGTAGATCTTACTAAAATACACAATTTATGTCGTGAACCATTTCGGAGATATTCCTTGTTATGTGTGTGAGTTTCGGAAAACTTAGAACTTTCGTGAAATGGAACATCATTGTTCATGTTTATATGTTAAGTGTGCAAAGAGAACTGAATCTCAAAGCTTTAAAAGATTTGACTATCGCTCAAAGCCTACTGTATTCTAATACTCCCATTGCACCTACAAGGAAATAAGCAATAAAATAATTTGTACAAATGTTTATCTCAACTAACACGAAGAAGATATAGGAATAAGAGTTTGCAAGAATGGTTAGTACAAGAGCAGAAAAGGGCATGTGAGTCCAACCATATTTTCATTAGTGTTTTAGTGTTTATATTATATTATGGACTATATTTATTGATGGAAAAAAACAAGAAGGAGCGTTAGAAACACGCACTTTTGCTGGCAATCAGCATACAAGAAAGAATGTTGTGGAAGAAACATTGCCTCTCTAAATAATATGTTCTAAGAAGTTGAAAATCAATGAAGAAAATTATACAAATGAGACAAGCGCTAATATAATTATAGATTTAGGAATACTATCTTCTATCCTTCAATATTCTTGCAATAATTGCGGTGGTGGGCTAAGTTGAATGTAATTATATAGTGCTTTTCATTTTAAATTATGGTTTTGTGAAAATTACATATATCAGGAACTATGAATGAGAGAGACATGACATTTTTACCACTTATTTACAACAATATTGGGCTGAAATACACCCACATTGACTGTTGTATGTGCATTAAGTAGATCAATTTTTTTAATGTGGAAAATAACAAAGTTTAATCATAACATTTTTAAAATTTGCATTTTTTGTAATGAAGATGGGTCAATGTATTTAGAAATATGCTGTCTATATCCTGTAAGAATTTCAAGTTGATATCATAAGTAGTTTCAGAGATAATGGGCTATGTGTTAAGATAATTTTACAGGGCGGTTGATCTCCTCTTAAACAAGTATCAAATACTGTCTTCTGATAAGAGCTTAACATCTGTGATGCCATAAAAAGTAAGAGCGGGCGTTAAACATTACCAAAAAATTCAACACGTCGTCAGTTTTTATTTCATCTTGGCGTAGTCACACCCGGAAATCTGCAGAGGTTTAGAGAGCCAGAACTTAATGCCTTAGAGACAGAAGGCCATTGGCGACGCCCCTGTTTGAACAAAAACCGCTTCCAAACCCGGATTTCTATAAACAAGTTGTGTGCAGTTAAATTCCCATAATAGCGATTAATCCTAAAGGTATGCACGTGCAGTTATTACCCTGCTGGGAAGGGGCGTAACTCCCTAACGCCCCCTTCTGCCCAGAAGCATCGCCCTTCATCTCCACCCAGTGAACTTCCTTTAGCTGTTCTCCTTTTCGCTACATTAACCGGACAATGAAACAGGTCACATGCTATGAGGTATTGCAGAGTCAATGATTACTAAGAATATATCATCACCAGGACCTGGAACGTAAAGTGATGCATTAATGGGTTTAAAATGTATTAAAACACCTAAAAGAACAAAGAATGACTTAAAAATGCCTTCATTTGTTGATCTGCTTCCACATTTCACTTATATTTCGTCACTGAATACTGAATTACACTACCTTACAAACATCATCGTTCATCATCAACTCATCATCATCAGCACCACCACCACCACCGCCACCGCCACCACCACCACCACCACCATCAACTCATCATGGTTTAGGAGAGTTCTGTTCCGGCCTCATATTTCTTCTCATCGTTTTACTGGTCTTCCTACTGGTCTGCAACAAGGTTCATATTTGTAAGATTGTAGTAGAATGCTAGTGATCCATTCTTTGCAAATGATCTTTCCATTATTTCGATATTTACTTGTATCTTTTCTTTTAACGTAAATATGTCCAATTCTTTCCTTATTTCTTCATTTCTGAAATAATCTTGTCTTGTGTATCCTTTTACTGCTTGGTGATATATCATTTCTACCGCTTGTATTTGGTTCCAACATTTTTTTTAACCAAGATTCGAATCGAGATTCGAATTCAGGACCTCTGGAATTTGCTACACACATGCTACTTCCATACCACAGAGGCCACGGTGGCCTTAAATTTCTTTCTCTTAGCATGACCGAGAGAAAGAAAGATTAAATAAAATATCTGTTGTGTTGTACCCACATGACTTTCTCTACTCTTGTACTAACCATTCTTACAAACTCTTATTCCTATATCTTCTTCGTGTTAGTTGAGATAAACATTTGCAGAAATGATCTTATTGCTTATTTCCTTGTAGGTGCAAGGGGAATATTAGAATACAGTAGACTTTGTGTGATAGTCAAATGTTTTAAAGCTTTGAGATTCCGTTCTCTTTGCACGATTAACATATAAACATGAACAACGATGATCCATTTCACCAAAGTTTTGTTTTCTGAAACTCACACACATAACAAGGAATATCTTTGAAATAGTTCACCCTAAAAGAACATTTATTGGGACATAAATTGTGTATTTTAGCAAGATCTACATTTTCTGTATAGTATAATTTGGTCTATCTCTAACGGTTTACCAGTTATGCAAAAGTCGTCCAAAGTAAATACCACTGCAGGGGCTATCGCCAGAAAATTCAAGATATACATTTCATTTGCCATAAATATATCTCAAACATATGGCATTTTAATCAAAATCGTTAGAGGCATTTTTAAGAAAATAAAAATTTTCGAAATCTTTTCCATGTAAAGGGTAGTTTAGGGTGGGGCTATTTTCTTCAAAATCTTCGTATCACATCCTTGAACGACATTAAACGTAAATACCAACTATAGTTTTTAACCTAATTTTCGTTTTTGAGTTATGCTGTCCACAGACTGACAGACTGGTAGACTGACAGACTGACAGACTGACAGACTGACAGACTGACAGACAGACAGACAGACAGATTGACACACAGACTGACACACAGACACACACACACGGACCTTTTTCTAAAAATGCTTTTTTTGGATTCAGGGCTCCTCTGGCTATAGCCAGAAAATTCAAAATAGACATTTCATTTGTCATAAAAATATCTCAAACATGACATTCTAATCAAAATCGTTATAGCCATTTTCAAGAAAATAAAAATTTTCGAAAAATATTCCATCTAAAGGGTAGTTTAGGGTGGGGCTATTATCTTCAATATCTTCGTGTCGCTCCTTGAGAGACATTAAACTTAAATACCAACTTTGGTTTTTAACCTACTTTTCGTTTTTCAGTTATGCTGTCCACAGACACACAGACACACACACGGACCTTTTTCTAAAATGCTTTTTTTTTTTTTTTTTTGGATTCAGGGGGCCTCAAAACATATATTTCCGGTGAAATCTCAACATCGAATTTTTGGATGGAATACAATACTTACCCTACTTACCAGTAGAGAAAGTAAAACTAAGGACTCCCTATTTCAGAAAGGTAAAGTCATTGGAAAGTTCAGACCAATAACAAAAATATCTCCGAAGTGGTTAGCACCACAAGAAAAAGAAAAACAAACAAAATAAAAATAAAGAAAATGTTACACATTGTGACCTTTAACTGTACTATGCTAATTTGCATAGTAAGTTTCTGTGTACCTCTTAGGACTATCAGTTAAACAAAATGGAATGGACTCAGAATGAAGACTTCTCAACAGGCTATTCAGGCTATTTAAATTGACGTGCAACTATATCAAACATGTTTTTTGATCAAAATAGTTAGGTCCATTTTAGAGAAAATAAAAATTTTCAACAACATTTCTATATAAAGTTTAGTTTAGGATGGGAGAATTTTCTTGGAAATGTTGGTGTCGCATCCTTAGTAAATGCTGAACTTAAATATGAAGTTTGGTATTTAGCCTACTTTTCGTTCTTAAGCTGTACTGTACACACACACACACGCGCGCGCGCACCTTTCCAAAAATGACTTGTGGATTGAGGGAGTCTCAAAACGTGTATTTTCGGTCAGTATCGAATCTTTGAATCCATTAGAACACTTTGTTTTTTTATCATAAGGATAAAGAATCAATATTTCTGCTTATTTTCTCTTATTCAATCATAACTCATACAACCGATAGGATGGTTAACCAGATCTGTCTTCTAACTTAAATAATAGATCTTCCTAGCTGTACAAACTGCGTTCCAGTAATTGTTTTTGTGAATTTGGTCTACCTATGTTGGTAGATTTTGCTGAGTATCCTACAGCGACCTAAGTTTACATGAAAACTAGAAATCCAAATACCATGAATTATTTGCTGACGGCAGTTATCGTTTTAAAAGACACGAACTAGATGTCTGCTAGAATCAATAGCCCAGATAATAGAATATTTACTTAGCTGTCTCTCTTGTTCCCCTTCTGCCTCCTTTGATCACAAACACATTCACAGACACACACATAACAGGTAACCTATACGAGGAAGTCCTATTGATCTATGACCTACTAGGGAGTTGACAGGATTAGCGTCAATGTTTGTCTTCATAGATTGCAGGAATGTAAATATTTCAACTGTGCTGGGTGAAGAAGCCGTATAATTTATTTAAGGGTTAAAGTTAACAGTGCTACAGTTCAAGAGGTCAAACGTCCACTATGCAGAGTTGAACATGTAAGTTTGTCGTAAGAGCGCTTTTTCCCCATATGCGACACCATTAAATATCCCCCATCTTTGATGAGCATACTGTCGGCTGCTAAGTGGTAAACCATGACATCTTTCTCTTAGGGTATGCAAGTTCGAGTGTAAAAATAGACAACACAAATTAAGTTAGCGTTTTAATTTAATGGAGGCTAAAATATGAACAATTTCAAGCGTGTTCCTGTCCAATTGAATATGTAGAATTAAAGGCTTCTGAATTGTAATACTAAAAGTGTAAATATTGAAGTATATTTTCGAACTTGTGAATAATAACTTAAATAACTTAAACTGTTTCGTAATAACAATGAAAAGTATAAATTGCCTTGAGTCGCTGAAACACTAAGCGGTAAATACTCTTGTGGCTACCGGCAAGTTTGTGAAAATCCCACGCGGTCTTTAAACGCTACGTGCTGCCGAAAATCGATCAGAATAAAATACTTCTGAAATACAAACGATTACTAAGGCTGTAAGACACAAACTTTAGAAATACCTGCCGCTCTTATATCAACCTTACATCCACCTTCTTTATGACTACCTAGGTTTGCCAGGTTTTATTTACAAAAAAAAAAAAAAAAAAAAAAAAAAAAAAAAAAAAATGGCTTTGTTTACCGACACAACTAAAGGCAAAATAGAATTTTCAAGTCTCATCTTGGTATAAGCACTATTATTGTATTTGTTTTCAGATTTTGCGTTTCTTAAACAATTTTGCTTCACATTTAGCAATTTAAAAAAAATGTTTGCGCGAATATGGACAGTTTACAACCAAATGTAATTCAGATTCAATCAAGTCCATTAGTGCATCTGTTTCTCACATCAGCGAAAATACTTTCATTTTGCAAATTAAACGACGGAATTGAAAATCGAAATTAAAATTAACTTGCTTTGATAAAATAGTGTATTATTTGGCGGTTAATAACCTTAGTACATACTACAACACTTCTACTGTAAGCAAATATTTATTGCCTTAACCTTGCGTATATTACAAATGTAATTTCCTTCCTCAGTTAAGGGTTTTCTTGGCTCCACGGTTTACGCTACAAAAAAACACGTGCTTCTTCCAGCTATATCAAATACAAGGGCGAGAAGGCAACAATGAGCCATGATGCCGCATATGCGTTCTCGCGGTACAGAATGGCCAGCTGTATTTTTTTAATGTTACCAACGTTCTCGAAATAAACATGTGGTTACACGGTGGTACAATATTTCAAAACATTGCTAACTCCCTTTTGTGGTAAAAAATCTAATGTGCTGCACTCACATGACTTTGTCTACTCTTGTACTAACCATTCTTACAAACACCTATTCCTCTATCTTCATGTTAGTTAAGGTAAACATTCGTACAAATTATCTTATTGCTTATTTCCTTGCAGGTGCAAGGAGAATATGGGAATGCAGTAGGCTTTGAGCGATAGTCAGATCTTTTAAACCTTTCAAATTCCTTTCTCTTTGCACGGCTAACGTATAAAAATGAATAACGATGTTCCATTTGACAAAAGTATAAGTTCACCAAAACTCACATAAATAACAAGGAATATCTCCGAAATGGTTCACTTTACAGATATGGACTTAAATTATGTGTTTTAGCAAGATCTACATTTTTGTATAGTAAGATTTGGTGAATGTCTTACGGTTTACCACTAAATAGGACTATATGGCCTATAGCCAGAAAATTCAAAATATACATTTCATTTGTCATAAAAATATCCCAAACATATGGCATTTTAATCAAAATCGTTAGAGCCATTTTCAAGAAAATAAAAATTTTCGAAAAGTTTTCCATGTAAAGGATAGTTTAGGGTGGGGCTATTTTCTTCAAAATCTTCGTGTGGCATCCTTGAAGTCCATTAAGCTTGAATACCAACTTTGGTTTTTAAATTACTTTTCGATTTTGAGTTATGTTGTCCATAGACACACAGAGCTTTTTCTAACAATGGTTTTTGATTCAGGGGGTCTCAAAACATATATTTCTGGTTAAATCTCGACATCGAATTTTTGGGTGGAATACAATACTTACTGTGCTTAGCAGTAGAGAAAGTAACAAGGTTGGAGATCGTTGACCTGTACTATTGCATTGTTTACATTGTAGCCTATTGTTGGGCCTAATGATTGAGACAGTAAAAACTGTGAAATGTAGGATATTTGTCAGTAAGAGTCACGTGCTCTGAGGGCTGTAAGAGGGGTGGGAACCTGGTTCCGAACCGTGTCAACAAGATGGTCGCAGGTAGACGTGAAATGTTGGGAAGCAAACATTGATAATGCACCCCCCGCGGTGAAGAAGAAGGCACAGGAAGACAAATCGCTGCCAGGTACAGAAAAGAACTTGTATACCTATTATTTCCTTCCTTTTCCCCCTTCACAAAGGTTAACTTTACAGTCCAGCATCAAGAAACCAATATTTCGTATATTCCCTTGTAGGACGTCTACATGGTAAATCTGTTCCTTGTGTCTCTATTTTTCTCGACTCAGTAGCCGTTGTTGCTATGTGACAGAAGATGAGCGTTTGATATCTGAAGCACTCCAGGAACGGCCCTTAGTGACGTCTATCATCTTTTGTAGCTCCCACTTTTCTCTCTCTTTCTTTCCCCTTCCTCGCAGGCAGCTAATGACATCAGAGACAGTGAAATAAGAACGTGAGGGCAACTTGGTAAGGACGGCATTGAAGAGGGATCAACTCCAAAGCGAATTTTGAGAACAGAGAAAATACGTGCTCAGAGCAAAGAACATGCGTTTTCTGTGACATCAAGTTCGAGGAGTATAAGAATTCCACTTTGACCATTTATTTTCTGAAGTGCTGCAGAAACCTTTACAACATATGATGGAGTTACTTTACCAATGTTAAGGTTACCCGTCTGTGAAATTTGGAACATTTTTGGACTGATTTGAAGTTTTAACTGTATAGTGAGGAATAAATGTGCTAAATTTCTTACATTTACTCAAATTAGTTGCCAAGATATTAACATTTTATTATAATTGTTTAATATTTTTACATTGTGTGTGTGTGTGTGTGTGTGTGTGTGTGTGTGTGTCAAAAACGAAAAATCGGTTAAAAACCAAAGTTGGTATTTAAGTTAGTCTTTCAAGGATGCGACACGAAGATTTTGAAGAAAATTGCCCTACCCTAAACTACCCTTTACATGGGAAATTATTCGAAAATTTTGATTTTCTTGAAAATGGCTCTAACGATTTTGATTAAAATGACATATGTTTGGGATATTTTTATGACAAATGAAATGTATATTTTGAATTTTCTGGCTATAGCCCATTTGTCCTATTTACTCTGGATGACTTTTGCATAACTAGTAAACCGTAAGAGATAGACAAAGTCTTGCTCTACAAAAAATGTAGATCTTGCTAAAATACACAATTTATGTCTAAATACAGGAGTGAAGCATTTCGGAGATATTCCTTGTTATTTTGGAGAACTTACACTTCTGTCAAATGAAACATCGTTATTAATTTTTTATATGTTAAGCGTGCAAACAGAACGGGATCTCAAAGCTTTAAAACATTTGACTATCGCACAAAGCCTACTGTATTATCATGTTGCCCTTGCACCTACAAGGAAATAAGCAATAATATAATTTTTGCAAATGTTTATCTCAACTAACACGAAGAAGATACACGAATAAGAGTCTGTAGGAATGGTTAGTACAAGAGTAGAGAAAGTCATGTGAGTGCAGCTCATCAGATTTTGATTTCAAAAACTTAATATTTAGTTAAGTTCTGTATCAGAATTTTAGCAAATTGATAAGATAATTTCCTAATTTTGAAATTAGTTTAGATAAAAATAAATGTTAAACTTTAAGTTCATTATTTTTTCATTTAAATTTCGGAACGTAAAGTTTAATATTTAATTACTCAGAGCTTATTAATGTTATGAAAAACTGCATCTTGTGGAGCACTGTAAAGACTAAACAGTGCTTAAAAGAAAAATGAGAAGTCTAAGTTTGAGGTGCTAGCAAGGATAATGAAACTGTATTGATTTAAATGGACATGACCACTTACAGGCAATCAGTTAGACGGCCGCATGACAGTTAAAAAGGTCGTAACGCTATAAAAAGCATATAATAAAGTAGAAGGTTTACACTATTTGATAAAATAATAATTCATTTTTGTCAATTTTTGAAAATTTTATCCTTAAACGTAGGCTCTGGAGGTTGAGGGTGTCACTGCGGAATTTTAGTTCCTAAAAACATTAAATTAAGTACCTAAAATAGATTCCATGACAACTCAAAATAGGTTCTAAAATTAAAAAAATAGGTGGACAAAAATGATATTTTATTTCCCATTACAAATTATCCAAAACATTTGGCAATGTCTTTATTGTACATGGGCATAATTATAGTCACAGCAAATAACCAACACTTTTTTTTAGGTTTTCCATTAAGAAACTGCAACGCTTATCAGGTAACACCATCTTATCAGATGAAACTGAGCGTTCTACATCAACTGATGTCACCAGAGTATATTTAAATGTTGGTATTAGACAAAAGGTAACAACATATTCATGTTCAGGTGTTTTGCCAGACATGATGTCAGCAAGTGTGTGGAGAACTGTCAGTCCTGGGTTTGCTTGAAGCACTGATTTGAGTTTTTGAGGAACCTTTTCACCAACATAACCAGAAACCACGTTGGTTTTCTTTTTTCTGTCACCTGTTCTGTCAATCCCAGTTATGTATAGACGAGCTTGCCTGAAGACTCCAGAGTCTACAGCATTCATTCTGGGGACCAGAAATATATAACATAATTTGATGAATGCAACACCATAGGCAATTGTTGGGTCCTGCAGAAGTTCTTTAGATGAAGTAATCTTCATTGCATCCTCTCCCAGTTTCAAAACAATGGTATTAATGTCCTACATACTATACATTGTTCACTGTGATTATTGTCAAGGCATGCAGACTTACACAGCGTTTCTATATTACCAAGTAAAGAAATTGAAAATGTAAAATTACGCAAAAATAGGCTCCTACCTGAAGTTAGGTCTTTTTATGTTTTGTAGGACCACCATCTTCGAACATATATTTCCATAATTAGTATATATACAACTTTTACTACTGTCTCTACTATGTATAGTAAGTACAGGGGTATCGTATTCCACCCAAAAATTCGATGTCGAGGTTTCACCGGAAATGTTTTGAAGGCCCTGAAAAAAAATTAAAAAGTGGTGTGTCTGTGTGTCTGGAAAGTATAACTCAAAAACGAAAAGTCAGTTAAAAACCAAAGTAGGAATGTAAGTTTAATATCTTTCAAGGATGCAACACGAAGATTTTTAGAAAATTCCTCCAAACAAAACTACGGTTTACGTAGAACATTTTTAAAAAATTTTGATTTTCTCGAAAATGACTAACGATGATCATTAAAATCCCACATGTTTAAGATATTTTTAAGACAAATGACATATATTTCCAATTGTCTGGCTATAGCCTATGCAGTCCTGTTTGTTCTGGATGACTTTTCCTTAACTGTTAAACCAGAAGAGATAGATCTTGCTAAAACATACAATTTGCCTAATAAATTTTTGTGCAGAGTGAACCATGTCGGAGATATTCCTTGTTATATGTGTGAGTTACGGAAAACTCAAACTTTCGTCAAAAGGAACATCGTTGTTTATTTTTTATGTTAGCCGTGCAAAGAGAACGGAATTTGAAAGCTTTAAAAGATTTGACATTCACTCAAAGTTTACAGCATCCCAAAACCCCCTTGTACCTACAAGGAAATACACAAATATATTTCTGCAAATGTTTATCTCAACTAACACGAAGAAGATATAGGAATAAGAGTTTGTAAGAATGGTTAGTACAAGAGTAGAGAAAGTCATGTTACCTTAAGACCTTTTTAATTTATGAGACCTCAAAACGAGTATTTCTAGTGAAACGTCGGTATTTTATTCTTGAATGGAATGCAAAACCTTCTCTACCTGCTATACACGTGGTGGAAAAAGTAAAAAGTGAAAGGTCGCGAATTAAAAGACTTTCTAAATTTAAGCAAATGAAGCGGCGGAAGCGATTTTCATTATATATCCATTGCCAGACGTTTTCCCCATGTGTAAAATGTAATCTAATGGAATGGAAAAGGCGGCAATCAGTTAGTGGTGGGGAGAAAGCCCAGTTATTGCAGGAAGGTCTGATCCTACTCAGCTGCTTTTGACAGGTGATTTGTGAACTTCTCTACCCCTGCGTGGTTGGGCAATTATCAGGCTTTGTACTTCAGGGCCCAGGTCCCATCTTTTTACGTTACCTCCTTCTAGGGCTCGTCTCTATCAGCATGAAAATGGTGCATTAATTATACCAACACCACCGCCGCACTAATTAATTTATTATTATCTAAGGGTAACCAAAATACCATCAACAGTAATCCTTTTATATATAAAAATTTGATGTGTCTTACAAACTCTTATTCCTATATCTTCTTCGTGTTAGTTAAGATAAACATTGGCAGAAATTATTGCTTATTTCTTTGTCTGCAAGCTGAATAATGAAGTACAGTAGGCTTTGAGCGATAGTCAAATCTTTTAAATATTTGAGATTCCATTCTCTTTGCATGACTTAACACATAAAAATATGAATAACGATGTTCCATTTGACGAAAGCTTGTTTTCCAAAACTACCACACAAATAACAAGGAATATCTCGGAAAAGGTTTACTCTACAAAAAATTTATTCCGACATAAATTGTATGTTTAGCAAGATCTACATTTTTTGCACAGTAAGACTTGGTCTATCTCTTGCAGTTTACCAGTTATGCAAAAGTCATCCAGAGTAAATAGGACCACATAGGCTATAGCCAGAAAGTTCAAACTATACATTTCATTCGTCATAAAAACATTTGAAATATATGGAATTTCAATTAAAATCGTTAGCCATTTTTGAGAGAATCAAAGTTTTCGAAAAATATTCCACATCTTCGTGTGGCATCCTTATAAGACATTGAACCTAAGTACCAACTTTGTTTTTTAACTGACTTTTCGTTTATGAGTTATGCTGTTCACACACACACACACACACACACACACACACACACACACACACACACACACACACACACACACACACACACATACACAGACTGACACACCCGCGCGCGCGCAGACGTTTTTCTAAAAATACTTTATCTTTGGATAGAGGGACCTCGAAACATTTACGGTGAAATCTCGTCATCGAATTTTTGGTTGGAATACAATACTTCCTCTACTTACTACACGTAGAAGAGAAAGTAAAAAATTAATATTCGTATGTTTGTCCTCTATGCATTCCTAAACCGCTTGACCAACACTGCAAAATTCGGCATGTGTGTTTTTCATAGAGGTTTCTAGGTTTTCCATTTTACTATACAACATATTGCATTCACACGGTTTTCCCAATTTACTTTTCTCTTACGTAACACGTATGCAAGTCCTTCTAATGATTGATATACAAATGTAATGCATTACAGTCACATGTTCTTCTCTACTCAGTGTTTAACATAACATATGGGTGTGTGTGTGTGTGTGTGTATGTTGGTGCGTGTGCGTGTGAACATTGTCTAATATCGTGTAAGACATCGTTTATAATAATATGCAGTGTTCATTGTTCCCCTAACCCTGAAAAAATGTTTGCAGACATATTTAAGTAGATTCCTATCTTCAGTGATTTAGAACCAAATTAATAGTTTTCGCTGTTTTACAGCAATGTCCAAAGAAGCCAGTCGCCATGAGTTTCTTTTTTTGAAACAGAAAAACAGCTATCAAACTCATGAGACAGGTAAACCATTAGAGACGGTTCTGGCCTGGACAGACTACTCGATAAGCTTTATCCCTTCCGTCTCCACGGCGAGTCCCGCGTGCATCGGAAAACATTTGAAAGCGGCTGTACAACCACCACTGCCTTTCCTTCCACCTGTGTTGGCCTTCCATTCTGCCCACTTCCAAGCGTACGGGCTAGTGGCTAAAGAGTATGACGTCACATCGCTTTGCGTTGGGGCAACCTGGTGTAATGTATGATTACTGCTTAAGCCCCTCTCTATACAGAACACACGAGAGAAATGTGGACTAATTTTGAAACAGCATACATTCACCCAAATCTGGCATTGTGTTATTTTATTTGCGTACAACTTGAAACTTCCTTGCTCCTAATAAAGGAGCCTGTTAAGTTTGCGTTGACTGTGTGCGTTACCGGATTATATTATGCAGCGCAAGCCAAGCGTTCATTTATTTTCTTCTCCTTTGCTTTTCTGCAGAGCCTCCCAGAGGACAGGGTATCAAGCCTGTTTGTGAATCATCTGTTATCTAGCCCTGGCGAGAAGCTTCTCTGAAAGCAAAGTTTTGTTTCCACTTTTCTTATCCATAATCCCTGGAGTTCAACGGAAAGTTCTTGCGTCCCGTGAAATATAAATGACAGTCTCTTAAATCAGAAGATCAATGGATGCAAGGTGTGTTTCCTTACAATGGGTCTTTTATGTGGAATGGATACTCTATCACTTTTACTGTAGCCATGATCACGTGGTTATTGCAGATTGATTGTAACCAGTTCTCGTATTTTGCTGGTTACTATGTATTTACATATTTAACACTGATTTTTGTTTCTCGTGTGTAGTAGTTAGAGAAGGTTAGGGAAATTTTATCACCTGTGAGGGGTATAAGCCATGGGCGTCGCGAAGAGAGGGCGTGGAGGCACCGCCCCCCCCCCCCCCCCCTTGGAAATTAAATGTGCACTCAATTACTATCACATTTTTCTTTTAATTTTGATGTGAAGTACAATTTTTATTTAGAAAGTTCCATAGCTCACAGTTTTGGCAACAGAATAATGAATTAATATTGTTTGATTGCAAGCTTACAACATGTGCACCCCCTTAGAAAAGTTCTACCGACGCCCATGATGTAAATGCAGATATATGCCACCGTAACTCTCTAATGCATAGTGTTGCCATTTGGCAACAAAATGTTTAGTCAATGTTTTAGAATAGCTACTGTAACAGTGTGCTTTTTGTAATTTTATATAATTTTGACATTTAAAAATATACATATGATAGACGTATTAATTTATTTCATTTTTACTTTCTCTACTGGTAAGTAGGGGAAGTATTGTATTCCACCCAAAAATTTGATGTCCAGATTTCACCGGAAATATATGTTTTGAGACCCCCTGAATCCAAAAAAAGCATTTTTAGAAATAGGTCCGTGTGTGTGTCTGTGTGTCAGTCTGTCAGTCTGTGGACAGCATAACTAAAAAAAAAGTCAGTTAAAAACCAAAGTTGGTATTTAAGTTTAATGTCTTTTAAGGATGCGACACAAATATTTTGAAGAAAATAGCCCCACCCTAAACTCCCCTCTACATGAAAGATTTTTCGAAAATTTTGATTTTCTTGAAAGTAGCTCTAACGATTTTGAATAAAATGACATATGTTTGAGATATTTTGATGACAAATGAAATGTATATCTTGAATTTTCTGGCTATAGCCCCTGTAGTCGTATTTACTCTGGACGAATTTTGCATAACTGGTAAACCGTTAGAGATATACCAAATTATACTACACAAAAAATGCAGATCTTGCTAAAATACACAATTTATGTATGAATAAATTTTCTTGTATGTTTAACCATTTCAGAGATATTCCTTTTTATGTGTGTGAGTTTCAGAAAACTTAGCTTTCGTGAAATGGAACATGTTAAGTGTGCAAAGGGAACGGAATCTCAAAGCTTTAGAAGATTTGACTATCGCTCAAAGCCTACTGTATTATAATATTCCCCTTGCACCTACAAGGAAATAAGCAATAAGATAATTCGCACAAATGTTTATTTTAACTAACACGAAGAAGATATAAGAATAAGAGATTGTAAGAATGGTTAGTACAAAAGTAGAGAAAGCCATGTGATTGCAACACCTCAGATTTTTATTGTACTGTCCCTTTTCACTTTTTTCATTTTTTTTTGTAACTGACAGCAAAATCCATGCAAGTGGAATTAAGTGTAAGCGCATCATCCTATTTATTTTACATGGGCCCTCCCCATCCTTTATCATGAATTATTTGACCTCACTAGCTGAGATTTGAACTCACGAAGTCCATCTCGCCTCACTCATCATGCAATAGAGGTTTAATATGTATCCACTTTAGTGTGTTAGTTGTTTTCTCTTTGCGTTTAACAGTTTTCCCGCAAATCAATCACACAGTTTACTACCTGATGTTTTTTGCATGGGCGTAACTGCGCCGCGAAATGAACAACGCCTGTCGTATAGACTGTCTGTTTTGCTTCACACCTCCATGCGCGACCTACTAGCATAGTATTATGATGCCACTGGGCTTTCAGAAAGCGTTAGGACTCGGTTCCGGTACATCATTTGTTATCACGAAACAGTAGTGCCTTCTATGCCGCGCTTATTTCGAGGCACTAACCAACCTGAAAATATACTGGTCTTAATAAATAAAGTCAGGAAATCAAACAAACATTACACTGTCCTTGATTACCAATGAAACTTTTTGCAGTTATGCCTCTAACCCCTGTATAATTTGGGGCTTTCGGAATCCTAATCTCTATTTTGTCTACTATAGTACAGTAGGAGAGGTATTGCATTTCACCCGAACAATTAATATTGAGATTTCACCGGAACCACATATGTAGAAGCCCCCTAAATCTAAACAAAAGTGCTTTCAGAAAAAAAGATTCATTTGTATGTGTATGTGCATACTAAGGCACACACAGTCAAACGGAATGTTTTCGGTGGAATAGAATAATCCTTAATGCTGCCCTCCACGTCTTGCTCTTTGATAAATCTGCTGCCAGCAGCTTCAGTGTTGAACTATGAGCTCTCTTTCAAGGTGATGATCTAGCTGTCGACGAACCTTTAAACCCCATCCAGTCACTCAATCTTTCCCAGGGTTTGCGTGGGTATATGTGATAGTGCACAACACTAGCAAAGCTGGGGGAAAAATTAAATGGAGAATAATGTGCTATTTGAACATGTAGAATTTATTAGTATGATAAACTGTGACTATTGAAGTACCTGCACGGTTTAAAACTGTTTCCGTAGTAACATAGACAAGCTTTAGTTACCGTGAGTTACTGAAATACTAAACGGGAGGATCCCTCACGGTGACCGCCAGTTATGTCTAATCCGATCCCGGTTTTTAGGCGCTACGAACTGCTTATAAATTATTACCATTCGTATGAACCTTTTTCCTTGTTTAAATGTGAGCAGCCCGACCCCAAACTTTGTAAAAGTGTTTTTGAATCAGCCTGTATATATATTATCAATTATTAGAAGTTCTTAACATATTTTATATACAAGATAGTTTGTCTCCAAGTAATTTGCATTCTGAATAAACGTTTGTACTATTCATCATTCCATGCATACAAAAATTGTCCCTTAAATCCGCCAACGTGAATTAGTACTCATTGGCAAATGGCAACAGATAAACTAGTTATCTGACTACTAGCATTATTACTTTCTCTAATACGTATAGTATTGTATTCCAAGTTTAAAAATTCGATGTTGAGATTTCACCGGAAAATAATATCTATGGACAGCATAACCCAAAACGAAAAATCGGTTAAAATCCAAAGTTTGTATTTAAATTTAATATCTTTCAAGGGTGCGACACGAATATTTTGAAGAAACTTGCTTTACCCTAAATTACCCTTCACGTTGAAAATTTTTCGAAAATGTTGATTTTCTAGATTTTCCAACGATTTTGATTAAAATGAAATATGGTATATGTTTATGACAAACAAAATGTATATCTTGAATTTTCTGGCTATAGCCCCTGCAGTCGTATTTACTCTGGATGACATGCATTACTGGTAAACCGTAAGAAACAGACCAAATCTTACTCTACAAAAAAATGTAGATGTTCCTAAAATACACAATTATTTATGTCCAGATAGATTTTTCATAGAGTGTACCACTTCGGGGATACGCCTTGCTATCTGTGTGAGTTTGGAGAACATACTGCTGTCAAATGTAACACAGTTATTCATTTTTACTTTCTCTACTGGTAAGTAGGGGAAGTATTGTATTCCACCCAAAAATTCGAAGTCGAGATTTCACCGGAAATACATGTTTTGAGGCCCCCTGAATCCAAAAAAGCATTTTTAGAAAAAGGTCCGTGTGTGTGTGTTTGTGTGTCTGTGTGTCTGTCAGTCTGTCAGTCTGTGGACAGCATAGCTCAAAAACGAAAAGTCGGTTAAAAACCAAAGTTGGTATTTAAGTTTAATGTCGTTCAAGGATGTGACGCGAAGATTTTGAAGAAAATAGTCCCACCCTAAACTACCCTTTACATGGAAAATTTTTCGAAAATTTTGATTCTCTTGAAAATGGCTCTAACGATTTTGATTAAAATGTCATATGTTTGAGATATTTTTATGACAAATGAAATGTATATCTTGAATTTTCTGGCTATAGCCCCTGTAGTCGTATTTACTCTGGACGACTTTTGCATAACTGGTAAACCGTTAGAGATAGACCAAATTATACTATACAAAAAATGTAGATCTTGCTAAAATACACAATTTATGTCTCAATAAATTTTCTTGTAGGGTGAACCATTTCGGAGATATACCTTGTTATGTGTGTGAGTTTCGGAAAACTAGGAACTTTCGTGAAATGGGTCATCGTTGTTCATTTCTTTATATGTTACGTGTACAAAGAGAACGGGATCTCAAAGCTTTAAAAGATTTGACTATCGCACAAAGCCTACTGTATTCCAATATTCCCCTTGCACCTACAAGGAAATAAGCAATAAGATAATTTGTACAAATGTTTATTTTAACTAACACGAAGAAGATATAGGAATAAGAGTTTGTAAGAATGGTTAGTACAAGAGTATAGAAAGTCATGTGAGTGCAACACGTCAGATTTTTTATGTTAACCGTGCAAAGAAAACGGAATTTGAAAGCTTTAAAAGGTTTGACTATCGCTCAAAGCCTACTGTATTCCCATATTCCCGTTGCACGTGCAAGAAAACAAGCAATAAGATAAATTCTGCAAATGTTTAACTCAACTAACACGAAGATATGGAATGAGAGTGGTTAGTGCAAGAGTAGAGCAAGTCATGTAAGTGCAAAACATCAGATTTTTTATTTTATTTAATGCTGTAACAATGTTCTAAAGAGTTACACGATACTACCCAAAAGAAGTGCCGACTAAAAAAACAAGAAGGGATTATACAATTCTATATAATTTATATTTATAGAATTCTGAGTAAGCTATTCATCTTAATGATAATGGTGTAGACAAGATATTAGGTTTAAGACTGCCTGGGGGTTCCCTACAGAAATATTAGACCTTCCTTCCTGGAATGCTCTCTTCAAGGAACAAAGCTATCCCAGACGTCTCTAGTGGCGAATTTTATGCATGGCTTTTTAGGATACTATTATAGGTCAAATATTCTTGTCTTTCGTTCCCACCGATCTATAGTAGGTAAAAAGTATTGTATTCCATCCGAACAAGTTGTCGCCGGAAATACAATTTTGAGGCCCACGAATAAAAACAAGATCTAATACAAAAACCTCCCACTCTGTACTACAGTTTCTCTACTCTTGTACTAACCATTCTTACAAACTCCTATTCCTAATATCTTCTTCGTGTTAGTTAAGATAAACATTTGTACAAATTATCTTATTGCTTATTTCCTTGTAGGTGCAAGGGGAATATTAGAATACAGTAGACTTTTTGCGATAGTCAAATATTTTAACATTTTGAGATTCCCCTCTATTTGAACACTCAACATATAAAAAATGAATAATGATATTATAGTTGACAGAAGTATATGTTCTCCAAAACTCACAAAAATAACAAGGCACATCTCACTCTACAAAAAATTTTATTTGAACATAAGCTGTGTATTTTTGTAAGTTCTACATTTTTTGTATAGTAAGATTTGGTCTATCTCTTAGGGTAACTTCAGAAAAGTTATTCTGACCAAGGTTATTATTCAATTACTTGAAAATTTACACCCACATACAATAATTTACATGTAAGAACGCTTTCTTCTGCTTCATTGAGATTTAGTGCAATTACTAGCATTTTTGTAAATGTTAAAATTAGTCAAAGAACACATTTTTTCCTTCCAGAAAAAGAATATACCTTAGAAAGCATATGTCAATTTTTTATGAACAACAGACTAGTTTTTTTTAGTTTTGAGATTCACTTTACAATTTTTTCAGTGTTAAGAGTTATTGAAGTCTCTTAATAATAATAATAATAATAATAATAATAATAATAATAATAATAATAATAATAATAATAATAATAATAATAATAATAATAATAATAATAATAATAATAATAATAATAATAATAATAATAATAATAATAATAATAATAATAATAATAATAATAATAATAATAATAATAATAATAATAATAATAATAATAATAATAATTATTATTATTATTATTATTATTATTATTACATTTTAACAAGTTATAATGATCGTCTCCTCAGTGCAATGGCAGTGGTGCTGCTTACGAAGCAGGAGGCCCAGGTTTGATTCCCGGGAATGACGTGGGACTTTTCTGCACCTGGGAGACCTGGACCGGCATGCACTCAGCCTCATTACTTCCCGGACTAGCCAATTGAAGAGCTACTTGATTGAGAAATAGCGGCTCATGTCGGGATGACCGCCGGTGGATACCGCGGTGCTGACCACGTCCCACCCTCCAGTACTGCACTCCACCCACGACGCTTGTGGTGGGTAGAGGGGGGAGAGGCAGCGGCCGGGCGGTAGGCCTCGTCCCGGAAGGGACTCATGCACCTCGGAATTAGTTACTTGTAATGTGCAGATAAACATGTAAATATTTCTAAGGTGTTTGAAGAAATCTGTGGAAGTTTCAAATTTCATAGATCTCTCACTTGAAACAATAAGCCCAAGGGTGAACTGCATCTAAAGTAATTTGTATCGGAAAACACAAGACAAGACATGGTTTGAACATTTATTTCAGAAAGCAGGCTGAAAAGCAAGGAGCAACTGCGTGATTTTACTAAAGCACCTTGAGAGAGTATCATTTATCCCCAAAGGCAACTGGTTCTGGAATAGAGAAACCGCCAATTAAATCATATAAATTCTTTTCTTTCCGTATTTCACGCGAAGAGGCACTTTTTATTCCGCAAGCTATCGATTCTTCAAAAGGCGTTTTTCTTGTTGTAATTCCTTGAACGCTGTTCGTCTAGACAAAGAAAAATCCCACATACTATCATTAATGAGGCAGGATCCACCCTCTCAGAGTTAGAATTCAGGGCAATCTTGCCCCAGCCAGTGCCTGCAGCACGCAACACACGGGTGAGTGGATGTGCCCCCGGGGTGATTTTACCTTCCCTCACGCACGCATTCCTCCAAAATTCCTATAGGCATAAGTTGGTAGCATTTTCTGGAGGGAACAACCACGCAGTCAGTGACGCAAGTTTCCATAATCGATTTTCCCCAGGCGCAAAATTTCGTCGGTTTCTCTGCTCTATTAATAAACGTAGCTAGTTTTCTAGCCACGGGAGCTGCGTTTTTTCCTTTGCTAATGAAGCGGTTAACATTTTGTTGCACGCATCTTTGGAAAGTTCCTCTCTGGACTGGCTAAAGCTTCTGTTGAAAACAGCGGCGTATAGTGTGGAAGCAAAACTAAATTTAAATTACATAATTTTAATAAGTCATGCTTTTAAAACTGATTAAAAGTGAATAATTTCTGAGATGTCACTGCAAATATATGTTTGGAAGCCCCCTGAGTCCCCCCGAAAACCATATTTACTTTCTTACTACGTGTAGTAAAGTAGAGGAAGTATTTATTCCACCCAAAAATTCAATGTCGAAATTTCACCGGAAATATGTTTTGAGGACCCTTGAATAAAAAAAAAGACATTTCTAGAAAAAGCTCTGTGTGTCTGTCGGTCAGTAGACAGCATAACTCAAAAACGAAAAGTCGGTTAAAAACCAAAGTTGGTATTTAAGTTTAATGTCCTTCAAGGATGTGACACGAAGATTTTGAAGAAAATAGCCCCACCCTAAACTATGCTTTACATGGAAAATTTTTCGAAAATTTTTATTTTCTTGAACGCTCAAACGATTTTGATTAAAATGGCATATGTTTGAGACATTTTAATGAGAAATGAAATGTATATCTTGAATTTTCTGGCTATAGCTTATGTAGTTGTGTTTACTCTAGATGACTTTTGCATAAGTGGTAAACCGTTAGAGATAGACCAAATCATACTATACAAATATGTAGATCCTGCAACAATACACAATTTACATATGTCTAAATAACTTTTTCAGAGGCCTGTTTGTCAACCTTAAGGTTCTTCAACGCAGGACCATCGGCTTTACTCCGCTTTCGAAGGAAGTTATGGCAGTTTTATGACGAAAAAGAAATCCAGTTTGAGTATGAACCTGCGACCTCGGGAACCAGATGCTAGCATTATAGCTCTCAGACCACGCGCCTTTAACGAGGAAATGCCTGCGGGGTGTTCTGCTCTCTAGAGGGGTAAGGGACAGCTCACGATGTCATAAATAGATCTACTATCTATATTAAATGTAACGCCCAGCGCAACTTTAGTACCCTAGCATTTGAAGCATAATGCGTATGTTTTCTGAAAGGTCTAAGTCTTGTTTATATGTGGAAGTCTACCGTAGCCTTTCCCAGATAACGCTGGAGTTGTTAGTGTCAACATTCCTTACATCCACATTATCGTTAGGGGAAGACAGTACGTAATTCAAGTCTAGGTGAGCGGCGAAAGGGAAGGAGTACAGAAACTTTTATCTGAGTAGCTGGAAAATATGGCGGCGCCGTGGCCGAGCAGTTAGAGGGTTCGCCTACCATCTAAGTGCCCCGGGTTCAATCCCAGGTACCCGCATTTGGTATTTATGGTGGACGAAGCGGCGTCAGGGTGGGTTTTCTCTGGCTTCTCCGGTTTCGCCCGCCACTTATTCCACCAATTGCTCCATTATCACCTTTCCAATCATTGATTTCACCTACATTTCATATCATCCTCTTCCCCACTATCATACCTGGTGCTTGGTTGACCACCCGCTTCAAAGTCTGTCTGGTCCATAGGTTCCTGTGCTCCCCGACCGGCGTCTGAGCCTAGGCACTGGCTTGTAAGTCCTACATAAGGGGGGGGGGGGGGTAATCACTAATCAGGTAAAGAAGAAGGTGGAAAACTGCTTTGCAATGATGATCAACATCAGGTCCTCGATGAGTCCGTCTCGTGTTGATATGATGTCAGAAGTCTGACACACAAACATTAACCTAAACGCGCTTGTTCAGGCTCAGGAGCGAGGGAAAAGGGTAGAGTAAGACAAACATTAATTCGATTGGTAGAAGGAGTATGTAATGAGAGATGGGACATAGCCGTAAACCACTGCACATTATATCAGTACAATGACTGTACAATCCCTATGATGCAACAATTAAAAGATGACGTCACAGGTATCCGGACCCTCTTATTAAGGTTACGCAAGTATTGGCGCTTCTTCTGCCATAAATTATTGGTTTTATCTACCGGATGCGTTGAAGTTGTAAAGTTATTAACACCCAACACAGGTTGTACAATCAAGTTGGGCGGTGAAAGCGACTGGCTGAGATACCGATCAGTAGAAATAAGTCAATGAGAAGGTAGTTGTTGTTCCGCCCACAGCCCGCAGGAAACAATGGCGAACAGGAGCCAACATCATCCCAAGACACTTGAGAATTTCACCGGAAGCTACTGCTGGTGGTATTGGAAGTTCATCGCGTGCAATCAGTAAGGCTCACTCACTTGCATGCCAATGTTCAAGGTCGATTAGTTTTACTAACATTGTTGCCAGAAACGCGTTTTATGGAACCTGTAGGTTTTTTCTGCGTCTGCTACGGACTTTGAAACCTTCAGTGGCGTAACTATTACGGTCCTATGAAGAACAAACTGCAGCTGGGGAAGAACCTATTCGACGATCAAAAATTTAGGAAAAGCTTCTACTCTAAGAGCCCGTGAGTGCCAGAACTTCCTTATTTTATAAAAGCTGCACATGCCGCCAACACAAGTAGGAACATGGGGCTACTATGAATTTTGGATCATCGTGGCTTTGGCAGGCAGCGGATAACAAAGCTGTAAAAAATAAAATAGAAATCAGTATAATAACCATGCACATAATTACTTAAACCAGAACTAATATGCCAGGTTTTTAATATTTATTCTACAAATTCATATGTGCAACATATAAAGTAAGGGGAAAAAATAAAAGAAATATCAAAAAAATTAAAAACTTTTGCGAAAATTACCTCATTACCAAAAAACAAAGACACAAATTATAATTTTTATTTTTTGTTAAATTTATCTATTTATTAATTTATTATTAATTACTTACTTTATTTTAATTTTAATTTTTATTTTTTAAAAGTTGATATTTTTTCAGCACATGTCCGCAACATGAGCCTACTAGGAATTTTGGATCATATTGGCTTTGGCAGCCAACAGATAAAGTAAAATAAAATAAAATAGAAATTAGTATAATAACCCTGACAACTAATTACTTAAAACAGAGCTAATATGCCAGGTTTTCAACATTTATCCTGCACATTCATACATACAAGATACTTTACAAATAAAGTTATTAATATGAAAATACAAATACAATTTAATGTGATTATATATATATATATATATATATATATATATATATATATATATATATATATATATATATATATATATATATATATATATATAATGATATATATCAACCATTCATTCTCAATCATAAAACAATAACATTTCTAAATAAGTTTATAAAAATACTCCACTACAATAAAATAAAACAAAATATAACATTTCAGACATACCAACATAACTCTCCCAAAACCACAACTCTTACTAAACAACAAAATACAAATGTATAAAATTAAATTAATTATAAATATTACATACAATTATTATTCTATTTAAAACGATTAAAATTATTAATTATATTATTAAATATTATTTATTATCATTCTTATTTAAATTATTAATATTAAAATTAATAGTATTTTTACTTTCTCTACTGGTAAGAAGGAAGTATTGTATTCCACCCAAAAATTCGATGTCGAGGTTTCACCGGAAATATACGTTTTGAGACCCCCTGGATCCAAAAAGAACCATTTTTAGGAAAAGGTTCGTGTGTGCGTGTGTGTGTGTGTGTGTGTGTGTGTGTGTGTCGTTCTGTGTGTTAGTCTGTGGACAGCATAACTCAAAAACGAAAAGTTGGTTAAAAACCAAAGTTGGTATTTAAGTTTAATATCTTTTAAGGATGCAACACGAAGATTTTTAAGCAAATAGCCCCACTCTAAACTACCCTTTACATAAAAAAGTTTTCGAAAATTTTGATTTTCTTGAAAATGGCCATAACGATTTTTGTAAAAGTGTCATATGTTTAAGATATTTGTATGACAAATGAAATATATATTTTGAGTTTTCTGGTTATAGCCTATGTAGTCCTGTTTACTCTGGATAACTTTTGAGTAACTGGTAAAGCATAAGAGAGACAAATTCTAAATATATATAAAAAATGTAGATCTAAACACTAAAACACACAATATATGTCTGAATAAAATTTTTGGTAGAGTGAACCATTACGGATATATTCCTTGTTATTTGTGTCAGTTTCGGAAAACAAAACTTTTGTGAAATGGAACATCGTTGTTCATTTTTTTATATTGTCCTCAGGATAGTATTAGAAACCACACATCATCCATTGCAAGACAGTTTCGTGACAATCCCTTTCTAGACACCCTTAAACTTTAATAAATTGTAACTGTACTTAGGTTATAGTATCAAAGCTGAATTTTATATAAGTTCCTTGGGTGACTATTACAAGGTTTTTTCTTATTCGCCGGACGGTTTCGACAGTTCTAACACCTGGCTAGAAAAAACTCAAAGAATAATTATAGGTTAAAGCACGAGGCAATATACATCTATACAGTTGCGTGAGTTAGCTCTTTTACGACTTTTTACTGTGCATTCTTAGTTTACTGAGTATGTGTTATTATACATACAGTATACCCTTTATACCTGTTTATAGTTTTTAAAATAAATGTGTTCTAGTTTTAATTATCATTACGAGGAACGTTTAACAAGTAGAGAAAGCTGTATGAATGTAAGACGTTGCATTTATATATCAATGACACACAAAAATATATGAATTCTTTAGAGAAGAGAGAGCAGAGAAAGAAGTGTGATTGTGTTTCGTAAAAGCGAAGTGTGTAGAAAAATCCTGTAAATGTAATGTGTTGCATTTCTATTTCATAATAGAAAATTGTATGAATTGTATGTTGAAGGCTGAGAAGGGAAGAATAGGTTAATTTATTACGTAAAAGAAAAACGAGTAGAGAAAGCCTTGTGAATTTAGTGCGTTGCATAGGAAAATTGATAGCATACAAACCTTCTCCATGCAAAAATACATATGCGTGCCGAATTTGGAGGTGATCGATCAAGCGGTTTAGGAACGCAAATATATTAATTTAGATTTAACCAAGTCTTTTGTCAAAATCCAATACCTTGTTGTTTTACGAAAAATGTAATAGCAGCTGACAAACGATAGATCCGCCACAAAGGGCATATTTTGAAAGTAAACCGAAGTGGCAATTCCTTACAAAATTACCAATTTCAATTTTTCGGCTGTTCCTTTAGGTTTTTCCTAAACCGTCCCACTATTGAGGCGAACAAAACAAAAGATATATTTTTTTTAAATTGGTCGTGGCATTTTGGAGTTATATATACATTCTATTATCAAAAGATAACCGCATTAATTTGTCTGAATAAAAATTGTATATATCAAAATGAAAACAATAGTCTAATAGTCAATAATTGACTGCACATTAGATGTATTACTTTTACAAAGGGGGCCACGGCGCCTCCTGCCCCCCTTCACGACGCCCATGAGTGGGGATATTTTTTGGATATCCCCCTTAGAAGGGACAGATGCTCACACACACACACACGGACACACATACTTATAAAACACCTTTTTCTAAAAAATATTTTTTGTGTACAGAGGACCTCGAAAACTGCATTTCTAGTGAAATCATGGTGTCTAGCTACTGTGTACGTGGTAGAGGAAGTTGGAAAAAATTGAACGTTAACGCCAAAGAAACATTTGAATGTTTACACACCTGGGCTGAAGAAAATTGATTGCACTTTTATCATTACGTTACACTAGAGGCTGTTAGTCATCAAAGGCATATTGATGACGTAATTATGGTAATGGAACGTACTACTGAGAGGCTTGTTGACATTGTGATTGTTGAGAGAATACTTCAGCGGGCAAACATCAACAACGTCAATAACCTTGGTATCCCTGTAATATAGAATAAACCTTAAATCATCACTTCTAGCGGAAAGCACGTGTTTCCACTTAAAACGTATACATGAGTGACAAGAGGAAATCTGTTTACAGGATTAATAATATACGAGAAATTGCATCACAACAAACAATGCTGTTTACCAAATCTGCGGAATCTACCACTTAAATGTATTAATTATAGTAGTGAATCAGAGGTTTCCAACACTCTTTATGGACATATGACTAATTTCTAATTACCAATACATCATTTCAAAAAATACAAACAAACAAATAGGGGACTAAAAAGCGTTAATTTATTTTTCTTGGCCTATACATATTGTCTTGTACGAATATATCATTTTACAATAACATACTCATTTGCATTGTAATCGAGAGTTGCTTCATACCAACTATTTTGTAACTTTCAACAATGCGCAGTGTTGAACAGGATTGTCCGTTATTGTTGTCAAAAGCACAACCAAACATTTTGAATTCATTGGTCCCGTAAGACGGGGTTCCAATCCTTTCAATTGCCGCGGACTCTTAGCACTCGTGGCGCTTCTGATGTTATTACAAAGGAGTTGTTTGGATTGGGTTGGACTCGGTGGGGTACTGCAGACATTTGCAGACAGTTTATTTCAATTTCTTCCATAGTTTGGCTACCAGTTGGGAATGAATTCATATACCTCAGTCTTAAAGAGGTGATACTTCTGTAAGATCTGACATTCCATTCTCTTTGCATGAGTAGGACACAAAAATATGAACGACTTCCTATTTTAAAAAGCAAACCAAGAACTAGAAGTATCTCGGAAATGGTTAACTGTCTCCCAAATATAAAACAAATGTGCTTTAACGAGATCTATATCGAGAATGGACAAGGCTATTGCCATAAAATTCAAGATTTCATTTTTCATGAGCCTACGGCAACCTACCAAAATAATTTGAGCCATTTTTAAGAAAACAAAAGTTTCGGAAATTTTGGTACTTTTGAGATATGCTGTTCACGCACCTACACACATACATGCACCATTTTCCAAAATGTGTTTTTTAGATTCAGGGAAAGTAAAAAAGGAAAAAGAAAAAATGTAATTTATGATTGAATAATAAAATATCTGATGTGTTGCACTCACATGACTTTCTCTACTCTTGTGCTAACATTTCTTACAATCTCTTGTTCATCTATCTTCTTCGTGTTTGTTGAAATAAACATTTGCAGAAATTATCTTATTGCATATTTCCTTGTAGGTGCAAGGGAAATATTAGAATACAGTAGGCTTTGTGCGATAGTCAAATCTTTTAAAGCTTTGAGATTTAGTTCTCTTTGCACGACTAACGGGAAAAAAACGCACAACGGTGTTACATCTGACGAAAGATTAAGTTCTCCGAAACTGACACACAGAACAAGGAATACCTCCGAAATGGTTCACTGTACAAAATATTTATTTGGACCTAGATTGTGCCTTTTAGTGAGATCTACATTTTTGTACAATAATATTTGGTCCATCTCTTACGGTTTACGAGTTATGCAAAAGTCATCCAGAGTAAACAGGACTACAGGAGATATAGCCAGAAAGTTTGTAATACACATTTCATTTGTCATGAAAATATCTCAAACATATCATTTTAATCAAAATCGTTAGAGCCATTCTCAAGAAAACAAAATTTTCAATGTAAGGGTTAGTTTAGGGTGGAGCTATTTCGTTCAAAATATTCTTGTCGTGTCCTTGAAAGACATTAAATTTACATATCAACTTTGGTTTCTAACCGAATTATCGTTTTTGAGTTATGCTGTCCACAGACACAGACACACACACACATAAGGACCTTTTATTAAAATACCTTTTTTGGAGTCACGGGCCTTCAAAAAATATACTTCCGGTGAAATCTCGACATCGGATTTTTGGGTGGAATACAATACTTCCTCTACTTTACTATACGTAGTAGAGAAATTAAAAAAATATTTTAGTTTTCTCTACCATAGTTATGTACAAGAGTTTCGAAAAAATTGCATGACATTGGTGTTGGAATCAACTTTTTAAATTACACACAAGAACCGTTATCACGGCCTAAGCAATTGGAATTGAGAGGCGTGTTTTGTTAGGAGCCTACCCTACCTTGGACACTGCCATGAACTTTGTGTGAGTTTATGTCATTAAAAGTTATGAAGAATAAAACTTGAAATGCCTATATAGTCAATCCACATTCTTTTCAGTTACCCATGAAAAGTTCTTTAAGTGTCCTCTTCTCAGAAGTTCTTTTGTCTAAACATCTCAGCAATCCGCGGAGGTCCTTCCTAAGAATGTGATCACTTGAGCTTTACAAATTATAAAGTGGGGACAAGAAAGGAGTAAATGCACAGGACGTGGTGAATGGGATTCTTCCTTCCTGAGCAACCTCGCCCCGTGGTTTCTTCCGTTGATGGATGACTCCCATGTGAAGCACTGGTCAACTGGTCCTCGCTCATGCAGCGAACGGATGTAGGCCATTCAAGAGGCTCTAAGGAATTAAACAAATAACTGACGTCTTCACTATGCTTTACAAATGGTGGCGAGTCTGAAGAACTTTACCTGAATCATGTCTTCTTACAGTACAGGGTGCTTCAAAAGGTTGCTGAAGAACTTAGGACCGAAGGAGTAGACAAAATCGAGTTACTTTCGACCGGATCCCCAGAAGGTGCCACTGATATTCTGTTAAGCCATAATACACTTTATTATTCAGTGTAACAGGTTACAAAAGATGTTCAAAAACACCTCCACCGTCAAATAGTCTTGGCTCACTCGCTGAAATGCCCCAGACAAGGACAAAAGTTGGCCAGATGCCACAACTATTCTAGCTACTAGGGCTTCTGGATCATCCACCGGTGTCTGATACATCACAACTTTGATATGCCCCCATAAGGAGCGCATATATCCTAGATCGGAAGAGGAGGACCACTTGCATGGCCGCCACGTTCCCCGGATTTACACCACTTGATTATTTCTTTTAGAGGTTGGTGCCTATGACGTGTAAAATCTCAAGAGGACAGTCAGTATTCAGTGGTGGACAAAATAGGCTAATGGGAATGTCCCCAGACATAGATGATTTTTGTATAAATGGTAAACAGGAAGACAAAGGCTTCGATAAAACACACAATTTGTCAAATACTTCGTTTTTTCTTTAAAGTGAACCATTCCCAAGATATTTATTACTTGTTTGAATATGCCAATACTTACATACTTTTCTCAAAAAGGAATATGTTGCTGCTTTTTTTTATCTCTTCGCCTTGCAAAGAGAACAATTTCAAAGGCGTCGCATAGCAACCAGCTCTTAAAACATTTCAGTATCGCTTAAAGCGATTCCCACATTGCCCTTGCACCTACAAGAAAATTAACCATAAAATGCTTATGTGGATTAAAATGCAGTATATAGAGAAATAAGCACTTGCTAAGAGTGAGTATTTACAAACGAAGTTTCTCCAAATTTAACTATATTAAAAGTCTGTATCGCAATAGGCTACATGATAGTCAACCTATCCTTAAGACTATGCTCTTCGACCTTGTTGCCAAATATTGATAGACTCCCTGAAATGTAAGCATTCCTAAAGAAGTCACTAATAAATAGATGTTTATCGCATAAGATGTGAAAGTGTTTTAGTAAATCAAACGTAACGTACATGAAACCAACAAGAGTAGCAAAATTGAGATATAGTGGAAGCAGGTAAACCCAACTTCCCCTCTTTCGCAAACGTTGGACATCGCTGGTTTATAGTCTTTCGTGATATTGCAACACACAACTGTTTTCTTCTCATAATCTTGACTCACTCCTTTGTCGCCCATCAGTTTGTCTCTCAAGCAGCAAACTGACCACACAATCACTCAACACTCATTAACTGCTGAACTGTGTTCCTTTCGACAGTACACGCAACTGAAACACACACACACACACACACACACACACACACACACACACACACACACACTAAAACTAAAAAATGACTAGTTCTTGGCTGTAACATATTCTGCTCGTTGCTTGGCCTCATTATATAATGAGGAGTATGTAAAATGGATCTTTCTCGAAGTTCTACAAATACGCCGGCTCCCGAACACTCCTCGAATAATCTGGAAAAGCCCTTCTAGTTTTGCTCTTATAATTGTTGGGTGTTCAGAACAGCCGTGGGAGGTAGCCTGACCTTGAGTGTCTGAAACACGTAGTGCCAGTGGGGTGTGACAGCCTGACCCGACCATCCTTTGTTGTGCGCTGCGCCCGGTGTCACAGTATTAAAGGGGAATATTTTAAAAAGCAGTAAAACTATTTAAATTTGTTCAGTGCCGCCTTATTATGAAATTTTGTAGCTGATTACAGGGTTTAACGAAATGCCTGAGTAAAAGGTAGGAGTAAAGTGCGACATGCAATTAAAGTACAAGAACAAACAACATATTTCTCATGGACGTCATTCCACCTGCCTCCCAATTCAATTATTTCACCATCCGCTCCCCTTCACCTTGATATGGTCCGTCTCTCACGCAAATTGCTACTTCGTGAGTCTGGTTTTCTGTTTTAAATTGGAGATATTTTTCGTGTAGGGGTTAGGCCCCTCTGTCAAGGTCTTACTTCCCGCTGCGTGGCTGATTCCAAGCTGTTTTACGTCACAGAATGACAACGCGTTCACAGTTGGAACGATGAGAAAGGGCAAACAAATGAAACACTCCTTCACAGCGGACATGAAAACGTCTGCCATTTCAGGGACTGAAACAAGCTCGTTAACATGTAACACACAGGTTTGGAGACTCCCCAAAGGAAACATATGATGTATTACACTCACATGACTTTCTCAACTCTTGTGCTAACCGTTCTTACAAACTCTTTTTCCTATATCTTCTTCATGTTAGTCGAGATAAACATTTGCATAAGTTGTTACTAATTTTCTTGCAGGTGCAAGAGGCATATGGGAATACAATAGGCTTTGAGTGATAATCAAATGAATACCGATCTTCCATTTGTAGAAAATATGCGTATTGTAAAACTTACACAAATGACAAGGAATATCTCTGAAATGGTTCACTCCACAGAAAATTCATTTGGACATAAATTGTGTATTTTAATGAGATCTACATTTTTGTAGAACAAGATTTGGTCTATCTCTTACATTTACCACTTATACAAGAGCCATCAACAGTAAATGCCTTAAATATATGGCATTTTAATCAAAATCAGTAGAGCCATTTTCGAGAAAAGTAACATTTTCGAAGAATGTTTCATGTAAAGGATAGTTTTGGCTGAAGGAATTTTCTAGAAAATCTTCCTGTTGCATCCTTGAAAAATATTAAACTTAAATACTAAGTTTGGTCCTTAACCGACTTTTCGTTTCTGAGTAATGTTCACACACACGCACACGCACACACAAAATTTTCAGTTAAAAGTCGACATAGAATTTTTGGGTTGAATACAGTACTTCCTCTACTTACTATACGTAGTAGAGAAAGTAAAAAATACATCATGTGTTGTTCTTACACGACTTTCTCTACTCATTTTTGTGCAAAATATTCTTACAAATACTTATTCCTCTATATTTGCTTGTAGATAGAAAGAAAGAAGAATAGCGATGGTCAACTGTTTTAAGAGCTCCCTATGTTTGAAATTGGGTTTTTATTAATGGAGGCTCTTTGACTGCTGTGATTCTCAGGGTCTGATTTTTTATTAGGGCTGAAAGACCACAAACCTCCTTACCGAAGGAACACCCGATGATATCCATCACCTCCACGGTGTTTGAAGCCCGACCTTAGGAAACAGAGGCCAGTATGTTGCCTCTAAACTACATAGGACGAATGGTTCTTATGTGATGGTTCTAAAATTCCTTTTTATTTACATCGCAAGGATGGAAAAAACGAATAACAATGTCCCATTTGAGAAAAAGTATATGCCTAGGATAACACGGAATATATCAGAATGGTTAACCATACAAAACATGTTATTTCAAATAAACTGTACTTTAGCGAGACCTACTTTTTGTATAGTAAGATTTCATCTATCTGTTACGCTTTACCAGTTATGCGGAAGTCACCCAGACTACCAAAATTCAAGATATAGCAACATTTCATTCGCCCTAAAAAGATCTGTAACATATGGCAATTTAACCAAGATCATTGCTATCATTTTTGAGAAAATCAAAACTTTTCAAAAATGTTCAATTTAAAGTATAGTTTCTTTTGGAGGAATGTGTTTTCTATTTTTTGACCCCATTAAACACTTAAATTGGTCGCTTATGAATGTCAAACTCTTTATTATTAAATAATTCACGAATGCGTTGTTGTTTGTTATCGGGAATCAGTTTATGTGAATCCATCGAATCACATCTTGTTTGGGCAAAATGTTTTGGATGTGGCTAATGCCAATGACCAATGTCGTCATAAGATTTTCCGTAGATGTTTTTCAAGAATTGCTACAACAGTGACAGTATTTTCACCAGTAACAGCAGTTCTTGGGGATCCGTCACAAAATTCATCAATAAGAATAAAACGATTTCTTTGAATTCGCTGTACCAATTATAAACGGTAGCCTTAGATGGAACTTCCTCACCAAGTGCATTTTTAAGCCAATCTTTATATTGTTCGTTAAAAATTATAACCCTAGAATATTCGTTAGTCAAATTAATTTTTAGATGGACACAAGACATTTAAATGGTGATCATTAACAAAATATTAGAGCAAAATATTAGAAAGTAGCTGAAAATATAAACGCATTTTATTTGTTTTTAGAGTGTCCAGTGTCCGTTCGTATTGTTGTAATAGAAAGCTGTCCATGAATTGTCTCACCTCTAGGTCATGGGACCACACACGGACCTCGGAATGTGATAGAGTACTTTAATGGATTAACCAAGTCGGAGTGGACTGTTCACGGTTATTTACGAAACGGGATTACAGTGCATTATTCTTCGACAGTGGGCCATACATTTCCAACAGGAGTTCCGTTTCCGTTCCAAATCTAGAATAATAGCCCAAGCGGGTCTTCACGGTTTTGGAAAATTCCTGTCTCACATGAAAGTTAACGACTCTGATTGTCTTCTTCCTGTTTGTTTGTTTCTATTTTAGCCAACTTTCACGCATGCTCTGAACTACAGCAGTTCAAGTCATTCCCTTCAATTTTGGTTGCAATAGTAATATTTTTACTTGCTCCTGCTTATAGTTAAGTATTGTGTTCGACCCAAAATTTCAATATCGACAAATCGTCGGAAATATATTATTTGAGGCTCTCCGAACAAAAATAATAAAAATCTAATGTGTTGCACTCACATGACTTTGTCTACTCTTGTACTAACTATTCTTACAAATTCTTATTCCTATATCTTCTTCGTGTTAGTTGAGATAAACATTTGTACAAATTATCTTATTGCTTATTTCCTTTTAGATGCAAGGGGAATATTAGAATGCGATAGTCAAATGTTTTAAAGCTTTGAGATTCCCTTCTCTTTGCACATATAAAAAATGAACAACAATGTTGCATTTCACGAAAGTTAAGTTTTCCGAAACTCACACACATAACAAGGAATATCTTCGAAATGGTTCATCTTACAAGAAAATTTATTCAGACATAAATTGTGTATTTTAGCAAGATATACATTTTTGTATAGTATGATTTGGTCTATCTCTAACGGTTTATCAGTTGTGCAAAATTCTTCCAGAGTAAATACTACTACAGGGGCTATAGCCAGAAAATTCAAGATATACATTTCATTTGTCATAAAAATATCTCAAACATATGATATTTTAATCAAAATCGTTAGAGCCATTTTCAAGAAAATCAAAATTTTCCATCTAAAGGGTAGTTTAGGGCGGGGCTATTTTCTTCAAAATCTTCGTGTCGCATCCTTGAAAGACATTAAACTTAAATACCAACATTGGTTTTAAACCGACTTTTCGATTTTGAGTTATGCTGTCCACAGGCTGACAGATACACACAGACACGCACACGGACCTTTTTCTATAAATGCTTTTTTTTTTTTTTTTTTTTTTTTTTTTTTTTTTTTTTTTTTGCATTAAGGGGTCTCAAAACATATATTTCTGGTGAAATCTCGACATCGAATTTTTTGGTGGATTACAATACTTCCTTGTGCCAAAGCTTTCTCCAATAATAATTATTTATTGGTGTGTTATGGCCTGGTCGTGGTAAGATTTTGGAATGTCAAATGCATAACTCAGTGGCCAGCTTTTAAAAGATTTGGCTATCGCTTAAGCCTGCTGAATTCACATTGTACCTATAAGGAAATATGCAGAAAAGTCATTTCTTCAGACGTTTATCTCGATTAACATGAAGTGGATAGAAGAATAAACATTTGTAGGAGTGGTTTGTACAAGAGGCGAGAGTCATTTGAATGCAGCACATCAGATTTTTCACCTAACTCCACTGGTATGAGAGCTGTGCATAATTAAGGATTCATTCCTCTGCTAGAAGCCTGTTTCACAGGACCAAAGTGGTACTTGCGAGATACGGCTCCGTAACGCAAACGCACATTAAACTTTAACGTTAATAGGACGAATGGAGGTGCCTACTGGGTAGTGAGAGTTTTGCAATAAGTTCAGACTACTGCAAATGGAAGCAAAACATACATCGCAGAAAAATGTAGTTTTCAGCCACAATTGAAAGCGATTCTGTTAAACTGCAAGTGTGAGGTTCTTATTTGAGGTTTTACTCAAGAGAGAGTACCCTTGTTATATAAAAAAGACAATGAGGTAAACCTGTGGTGCTGTAGGACTGGGGGGGGATTCCACACTCAGTCTATAGTCAGCCCCGGAACGGAGGGAGAAAGATGCGAGTCCCTAACGCGTGTTCCTAAAGCTGGACAGTGAGTGAATGAGTGAGTGAGTGAGTGAGTGAGTACAAAGGTAAGACACTAATAGAATTTTGTGAGGAGAATAATTTTATAATGTGCAATGGGGTGAAAGGAAATGTCAGTTTAGGAGAGTATACTTTTATGAATAAAAATGGTCAAAGTGTAATAGATTATATTCTATATTCAGCAGATCTAGATGAGTACTGGTAGACTTTGAGGTCCTAAATATAGTTAGTTCTAGTAACTATTTTCTCTTAAGGGCAGTATACAGAGGTATAGATAAAGAAAATGAATTATGCTCTGAGCAGAATGGAATAAAAATTCATAAATATAAATGGAAATATGAGGAAGCAGAAGTATTTATGAAGGAAAACTAGGTTGCTTAGGGGGAGGATAGGTAAAAAAGATTGGACAAGGCTACCAAATGAAATTCAAGCAATGAAGTTAATGAGTGTAAAAACTAGGGAAAATTTAATTGAAATTGGGAACTTTTTGGGCATAGTAAGATCCAAATGGTTAAGGAAGATAAGTAAATATGACGAACATGAAGATGTATTTTAGATAAGATGTAAATGGGGACCCATTAGCTCGACAACCTCAGTGTTTAAGCCTAATGGGCCCAAGGGCAAACAGCAAATCATTGTAGTAACAAGTATGTAAAGATATAATAATTTGTTAATGAAATGGAAATAAATAAAGATTACTAAGGAAATAAATAAAGAGTGAGTGATTGAGTGATTGAGTGGAGTTTAAGGGCCCGTCTCACAACTACGTCATTTGGGCCCGATGTCAAATTTTAAAGTCTTAAAGGCTCACAACCTGATGGAGTTAAAAGGTGAAAGATGAAAGCTAAAACAAGATGAAAATGGTAAACAGTTAAAACATTAAAACGTGAAGGTTAAAGCAGTTAAAACTGAAAAGTGAATGTTAAAATACTAAAGAGTTAAAACACTAAAACAAACGATAGACCATACAAGTCAGAGTTCGTATTCTAAAATCGTAAAAACAAACGTCTACGAATACGGAAAACAGAATCTACACTTGTGCCGCAAAATCAATTTCGGCGACGAACCGCAGCGCCTTAGTCACTAATACCGGATCGTCGTCTAGAATTGACCGCAGAGCAAAACCCGGGACGAGGGAATGGTCTTCTCGGGCATATCGCGAGCAATAAAGCAAAACCGTAACAGATACTCAAAATCTTACTGTACAAAGAATGTAGATCTCGTTAAAACACTCCAGTTATGCCTGGAGAAATTTTCTGTAGAGTGAACCATTTCGGAGATAGGTCTTGTTATTTGTGCCAGTTTCGGAAAACAAACTTTCGTCAAATGCAACGTCGCCGTTCATTTTTACTTTCTCTACTGGTAAGTAGGGGAAGTATTGTATTCCACCTAAAAATTTGATGTCGAGATTTCACCGAAAATATAATTTTTGAGGCCCCCTCAATGCTAAAAAATCATTTTTAGAAAAAGGTCAGTGAGTGTGTCTGTGTCAGTCTGTGGACAGCATAACTCAAAAACGAAAAGTGGGTTAAAAACCAAAGTTGGTATTTAAGTTTAATGTCTTTCAAGGATGCGACACGAAGATTTTTAAGAAAATAGCCCCACCCTAAACTACCCTTTACATGGAACATTTTTTGAAAATTTTTATTTTCTTGAAAATGGCTCTAACGATTTTGATTAAAATGTCATATGTTTGAGATATTTTAATGTCAAATGAAATGTATATCTTTAATTTTCTGGTTATAGCCCCTGTAGTCGTATTTACTCTGGACGACTTTTGCATAAGTGGTAAACCGTTAGAGATAGACCAAATCGTACTATACAAAAAAGGTATATCTTGCTAAAATACACAATTTATGTCTGAATAAATTTTCTTGTAGGGTGAACCGTTTCGGAGATATTCCTTGTTATGTATGTGAGTTTCGGAAAAGTTAGAACTTTCGTGAAATGGATCATCGTTGTTCATTTTTTATATGTTAAGTGTGCCTAGACAGCAGAATGTCAAAGGTTTAAAACATTTGACTACCGCACAAAGCCTACTGTATTCTAATATTCCCCTTGCACCTACAGGGAAATAAGCAATAAGATAATTTGTACAAATGTTTATCTTAACTAACAAGAAGAAGATGTAGGAATAATAGTTTGTGAGAATGGTTAGTACAAGAGTAGGGAAAGTTATGTCAGTGTTATATACCCACTCAATTCTGGAGCTAGAGAGGCATAAATTCTTAAACAATATTCTGTTTAAAGTGTTCGATTCCATTCCATGTTTTTTCGGTAGAAAGAATTATCATACTTTGATCAAGTGAAGCTGGTGAAATGCCAATAATAACCCAGGGCCAAACCTTTTATCCAACGTCGTTCGCAGACAGATGGATTTGACACATGTAGTGTGACCGTGAAGTCAGTCCAAATGTCAGATACCATTAGTACAACGTTGGTATTCTGGTTAGTTTCTGTTTTTTGCTCCATGTCAAAGCAAAAATCCAATATTGGACCTGTCTCGTCTCTCCTCGGACCACGTATGTAGGCGTTCAACGTTTTACAGCATTATTTTGGTTGCTGTGAGTTTTTATTTGTCTTGCAGTTCGCCGATAACAACCTGCCTATGCAAGCCTAAATCGCCTGTGTGACAATTTAAACCACTATCTTTTGTAGACCAGGAAAAAACACTCTGTGGTCAGAAATATCAAGTTCGTTAGCACTTGTTACACTCAAATCACTTTCTCTACCCACTCTAGTATAAATTATGCTAGCAAGCTGTTATTATCCATCTACTTCATGTTAATTGAGATATACATTTGTATAATTGCTTTATTACATGTTTCTTTGTAAGTACAATGGGAATAGGAAAACATTAGGCTTTAAGCATAACAAAATAAAATAAATTAAAAATCTGTACAATAACTCGAGCACCTAATTACGTAAACCAGGTCTAATATGCAAGATTTTTAACATTTATTTATTCTACACATTAATATATGCAACATACTTTACAGATAAAATTATAAAATAAAAACAAATTAATATATAACAAATTATATACTAAGGAGAAAAATAAAAAGTAGTTTAAAAATTAGTATCTATAACATAAATGAAAAGAAACAAAATAAATAAAATACAGGGGAATTTTTACACAAGTTTCTTCTCAATTCAAAAAACAAAAACACAACATAATATTTCACACATAATCACTCCACAAAAGATACAAATACTACTAAACAATAACAATTCATTCTACACAATCATAATACAATAAACTTTGTAAATGAATTTATAAAGAAGACTAACTTTTTTATGAATACATAACAATTTATAGGATAAAAGGAAATAAAATAAGGATAAAATGAAAACAAATTTATCTCCTCACTACAAGAAAATAAAGCAAAATATAATATTTCATACATAACATCACTCTCACAAAACTACAACTATTACTAAGCAGCAATAAATAATAAATTATTAGTTAAAAATATTTCACACAATTATTACTTATATTATTAAACGGTACCATTTATTTCAATTATTGTTTACTATTATTGTTATTATCATTCTTATTATTTAAATTATTGGTATTAAAATTATTAATACTATTTTTAAAATAAATATTATTATTAGTATTAAAATAGATTTTAAGCATAGTCAAATATTTTAAGAGCTTGTCGCTATGTGATGACTTTGAAACTCTATTCTATTTACATTTATATTTACATTTTATTTAGGTGTTAAATCAATACTTTACACACTTAAGAGTGTTTGTGTTATAAACTATCACACAAAGTTCCAGCACAATCGGTTTTATAGCTTTGACGGGATTAATTATTCAATGTATTCACAAGAAAATACACTATTATTTAAAATACTCTATGATATCAACTACTAAAATATATAAACACCATAATCCTCTGGCAGGAAGAAAAAATAATTGCTTATATAGTAATTAATTTTAAATGCGCTACAGCGTTCAAACCGTACGTTTCCGGACGGTTGCCTATTTGAAAACCGATCAGTTTGCAGTGCTGCACAACGTTGTCGGTGTTTTTTGGGATATCCTGTTTATTCATAAACCTAAAAATCTGACGTGTTGCACTCGCATAACTTTCTCTACTCTTGTACTAACCATTCGTACAAACTCTTATTCCTATATCTTCTTCGTGTTAGTTGAGATAAACATTTGTACAACTTATTGCTTATTTCCTTATAGGTATAAGGGGAATATGGGAATACAGTGGGCTATGAACGAGTCAGAACTTTTAAGGCTTGCACTATTGACATATACATAAAAATGAATAGCGATGTTCCATTTGACAGAAGCATAAGTTCTCTAAAACATACAAATAACGAGGAATATCTCTGAAATGGTTCACTCTACAAAACATTTATTTACACATCAGTTGTGTGTTTTAGCAAGATCTACATTTTTTGTATAGTAAGATTTGGTCTATTTTCATGGGCTATAGCCAGAAAATTCAAGATATACATTTCATTCGTCATACAAATACCTCAAACATATGGCATTTTAATAAAAATCGTTTAAGGCATTTTCAAGAGATACAAATTTTTCTAATGATTTTCTATGTAAAGGGTAGTTTAGGGTGGAGCAATTTTCTTCAAAATCTTCGTTGAAAGACATTAAACTTAATTACTATTTTTGGTCTTTAACCTACTTTTCGTTGTTGAGTTATGCTGTCTACAGCCTGACTGGCAGATACAGCCACGGACCTTTTTCTTTGGATTCAGGGGGCCTCAAAACATATATTTCTGGTAAAATCTCGGCATTGAATTTTTGGGTGGAGTACAATACTTGCACTACTTTAGTAAACGTAGTAGAGAAAGTTCGTGGAGGAAGTTTGTTAAGGATTTGGACTTGGGAGAAACCTAGTCCAGGTGTTCTCAAGCAGATAGGTATCTTGGACACTGCGAACATCATTTGTGTGGCTATCCCTGTCCATTAGTCTTGTATTCAGCTCACATGTCAAAGCTTAACATTACATTACAATACAATACATGCTCTCCATAGCCAAGAATTGTTGATCTATTTCAAGGCCTCTACGGTGCTGTCTAGCAAACGTGATGGGCTGTGCCCCCAGGCTGTTTCTTTGTCGCGGACACATTCCGGTGCTACACAATGCTTGAAATGTGCTTAAGAGGGGAAAGAGAAGGAATTTTAACGCCTTTCAGTCCGAAACTAATGTTGCATTCCCTTTTGTTGCCCTTATTTCTTAGCGAGGTGTTTTCCAAGAAGTCTCTTTACTCAGCACTTTTTATTCTACGATCCTAATAATCAATAAGTTCTCTTAATTACGTTTTCTTCATGCTTGAACGCACTTGGTTGTGAAACTCCGCGATCAACTTTTGTTTTTTCTTTTTCTACTATGTATTTAGAGTAAGCTGGGGAAATGTTATACAACCTAATTCAGAAACGAAAACTCGATTCCATACCAATGTTGGTATTTAAGTTTAATACATTTCAAAAATGCGACACGAAGATTTTGAACAAAATTCCTCCACCCTAAACTACCCTTTACATGACAATTTTTCTAAATTTTTTATTTTCTCAAAAATAGCTCTTAGGAGTTTAATTAAAATGCCATGTGTTTAAGATATTTTTATGCAAAATGATGGTTTCTGCATAACTGGTAAACCGTAAGATATAGACCAAATCTTACTACAAAAAATGTAGATCTCGTTAGAAACGTTATGTCCAAATGCATTTTCTGTGGCCGCTCGATTAGCGGAAGATCCGGAGTTCAAATCCCGGCTATGGAATTGCATTTTTCAGTTCTGATTCCATCTCTTAAAATTGCCCACACACAGCTTGTGTGTTTGAAAACACCAGCAATAAGTTTGTTGTCATAAATAAATAATAATTACCATGTAACCTCACAGCCTTCATATAGCGACCAACTCTTAAAATATTTGACTGCTGCTTAGGCTTATTATATTGCTATATTCACTTTGTACATAAAATCATAGTATAATTTCATAATATTTATAATATAATAATTATAATTTAATAATGATTAATGGTTAATAAATTGATTATATGTAGATCATTGTAACAAGTTATAATTATAAATAATAGCAATATTGTCATTATCATTAATATCGTTACTACCATTTTCAAGGTTATCATTATCATCACTATTATAATTCTTATTATAGCTATTATAATTAATTATCTTCATCTCCATCTTCATCTCCATTTTCAGCTCCATCTCCTTCATCTTCATCATCTCCATCTCCTCCATCTCCATCTCCTCCATCTCCATCTCCATCTCCTCCATCTCCATCTTCTTCTTCATCTACTTCATCACCTTCATCTTCTTCATCTTAATCTTCTTCATCTTCTTCATCTTCCTCACCTCTTCTTCATCATCTTCATCATCTTCTTCATCATGTTCTTCTTAATCTTCTTCATCTTCATCTTCCTCACCTCTTCTTCATCATCTTCATCATCTTCTTCATCATCATGTTCTTCTTAATCTTCTTCATCTTCTTCATCTTCCTCGCCTCTTCTTCATCATCTTCATCATCTTCATCATCTTCTTCATCATCATGTTCTTCTTAATCTTCTTCATCTTCCTCACCTCTTCTTCATCCTCTTCTTCATCTTCTTGTTCTTGTTGTTGTTCTTCTTCTCAATCCGGTGTTCACGACTGCTGACGATGTTTTTCGCAAACCAAACGTCATTCCTATCCTGCCTGTCTCTCCGCTTTTCAGGATCCCAATTTCTTGAAGTGATGGTCTTTTGTACCCTTTCTACTCATGTCGTTGCTGGTCGGACACTTTTCCTTATTTCAGGTGGGCTCCATTCCATAATTTGATATGGAAGTCGTTCCTCTATCATTCTTTTTACGTGTGCATACCATTGTTTCTGTTATGATGCCTGGTTCTTCCTCTACTTTCATAAATTTCTGTTATCTGTCTATTCGTTTTTTTTCTATTCTTGATTTTCCTGTTGATCTTCTTAAAAAATGTGTTTCTGTAGCTTTAATAATAATAATAATAATAATAATAATAATAATAATAATAATAATAATAATAATAATAATAATAATAATAATAATAATAATAATAATAATACCTAATAATCATTATGATTACTATAATAATCATAATATTATTACGGTTATTATTAGTATTATTAAAATTATTATTAGCATTATTCACCACCTCAGTAGCAGTCAAATTGATTACTCTGCTCAAATATTTAAGTACTAAGTAATCGAAGTTAGTCAAGGAGAATCTAGCAACGTTTTAGTTGAGTTATTATTCAAATATAATTAGTAAAACATCCCTTAAACCTAATTTGGTGTAAAGAGTGTCTCACACTAAGAAAAGCTAGCTAAAAAGCTAAATAGTACAATTTGAAACCACTAGTGACGTTGGTCGGAACTAGGATTTTTAAGATTAATTCCACTGGAATGCGATTTTCTCAAACTGGTCAAGCTTAAACGTTTGAAAGAAGCAAGTTTATTTATCTTGTGCTGAATAATATAGGTAATTCACAAGCGAACCTTGTAATGCTAACAGATTCTATGTCGCAGAGTTTACAGGTGAAGTGTCGTGCATGCGCGTGTGCGACACACACACACACACACACACACACACACACACACACACACACACACTAGTGGCATTATACTGTATAAACATAATTACAGCAATGTAATCGGTTTATTCCTTGTTTAAGTTGATCCCGATCAAATAGTGCAAACGCTGCAGAATTTCAGTGTAAACGAGGTAGCCCATGCTGTATGGCCAGGCCGACTGGAAGATAATTCCGCGTTAAATTGATTACAGGGGGTACAGCAACTGCGTAATCAGCTGCCATCCTTCTCTACTGACACTACTACCACTTTTTGTTTCACTCAAATTGAATTTCAAATTAAGATTGCTTTGCTCATCTTCACTAGAACCTTCATTTTTGCTTGGATAGATCAGATTTAATTCACACTGCGTTACCGCCTCATGAGCAGCGCTGGGCACAGGGTACTAACGTGCTAGAAGTTGGTGCCTTGTCTCAACATGTAAACATCCAGTCACAGTGGGACACCAAATAGATATTCCCATTTTCCAGGTCAGGTCTAGCACGCGAAATAATAATTGGCTAAAGATAATAGCACTTGGGCGACCGAGCTTCACTCGGTATTTCTTTTCCTTTTTTTTTTCTTTTTCCTCTACTGGTAAGTAGGGGAAGTATTGTATTCCACCCAAAAATTCGATCTCGAGATTTCACCGGAAATATATGTTTTGAGGCCCCCTGAATCAAAAAAAAAAAAAAAAAAAAAACCTGTTTAGAAAATGGTCCGTGTGTGTCAGTCTGTGGACAGCATAACTCAAAAACGAAAAGTCGGTTAAAAACCAAAGTTGATATTTCAGTTTAATGCCATTCAAGAATGCGACACGAAGATTTTGAAGAAAATAGCCCCACCCTAAACTACCCTTTACATGGAAGATTTTTCGAAAATTTTGATTTTCTTGAAAATGGCTGTAACAATTTTGATTAAAATGCCATATGTTTGAGATATTTTTATGAAAAATGAAATGTACTCGTATATCTTGAATTTTCTGGCTATAGCCCCTGTAGTCGTATTTACTCTGGACGACTTTTGCATAACTGGTAAACCGCTAGAGATAGACCAAATCATACACTACAAAAAATGTAGATCTTGCTAAAATACACAATTTATGTCTCAATAAATTTTCTTGTAGGGTGAACTATTTCGGAGATATTCCTTGTTATGTGTGTGAGTTTCGGAAAACTTAAAACTTCAGCGAAATGCAACAATGTTGTTTATCTTTTTATGTTAATCGTCCAAAGGGAACGGAATATCAAAGCTTAAAAAGATTTGACTGTCGCACAAAGCCTGCTGTATTATAATATTCCCCTTGCACCTACAAGGAAATAAGCAATAAGATATTTTGTACGAATATTTATCTTAACTGACATGGAGATATAGGAATAAAAGTTTGTTAGAATGGTGGTACAAGAGTAGAGAAGGTCATGTGAGTGCAACACATATTTTTTTAAATCGTGGTTTTCTTGGGAGAATATACTTATTTAGATAAACTTGAAAAGCAAAATGTTAACTAATACAAACTTTCATCCTAATTGTTGGAGCGTTTCCGTGACGAGACATTTAATATTCTGGCCTGTTTGTTGATATTGGCCCATTAACAGAGAAATCATGGCCAAAATAAGGTTTAGAGTAATTGTGACTGTTACGCGTAAAGTCGCGTTTTTTTTCAGGAATGACACCTACATAGATAAACTTAATAACCAAAACTCTGTCTGAATACAAAATTTGGTCGAAATCGTTAGAAGTGTTTCCAAGTTCCGCGGAATATGTATACAAGAATTGCTCGTTGAAATATATAAGATAATTCCTCTGTATCTAGAATATATAATATAGGCAGCCACCTGTAATAATTTGTTATATGGCTAGCCTATGTTGACTTTCTTTTTTTCTTCTTACAATTAATTAATAGAGGAAAGAAGTGTTTGGAATTGACTTTTGTCTGTAAATACGAATAAGTATATTTAAAAGTGTGACTATCGACGAATTAAGTGATATTCGTGAAGTTTGAACTCTGCTATGAACATTCTGCATAGCATTTGAACATTAATCGGAAGGATTGATCAGATGTAAATTGATTTGTATAATAACGATGAATCCACCATAATTTAGCGGATTATTCAATGACGTGAAAAGGGCGAAGATTACAGTTTGAGAAGTGTTTATTAATATCAATAAACAGTAATCAAAGCAACTTTTATCTTTATATAAAAATAGTTCATCCAATACGGGATAGGTAGAATTTAAAAGGATTCTACACACTCACCGATTGTAGCTAGGCCAGGGAATACAATACAATACACCAACGAGTATTACTAAGAAATATTAATTGCTACAAGGCTTTAGCGTATACAGGGTGTTTAAAAGGTGTCTGACATTACCACAGGAGTTGGGATTGGGCAAGCTTGTTAGTATCAACCAGGCCTAGTGGCGAAGCTTCTTTGGATACAACAAGTGGTGAGTTCGTTCCACCTGCGCAACAATAATAATTTTTACGCTGTTATTAACTATTTTGTTTATATTAAACGTATTTTGTATACAATAATTTTTACCTTGGTTGGTGAAATTACATAATCCTCCTTTATCTTATGCACGAAATATCCTTACACTGTCTTATGATTAACATACTAAATTATTTCTCTTTCACAATAAATAAAGCAGTTCCATTGCTAATTAGTCATACAAAGATTTTAAAACTATTTGATCAACATAGCAAATTCTTTGGTTTGAATCTTAATATTATGTTCACATTTTGAAACGCGAAATACAATTGTTTGTATTAAATAATTCCTGGTATAAACATGCCCGTAAACAAATTCCTGTTGAGATATTCCTATAGATTCCTATTTAAAACTGATCAGTTTGCCATCCCGCACAACATACTAAGCGTTGTCGGTGTCTTTCTTCCCCCCTTACACCTTGTATATATACATGCACAGATCAGTGCTTATTTTAGTTGGAAATTTTTTCTTGCAGAGAAATAATTGGTTAATGAGTAATAAATATACACTTAAAAGTTGTATATGTATATTTTTAAATCAAAATGCTTCCATTTTATGACATATTTAACCCTTTCATGCCTGGTGTGTATTATAAGATACACAGGCTTTTTTTCTTATTTGTACTAGTTTCAACTTTTTTTTCTGCTATTTTCTTGTTATACTGTCTGTCACCAATTAAAATACATATTTGAGACGTTTTGAATTGTAAAATATAATTTTTTTTTTTTACAATTTATATTGTAGTGTTTTTTTTTTATAAGAAAAGAAGCAAAATCCATGCAACCGCAGTCAAATGATACCCCGTCATCGTCCACACGTGCCATCACACCGATTATTTTACATGGGCCCTCCCCGTCCTTTGCCACAGGCGGTTGCCAAGAGTCGAACTCATGACCTCAGGCTTTGAGTGCATGGCCAGTGCACTACGTGTTGCCTTAACGATCAACCCAGCAGGCTGAAGGTGTCCCAGACCGCCTAATTTAAACCGGTTTCGAATTAGAGGAAGAACGGCATAAGTAGCAAAACAATTCAGGCATGAAAGGGTTAAAAGACATTTATTTATATCTATAGCATTCATAATAGAAATAGCAGATGTTCATTGTGAAATACATTATGCTTATTGATCTATCGGTCCGTTTCTTCTTCATGTCATGCTTTTCTAGTTCCACAATAAGCAGCACAGCGTACTGCAGCGTATTTTCTGAAAGTTTCAAAAGTAAATCTCGTACTATTTTCACTTAAACACTGTCGGTATTGCGAGAAGGCGCGCTCGAGTTTGATGGGGGCAAAGCGTAATTACTTGATGTGCAATTCGTGTACTTTGTTATTCTCAGGTGATTTATTCCCCTTCCGCAGATCCTTGTTTACGCAGGATTTTTACGTAGAACTGCAACGAGGCGGGACCCACTCTGATGGAATTATAAACATTTGCCAGTGCTGGTACTTTAGAAAATAGTTCATCTGAATTCATTCGTCCCTGTCCCACCGGTGTCTAAGTTTCGCTGCCTGCTTAATATACTTACAGTAAGCATAGGAAGTGGGTATTTTATTCCATTCAACAATTTGATACCAAAGTTTCATAGGAAATACATGTTTTGGGACTGCCTGAATACAAAAGAAAACCATTTTTGAAAAATGGTTGTGTGTTTGGTGTTCGTCTGCCTGTAACAAAAAACTAAACATCTTCCAAAAATGAAAATTTGCTGAGTAAATACTTACATATCAAGTTCTTCACAACAAAGGATATGACCTTTATGCAGTTGTAAGATTGCTTTCTAACTACGCGAACCCTTATCGCTATGCAAGCGAAATAATAAACACCTCATACGTCATCAACTCCATCCGCACGCTGCCGGTACGTGGAAATTCAAAACGTGCTTACTGTTTCATGTGAACTGATACGTTTTCATAAATTTGGTTGCTGGTGTTGAAGTTCAAGAGTAGTGTACTTTATAGGTGTGACCGAGTCAGTTTAGTACTATACAAACAACGTAATACTGTGAAAAATAAAGTGCCTCAAGGTTGTGCATATGGCTGCAAAGTGAAAAGCGAAACATACAACGAAATTCCTTTTCACTCGTTTCCAAAGGTAAATAAGATGCAGGTTATAGGCACAATTTTGCACAAGAAAATATTTTTTGCGTGGTCCCAGTACTCATTTGTTTCTTCCATTTAAGGGCACCATTATGAATATACAGTTATTCAAAAGCAGTTTATGCCGGATGAGAATTTCAGAGAACCTTAATTAAAACCTTGAGCTATTCCTGCTATAAGAAAAAATGAAGATACTTCAAGTTCTAGTAAGACAATTAATAATTGATCCTTCATTATCTTGATCCAAGATCAAACGACAAGGAACAGAATGATATGAAACTATTGTGTCTGACTTATGTGTTATTTGGATAAGACTGACAACGATGGAGGTGATGGTAAAAGTAGTGCAGCAGAATTGAGAATAGGCGATTAAAAAAAAAAAAAAAAAAAAAAGAGAGAAAGAGAAGAAAAAAAAAAAAAAAAGGAAATACAGAAATATGTTGTGAACTCGGCACTCAACTCATAAGGAAATATGCCCATGTATATTGTTGAACCTGAAAACATAAGTTCTTTATTATTATATTGTTTCAGCAATTTAACTACTTCTGTAAATCTCTGGGTTTGGCAATATTTTCAAGGTCTATATTCGATAAAACCATTCGAAACATGTAAGCACCAGCTCTTAGAGCATTCTGGGTTTAACAAACAAACAAACAAAAAAAAAAAAACAAAAACAAAAACAAAAAAAAAAACGAACTCATTAAATGATTCTGGTAGACCTATATGGCTGGCAGTATGACTCCCCAGAATTTTCAACCAAATAAGTAGTTTATTCTCAAATGGATTTAAATTTCCGCAAAAGTATTGATTTTGAACTTCTGCAAAGAGGTATGAGGGTGGCGCCGTGGCCGAGTCGAGCGTCTATCACCTAGGCGGCCTGGGTTCGATCCCAGGCACCCGCATGTGGTGTTCGGGCGCCTGGGGGGAGGGTTTCCTCCGGGTTCTCCGGTTTCCCCCGCCACTAATTACACCAACTATTCCATAATCACCTTTTCAATAATCGATTTCACCTGCATTTCATATCATCCTTTTCCACACTCTCATACTTGGCTGACCACCCGCTTCCAGGTCTTCACTCTATCCGGACTATAGGTTATAGGTTCCTCTGTTCCCCGACAGGCGCCTGACCCTAGGTACAGGCTTGTGATTTGGTAAAGGCTACATGCGACAACATAATGACTAGACTTGTGAAACAAGAAATGTAGAGTTGAAGTTTTTCTCACCGACAGTCATAAAGCTGTAAGATATCTATTAAAACCACAGTATACGAAACACCAATTTGACGTACGGCATTTGTCTAAAAGTGCAATGGAAAAAATTAAAATGCTAAAAAAAAGAATACCCAGAGCTAATGGCATGAAAAACCAGTATACATAACCATTTTTGGTGGACTGCACAAAGCTGTAGTGATAACTGTGTTATATCAAACAAAAAATTTACATCAGTTCTTCATCATATAAAAATGAACATAAATGGCTAGAAAATGATGATGGATGAATTATTGGAAGAAGACCAAAGAGATAAATTATGGATTAAAGGCGAATCAAACGCCCATCATGCTCTGAAGAAAATTATTTTGGATAGCAGCTTCTTAAAAGATTGAACTTACATTGGACATTATATACATACCGGAAGTTTGGAAAATTATCACACACTTCGTCTCAGATGTGCTCCAAAAGGAACACATGTTTTCACATAATGATCTTCAACTTGCACCAATGGATGGAACCAGCACGGTGTTAGGTGTTCACACTAACTTTGTCGGAAATGCTTACATCAAAATCGCAGTTTTTTGTTTCAAACTGATAAGGACGGATATGACATTCACTAATTTTGAAAGCAGAATTTCTACTACTGCATAGTTTAAGATGATATCAGAGGTATGCGATATGATCAGATGCAGAGAGGGGACTTAGCACCTCGACCTGTACAATATCTTTCATGCTATAACCCTCGGAGGGAGAGGTGAGGCGAGAGGAGATAGAGGGTACCGAGGGCAAGGTTCCTACAGTTCCAAATTTAGACTCCACAGTGGCAGTTCGTACACTCTACACCCTACTTGCATATCACAATAGGGACCCGGCAGGTGGAGAGTTACAAAGAACATCCTTTTTCCCTGCCATGCAACCCCGAGATATCCACCGACGCTCGCAACCCTGACACAGCCAAGCAAATGAAAAGCGAAGTTAAGTTAAATAGAGGGACAGGAAATTCGAGGGATCTAAGTAACCTTCCAGCATTTGCCTAGCGACCCGGGGAAACCCCGAAAAAATCCATGAATTACCAAGATGGACCAGGGGGATCGAACCCCGACCTCCCTTTCAGATTTACAACCGCCTGTACTAAAGATGAAGAAATAGGTCGAAGTGTTTATGATTCCATACAATTGCATACATCTTCCCTCCTTGAAACCCACCCTCTCAGCGAACCTCATGAGTTACTGTGGCTTTATATCACTGATATGTGGAGACGTAATCGTAATCGTAAACTTTCCCCCGTTTCTTTCAAAAGATACCACACAAAGGAAAAGAGAACAGCAATACTTTAGTGTTCATGTCCACGGTTTACAGCAATAACAATGGAAGAATCCCAAAACTAGTTGAAAATGCAAGTAGGTACATCGTAAAGCAGAACTACATGGGAAAAAATCCGATGTGTTGCATTCACATAAATTTCTCTACTCACTCTTGTACAAGCCATTCTTACAAGAGCTCATTCGTCGATCTACTACTTGTTGAACCATATAATTACATTATACCATTACACATTCGCCGTAGGTATAATAACACAGCAGGCTATTACGAATCACATGTTTACTTTCTCTATTACAGTAAGTAGAGAAGCATTGTATCTAATACAAAAATTCTACAGGTATCCCAAAATTAGACCGACAAACTTTGGGAGCTGATAGATAACATTATTTTAAACACTTTTTGTTAAGGAAATTGTTTTGTTGCGGTGGTTCGTTTAAGCGCTAGACGAGTTAATGTCATGGCCTCCCACCTAGTTTAAGTATTTATGGCAAAATCAACAATGTAAATTAGTATGATATTTATCTTAGTAAGGCACACAATTTTAAATCCAAGAAATAAACACAGAACACAAACATCTCATTGTTTACAGTTAATCACAGCTTTCAAAATTAGACCGACAAACTTTTAAACCAGAGAAAATGTCTGGTGTCTGCGAGAGTACGGCAGAATAGGGCATGCCGATGTACTCTGTTTTAATCGCAATGGGCGTGCGTTCCAACATTTACAGGCTGAATTTACTGCACATAACTCGAGCGCGGTCTTTCAGCGCTGGGAGATGCCGATAATCATTTAAACTGTACACCTCTCTGAGACTGTAAACAAACGAAGGAAAAGATTTTAGCAATACACTCTTTTCTGAAATTAAGTCCCACGTATATGGTAATGCCTACCAACACCTGACACATATTGTCAATTCTTAAACTGCAAATTTGTATCTGAAACGTAAGTGTTATTATGAGGTGTGCTAAAATTCTGAGAATTTTATTGGTCCTGTAATTTTCGGAATTTTCTCTAAGTGCTTTGGCAACAGCCTGACTTTGACTGTAGGATCTGACGTTTAAGCTAATGGTTTTCTGGTCGAATTCTGTAGAACTCGAATTACCTGGTGTCCTAAGGGACTCGCAACTGTAACTCGCCAATGACCAAGGACAAAGTGTGTACATAAAAGTCAGTAATTATAGCATTAAACAAATCACATGCAGTGAATGATGTCAAAAAGACTCTGCAAACATTAACGGATAAGTAGTTACTGTTTTTGTTACCTTGGCAACTCCTATTGGGTAAATAGTTACTTGTATTCATTACTTCCTTAACCATATTGGGTAACCGGTTACTTTATATTCATTACTTCTAAAACCGTTTTAGGTCAGTAGCTACTTCTTACTCGTTACTTCTGTAACCATCACTGGGTAACTGGCTACCTCTCACAGGGTCGGCTGCAAATGTTTTCCGACTCCCATGCTCCTTGTCTCCAGGGGGAAGCCAGGATGGCTTATCAATTAGTTATGCCAGGTGGTCTCAAAGGTCTACTTTCCAGCTCATATCCATTTACAACGGTGAGGGGCGCAATGTGTTTGTAAGTCTAAAGGGAATATCATTCCAACGTTTCTCCTACAGTTGTTCGTAGGAAAACAATCTCAATGTAAAGAACATAACATTAACGTTATAAATCCAGAATGAACTCGCAGCGTGGATGGAAACTAAATATTGGGCAGTAGAGGCGCCATATCACTCGATAATGAGGCTGTTTGTCGGAAATAGCAGGAAAACAGAACTTCAAAGGAAAATGAAAGTTTAGCGTAATACTAGTAATAGAACTACTACAAACCGAAAAAGAGCATGTTTTGAAAAAACGATGTGGCATCAACCTCTATAGAGGGTGGAAGGGAAGACATTACATTCCTTCTAATATGTGCTTCATAGAAGCATTACAAACAAAAACGTCTAATGGCATTTTGTTCTTTGACCAGCCGATTTCGAAAAAATAAATGGTTTTTGTTCCAAATTATATGCGTAATTTCACAAAAATGTACGACAGTAACAGTTTTTTAATTGTAAGATGCGTAAAGTAACTTATTTCTAACATAGCTTCGGTAGTAATTATGGGACAACACAGGGATTCAAAATAATTAATCACTTAAAAGATGTGAAGGAATACTCCGAACGGCTTTCTCAGACGCGAAGTATGTCGACAACGTTGCGTTGAGGTTGGTTAGGGAATTGACCTGGTTTCCGGATGTAAACAGGCCCACCACTTTCCCTTTTACCTAATGTTTTGGCAGGTAACTGTTGTGATTGCCCTACGTTCGTACAGTAAACATAGAAGGAGACGTTGACGAGACGTATGTTTGTTTATGTACTGAACCAGTGAAAGTGACACGCACACAACCGGTAGTGTCGGCAGCTTGTTTTCGACAAAACCATATATGAAATGGTCAGAGATAAAAAAGTTAAGATACAAAATGTGCTCCAAATACCGAGATCTACCACTGGTTTAAACTAATGTAATGACTTCTCTTTCACCCGGTATGAATCCTCTGGATTTTTTCTTCTGGGGAGACGTGAAAAGCAGCACCTACAAAAGAGCAACTACTGCTCTTGAATCTTTGAGAAAATGCATTTGTCTGGCTGCGGAAGAAATACGTAACAATGAGGGTATTTTTGTTAGAGTGCGACGTAATTTGTTAAAAACCAATACCTGTGAAGCGGGTGAACAATTTGGTTCATTGCTTATTCGTTTGCTGTCAGCTTAAAAATATCATTTGGTCCACTTTGTAAGAGCCTACAAATGTACCTTTGTGTTTATAAGTCAGACAGATGGTTTGGTTTATTAAATTATAGCACAAAGTTTGATGTTGAAGGAAATGATAAACAATATCCTTAGATTGTGAGTTTGGGTTACAGTATGCGTTATTGGAGAATTCAGATGTACTTATTTATTAGGTGTAGCAGACACGGCATGGTATGTCTTTATGTTTACACTCACGAGCCGCGCGGCTCCGTGACGCGTGTTTGTTTATGTACTGACCTAGTGAAAGCGAAACCTACAGTGTTGCCAGCTTGTTTTCGATAAAACTAAAATATCTCTGTAGGAAATGGTCAAAGACAAAAACGTAAAATACAAAATATGTTCCAAATACCGATATCTATCACTGGTTTAAATTAATGTAATGACTTCCCTTCCATCCTGTAGGTTACGGCGTAGCTTTTCCCACTCAGCTTTCTTGCCTATCACCCTTTAAACCTGAACTGGTTTATCTATTATTATTATTATTATTATTATTATTATTATTATTATTATTATTATTATTATTATTATTATTATTATTATTATTATTATTATTATTATTATTATTATTATTATTATTATTATTATTAACAAGGAATACATCATATGGCTTATCTTAGTTTAAGGAATTGTTTGAACATATTCCTTAAACGCCATTAATACTACCACAAAAGCAATGTTACTTGTTTAAATACATACAGAAAAAATGTGCTGGTTAGAATAAAATTGGTTATTTAGCTTCTGGTTTGCTCCCCGCTGACCATGCATCAGAGGAAGACACACAAAAGTAAATAACTCTGGTGAAGCCATTGCTGAACCCGAGGGACCAGGCGCAAGTGATTCATAGAGGGAAAATATTTTCAGCCAGCTATATTCGTTACTTCTGTAACCGTATTGTACAACCAGTTATTTTATATTTGTTAATTCTATAACCATTTTAGGTTCTACTTCGCAGAGCCAGGAAGCGTGTCGGAAAGAATGTGAAACTGCCCAGCTCTTAACGCGAGATTATCGCACAAACAAAGCGAGACAGTGTGTGTACACTATACAGATGCAATCATATCTTCAGGACAGTAACGTCTCATATATCGGCAGGCACAAGAGATCACTTATTCGTGTTTTATCACTGACTATACGCCAAGTTACTACTATTTCGCTCTATAAATAAACAAGAACCGATCGCAGCGCTCGACCACCAAGGTCAATGCACTTCATCGCTTCGTCAAGTAGTAACAAGTATTTCGCACTCGTTACTTCTGTAACCGTTATTGCGTAACTAGTTACTTTTATCTTTAACCGTTATTGGGTAACCAGTGATTTTATATTTGTTACTTCTGTAACTGTTAATGGATAGCTGTTACTGTCTGTATCCATGACTTCAGTAACCGCTACAATATAACTGTTCCGTTATTTCTTGCCCATCCCTAACGCTCACCCTGTTATTTGTCACTGTGTGCTTAACACTGAGAACTGTAGAGGTTTTCAGCTGCTCTCTAAGTACACACAGTGCAACATATGTCACTTTGTGAACATCCTTAGTGCGGTTGCACTAATTCCCATTGGTGATCAAGAAACCTCTGAACTGTTCTCTTATGAAAAACTTGCTTCGAATCCGACACGTGCCTTAGAGGGGACTTATTGCATGACTCAAGTGTAATTTTAGATTAAATTCTCTCAAGCGCGGCCTGCAGAAATCACTGCCGTAATTGGACCAGGGTTATTATGCTATGATTCATAACTCCCGTTTCATCGATACAGCAGCAGGGAGCGGAGATTAATTCCGTTAAGCGAGCCATCCACCTCACAATACGGGACGCAAGGCTATTGGAGCGTCAAGGTAACGCACGGGTTGCCAATAAGTGGGGGATGCCCCTTTTCAACTCGCAAAATTGTCGCTTTTATATCCGACCTCATAGAAAAACGCCGGTGTGCTCCAGCTGGTAAAGGCACGTGTTTCATTGCTGATAATCTTTTAGGGGAAAGGTAGTCTGAACATATGGAAGTTATACCTTACTGAGTTAAGTTAAATTACCACTGTTTTTAAAGTTCTCAATGTTTTCTCCTGAAATTTTTATTAACCCTTTCATGCCTGGTGTGTATTATAAGATACATAGGCTTTTTTCTCTACTTGTACTGGTTTTAACTTTTTTTCTGTTATATTCATGTTATACTGTCTGTCACCAATTAAAAATACATACTTGAGACGTTTTGAATTGTAAAAAATAATTTTTTTACAATTTATATTGTGGTGCCATCACACCGATTATTTTACGTGGGCCCTCCCCGTCCTTTACCTCAGGCACATTTGACTGCGGTTGCCTTGAACTCACGACCTCAGGCTTTGAGTGCATGGCCAGTGCACTACGTATTGCCTCAACGATCATGGCTATTCAAGCCAGCAAGCTGAAGCTGTCCCAGACCGCCTAATCTAAACCGGTTTCAAATTAGAGGAAGAACGGCATAAGTAGCAAAATAATTCAGGCATGAAAGGGTTAATTACTCTACAAATCATGAGCGGTTATTTGGCTTGATAGCTTATGTGGTTGAGTCTATAAAAATTGTTTCATCCAGCAGAAAAATAATAAAATTTACTCTTAAAGTATGTGAATTCATGTACGTTTTTCTCAGAGTAGGAGAGGTACAGATCTGAAATTTTCAGTACAAGTATAAAACAAATAGATGCATTTTCGGAACCACAATAATAATTTTATTATAAATACAGGGTGTCCCAAAATTAGACCGACAACTTTGGTGACTGATAGATAACATTATTTTAAACACTTTTTGTTAAGGAAAGCTTTTTGCTCCGGTGCTTCGCTTAGGCGCTAGACCAGTTAATGTCATAGATTACTGCCCAATTTAAGCATTTACGGAAAAATCAACAATGCATTTATCTTAGTAAGACACACAATCTTAATCCAAGAAACGAACACAAAACACATAAATAAAACACAAACATGTCATTGTTTACAGTTAATCGCAGCCTTACTATTCAAAACTAGACCGAGAAACTTTTAAACCAGAGAAATGGCTGGTACCTTTGCGAGAGTACGGCAGAAAAGGACACGTCGATGCACTCTTTGTGTTAATTGCAATGAATAGTATTGAAGCTACAAACTTAATTTTAATTCATAGACATTACTAGCAACTAAAGAAATATGTGTACCAAAGTTATTTCCAATATCTAATGACATTCCTGATATATTATAAAAACCGGTTTAAGAATTAGAGTAAGAGCGGCATATATAGCAAAATAATTCGCGCATTTAAGACTCAAAATTTTACCTTCCATTACTATATCACTCTAACCGATGATTCTTCCATCCCCAAGGATAGTTATGGAATACGCAGCATTCCCAGAACATAGAAGCTGTCGGGAGGTGAGGTGGGGGGAGTAATGATATTTCACATCCTTTCTCCTGAATATCAAGGGGATTTTTTATCCGTAATTAGTTGAAGCTGTACGAAATTACAATTATACCTAAAGGGGAGGATTAAGCCTAGAAATTCTCTGAATCGTTGTACAATAATTTCATATGTAATGGGGGAGGTAAATTTAATTAATTAATTCGTAATTTGAGTTTAAATAACCACCTTACAAATTAAGGGAAGCCTGCTGGTTAATTAATATAGAGGGGGAAATTGCAGCTTCTCATCAGAAAATCCTTGCAATTGGCTAGTGTCAGAAAACCAAAAGATTGTTTGTCTTCGCTTCTAAAAAACGTCTGGTGTGTTGCACTTACATAGTTTTCTCTACTCACTCTACAAACAATTCTAATATTCTTAACTACTTCATGTTTAACGAGGTAGGCAACTGTAGAAATGTCCTTAGGACATATTTCGTTTATGTAGAACGGGATTACAGTAGACTTAAGTTAATAGACAAATCGTTTAAGAGCTGGTGGCTATGTGATGGTTTTGAAATTCTTTTCTCTCCACATGACCAGGAGGAATGCTACGAATGACTTCCCATTTAAGAAAATTAATAATAGAATGGCGTAATATTAATTTAACAGAATGTGTAAACAATGCTTGTCTTAAAAAAAAAAAAAAAAAAAAAAAAAAAAAAACTATTTTAGAATATTAGATTAGTTTACAAAAAGTTAAAAAATTAATAATGCAAAATGTGGTTTACAAACTGTGAAATCCATATAAATAATTCCTTTAAATTCCTCTAGGATGTTTTCTTATATTAGATATTTGTTCTTGAACGCTTTTTGCATTCTGTATTTTGAGTGCCAATTTACGAACTATTTTGTAATAGTTCCTCGAGCACTGAAACTGATCGCAATGATAGTGTTTTATCTAAATTCTATTTATTGAGAAAATATGCCTCAAATTCACTTTGACTGCGTTTCTCGTGAGTGAATTAATGTAGCATTTCATAGAATCTTGTGTCCTAATGAAAACATTCAAAACATGCCCCTATATTAGGCAATAAAGTATGACTACTAATCATGATGAGAGATCTGTGTGACAAAATGAATGCACTCACTACCTCTTTCTCTTTTAGCCACTACGGTCGAAAGCAGGAACACATTTGTTTCTACGCCAGTTTGTAACCTTTGTTTTGTTTATGGATAAAGGCCTGAGGAATGTGGCTCGCATGCGACACAGTTTAGCATGCAGAGTATGAATGACCTTAGAAGCACAACATGGCCATCAAATGTGCAGACAACTGCCACTAGAAGCAAGAGTCCAAGACAACGTAACGAGTACTCTGCGAACTAGTGAAGCATTGCCTTGCAAGTGTATGCAGATGCAAGGTCAAGGAGTAGTATAAAGCGACTATTGCCGTTGTAACTGCAATGTCTCTGATAACACATAAAATATCTGAAAACCTTCAGTTCACATCCTACAATTTTACAGTGTTGCTTAAAGCTATTAAACTATTACAAAAATCGGGCTTGGAAATGTCCAAGAGCAAAAGCATTTAATAGGATGCCTCTTGTGCCAGGTATAGAAAAGGTGAAAGCTAAATTCCAGAATATTCTAAACAAAAATATTGGTTATCACGCTATATGTGACATTTTGAAAATAAGTAAGAAGAAAAACGCGCCAGACGACAGAGTGGAATTCTTTACACTTAACATCTCTGACATCGTGTGACGTAGAAATAAGTTTTTCACTGTTTAAAAACTGCTTCAGTGACAAGCGTCGAAATTTCACATTTAATAATTTACGAATGTAAATATTAACCCAGTGTAAGGATATTATAATTAATAAATAGCAGTATGTATAAGCGTTTAAGTGCAATTCCAGAACGCATAGTTTATGATGCTTGTAGGTTGTGCTGCAGTGAAGCAGTCAGGCTGTACCTACCTGCAGTTGTTTACATGCGCGAGCGATAACAGTGTAGTCCATGTGCAGTATACCTATGGAAAACGCACACGTCTCCGGTCTTAGGTATGGGTTATGGTTATTTAGCAAAAGAAGTGGCATATCCTTGCGCTGTGGCCTAAAGCAACCAATGAAATGGTCAAGGCTTCGTATAATGATAAATAGTGTGACGTAAGCGCATGTTGTAGTGAGATTTCATTTAGCGCTGTTTGTAACAACAGTTACCAGGGAGTTTCAACCTGGAAAAACGTTGGGACTCCTCATTCGGCTGCCCTCTGTCTCCTCTCACCTTAACTCTCCCTCCCAGGGGCACAAGCAGAAGCTACGCCCCCTCTCTTCTGCACCTGTTCATACATCATACGTGATTCGTGACAGGAAAAAATGTGTGTTACTTCGCTGCAGAAATGAGACGCACGTGTGCGTTTAATAAACCACTTTTGATGCTAGTTTGATATTTAATGAAAATTGGACGATGTTATCTAGGAGATAATTCTAATAATAATCAGGGCGGAGGTTGTTGTCATTGGGGAACATGTCTTGTGCATTAACGCCCACTTAGCTGCTTTTAGTGTGTTCGTGGAAATTGTTTCCTTCCGTGCACAAAAATATGATAAGTATGCAGGTTCTACCTGAAATTTGTAACGAATGATGTAGGCTTGCATGCGTATAGGAGGGGGAATGGACATTTCCGTGAAGAGCTTAACGAGGCAAGTATCCGGGGCTCCATCTCCCGATCATTTCATTTTGCCTTGCTCTTCAAATCTCTCCCCGCCCGCCTCCTCGGGGTGTAGTAGCCGCTCGCCCTGGGCGCCAAATTTTAGAGGGGTTAAGCGTAATGGGGTTTAATTCTTGTGATGGCGTATCGAGCGCTCCAAATGATCACATAAAACCCTTTGCCGGAACCTTAGTCGCACGAACAGCCCTTCACTTCCACAAAGCCATCTAAACTTCATTGTTATGTATCGCATAGGGCTTGTTGCGCGGGAAGCATTTAATCCACTGCAGGGAAAATGCAGACCGTATTGATAAACTTCAACCATTGGACGATACCACTATTTCTCGATACTCGATACCGCATTATTATATAGGGGAGGTAGATAATTTATACTGAATGCATTACAAGTTGCCAAAATTAAGAACTAATAATTTCTAAAATAAGAGACCAATTAAAACATAGCTATTAATTATTGAATATGAATAATAAAAAATCTGATGAGTTGCACTCACATGACTTTCTCTACTCTTTATAACTACTAACCATTGTTACAAACTCTTATTCCCATATCTTCTTCGTGTTAGTTGAGATACACATTTGTACAAATTATCTTATTACTTATTTCCTTATAGGTGCAAGGGGAATATTAGAATACGATTGTCAAATCATTTAAAGCTTTGAGATCCCGTTCTCTTTGCACGGTTAACATATAACAAATTAATAACGATGTTCCATTTCAGAAAGTTTTAACTTTTGCAAAACTGACACAAATAACGAGGAATATCTCCGAAATGGTTCACTCTGCAAAGAAATGTATCTGGACATAAAATGTGTGCTTTAACATTTTTTTAGCTACAGCTTAAGAGCTATTCAAAAGTCATCCAGAGTAAATAGGACTACATAGGCTATGGCCACAGAATTCAAAATATATATTTCATTTGTCTTAAGAATATCTTAAGCATAGTCATTTTAATCAAAAACATTAGAGCTATTTTCAAGAAAATAAAAATTTTCGAAAAATTTTCCATGTAAACGCTAGTTTAGGGCGGGGCTATTTTCTTCAAAATCTTCGTGTCGCATCCTTGAAAGACATTAAACTTAAATACCAACTTTGGTTTTTAACCGACTTTTTGTTTTTGAGTTATGTTGTCCACAGACTGACACACAGACACACACACACACACACACACACACACACACACACACACACACACACACACACACAGGACCTTTTTCTAAAAGTGCTGTTTTTGGATTCAGGGGGTCTCAAAACATATATTTCCGGTGAAATCTCCACATGGAATTTTTGGGTGGAATACAATACTACAGTACAGTACAATTCTACTCATCAGTAGAGAAAGTAAAGATTAATAATAAAAGACCTGATATGCTGTTTCTTTATCTTGTTTATATTAGTCGAGATAAACATTTGCAGAAATTATCTTAGTGCTTAATCTCTTATAGATACAAGGAGTATATGGGAATACAGTATGGCTTTGAGCCATGCTCAAATCTTTTAAAACTTTGAAATTCCGTTCTCTTTGTACAACCAAACAGATAAAAAAGTGAGTAACAACCTTCCATTTGAGAAAACTCTACAGACATAAGTTGTGTGTTTTAACGAGATATACATTTTTGTATAGTAAGATTTTGTCTACCTCTTACGGTTTACCAGTTATGCAAAAGTCATTCAGAGTAAACAGGACTACAGAGGCTATAGCCAGAAAATTTAAACTATGTATACATATCATTTGCCATAAAATGTCTTCAACATATGACATTTTAATGAAAATACTTAGAAATTTTTAAGAAAATAATAATTTCCAAAACATTTTCCATGTAAAGGATAGTTAGGGGTGGAGGAATTTTCAACAAAATTTTCGTGTCGCATTCTTGAAAGATATTAAACTTAAATACCAACTTTGGTTTATAACTGACTTTTCGTTTTTCAGTTATTTGGTTCACAAACAGACAGACTTTTTCCTAACAGTGAATTTTTGGAATTAGGGGGCTTCAAAACACACTTCCGATGAACTCTTGATATCGAAATTTTGGTTCGAAAACAACATTTTCCTTACCATACGTAGCAGAGATATTATTTATTTGTCTTGTTAATTAAATTATGTGTATATATATAATTTGTTTATTTATTTTAATTTTTAAATTTTCTAAATTATATATGTTGTTATGTAAATGATAATATGTATGTTTTGTGTTAAGTGTTGTTATGGCATTTGAATTTAATTGTGTTTTGTTTACAAATTTTTGTATTATGTAGTGTATTTTATTCAGTATTTATATATTTTATATTTTATTTAAACGGTTTAAGTACAATTTGTATTTTATTTTTATTGCATTATCTGTAAGCGATAACAATTTGTGTCATAATTGTTGAAATAGTTAATTAATTTATAAATCTGAAATATTGACCCAATATTAAGAGATTAGATCCGAGCGTTATATGTACAGATTTTTATTTTATTTTTTATATCGATAGTGATATTTTAAGCGCCAATACTGACTTTAAAAAAGTTGGAAAGCGGATGTGTTCACTAAATCGTATTTTATTAGTATTTTCCTGTGTATAAACGCCTGTAACCTGTTGTGTTTTTCCTCGCCATTTTCAGAAGTCGCAGCATCATGTTCTGACTCGTACTCGCAAGAACCCTTAGAAAACGTGCGCTCACTAAGTACTATAGTTTCCATTAAATTAGTGGTTTAACAGCGGCAAGAATTGAGATTTTAGACTTCGGAAATGTACTCTCTATACAGTTTTTCTTCCCATGGATACCAGTAATTAGCCTGCACTCACTGACCATGTTGTTATTATACTTATGTCTTTTAGCACCTCTGAGATATTTTAAAATCATAACTATGCTCTCTCGCCTTTCTAATTACCTACTGGAGCATTTTTCCTTCTCGCGTATTTTTATTTTGTAACGACTTAATTATGGACCACGAACACCTCGGTAACGCAAATGTCAGCCTCTAGCGTGATTTCTTCGAAGTATGCCATACAGAAACGCTAATTGAGTCATTTCGGTGATACATCCAAGAGCAGGCACAAAAAACTGAACTTGTAATGTTTCTTTTCAAGCAGTTGCTTCCAGTGCAAGTTCAGCTTACTGTGATACCAATGAGGGAACTGAAAATCACAAAAAGAACTCAACTCGGTTTCCCTGGATACACTGCACTTCTTATTATTTTCTGGTGTTGTCATCTTGTAGGTGCTATTACGCCTTGTACAGCCGGCTTCAAATGTTTTCCAATAGGCGAGAGGTGTTGTGGGGAAACCAGAGGAGAATTTTCTGATCGAGTAGTTATGTCTGTCCTGGGGGCGGTGTTTATTTACATTTGCATGCAGTCGTCTGGGGTGAGGCGAGTGGGGTAGCTTCTGTTGAGTTTGTTCTATACTTAATTACTCTGTCGAAACTAAACAATTCTTCACATCGTTTCCACAGGCATTTAAACAAATTAATATGGTTCATTTTGTGGTAGTAGCTCTGCTGTCCTAGAAACATTTTAAACAAATGTTTTTAAACAAGATAATGAATATTATCTATTTTTCGTTAATAATACCATTACTAATAATAATATTTGAAAGGGCTGAAATAACATTTTTGGGCTACGTAGCTAGCTGTAGTCTCAAAGATCATATTAAAAGAAACAATAAGAGAGCAACTAAAATATTTAATTTAAACGACAAAATCAGGGAGTACAATGTCAAGAGCATATCTTCCGAATGATAGAAGAAAGACTAACCAAACAGTCCTTGCAATACAAACCAGTTGGTAGGAGAGAAGTTGGAAGACTGCGGAAACGGGGGAGGATACCTTTTGAGTCTAAACAGGTCTACCTGGCCTATCTTGACTGACGACGACGATGATGATGATGGTGGTGATGATGATTGAGTTTCCTATATTTTGTCGAAACACATCTTTTGTATTTATTTTAGCTTGTTGCTGAAAAAAGTAAAGATTTGACAGTGTGGAAAAGCCTCTGTCTTAACTGATTCAATCAATACTTTTCGCTGTTTTACAGCAAAGCCCCAAAGAAGCCAGTCGGCATGAGTTTCCTCAGTATCTGAGGAGGTCTGGGTTTTCTGGCCCCCCACAAGAGGTGCTCGCGGCCGATTGTTCGAGACGCTGAAATGGGGCTTCAATCTGTAGCTGTTAGGGACCCCTGCCCCTGCTGTCGTCTCTCCTTACCCCCTGGTACCACTCCTTCAGGGGCATAGTAAATGCTGGAACGCACGCCCATTTCGATTAACACAAAGAGTGCATCGGCGTGCCCTATTCTGCCGTACTCCCGCAAGGACACCAGCCATTTCTCTGGTTTACAAGTTTGTTGGTCTAATTTTGAATAGTGAACCTGTGATTAACTGTAAACAATGAGATGTTTGTGTTTTGTTTATGTGTTCTGTGTTTGTTTCTTCGATTAAGTTTGTGTGCCTTACTAAGATAAATGCAATACTAACTTACATTGGTGGTTTTGTCGTAAATACTTAAACTGGGTGGAAACCAGTAAACTATTACATTAACTCGTCTAGCGTTTAAACGAAGCACCGGAGCAAACAACTTCCCTTAACAAAAAGTGTTGAAAATAACGTTATCTATCAGCCCCCAAAGTTTGTCGGTCTAATTTTGGGACACCCTATATATTTATGGGAAACACGATCTTTTTATTTGAGACATTAGTAGGAAAAAGCATGGAAAAACATTTACTTAAAATAGGCACCTTCGTTCCCCACATTAAGTGTACAGGAAACCTCGCAGGATATCTTAAGCCCCACCTTATTAAGGCCGTTACAGACGATCAGAAGCCGGATGTACTTTAGTTCTTGTGCGATGTGTATGCCTAGTAATAAGTAGATTATCATGGTCACAGATTATATTTTTCTATGTTGATGAAGCATGCACAGGGAATATATATTCACATGCATACATCCACATACTATGAGGGACAGGTAATTATTCTGGCTAAAGGAAAATTCCCAACTCCAGCCGGAAAGCGAACCCGGGACCTATGGGTGGAAGAGCGTAGAAACTTCTAATTATAGAGGCATTTTACTATTAAGTACAGCTTACAAGATTTACTCAGCGATAATTAAAACGAAACTTCAACCATTAGCAGAAGGTATTTTAGGAAGAGCAATATGCGTATAGAAAGGAACGATCTTGTGTAAATCGAATATTTGTTATTAAACAAGTAATGGAGCAAAAATTTCAATTTACCACCATATCTGTTGTATCTTAAGTACGAAAATCCCTATGATAGGGTAAATAGAAAGATATTATGGAAAATCCTGAATAAATATAAAATTCCAGGAAGCTTGATAAATGCAATAAAATCTCTGTATCTACGAAAATACAAATAAATAAAACTAAGATAGAAAAAAATAGTGGGATAAAACAAGGATGTGGTCTTTCTCCATTACTTTTTTATTTATACATGAATAAAAGCATACAGGAATGGAAACATGAGAACATTTCATATGTACACATTGGAAATTATAATCAAATATATAATATACTCTTTGCAGATGGCAAAGTTCTCTTAGCGGATTCCGAAGATTATCTCCAAAGGTATGTAACAAAATTAAGTAATGTATCACATAAGTATAATATGAAAATATATATCCCAAAAACAAAAGTAATGGCAAAGACAGGGAAAAATAATATTAGAGCTAAAATAGTTATAGATAATAATATAATAGAACACACTTTCAGATATTTGGGATGTGAAATATCAATATACATATAATCATATAAATGGATGTATAAAGAGACAACTGGAAAAAAAAAAAAAAAAACATGAATAAAGAAATGCAGATTCGACTACATAATATCACCTCAAAACCAGCCCTGATGTGTGGAACCGAAGTGATAAAAGATGTACTGAAGCAGCTGAAATGAGATTTTTTAGGTCGGTATTAGGGGTGAGCCTTAGAGACCAAAGAAAAAGGCAAGAAATTAGAGAAGAGTTGAAGATACAAATCAGTATGGTGAAAGAAGTGAGAGGGTATCAGGGGAAATGGTATGGACATGTGCAAAGAATGTCCCCTGAGCGTCTACCGCTGCAAGCATTTTTCTATAAGCTGAGAGGAAAATGGGATGTAGGACGGCACTAAAAGAGACGGAAGCAACAGTGATACTTTGGTTTCGGAATGAGAAAAACAATCTTTGTTATGGAAGAAGAAGAAGAAGAAGAAGAAGAAGAAGAAGAAGAAGAAGACCTATGGGTAAAGAATCTAGAACGTTGACCATTCGACTGCAGAACCAGCTTACATATTTTCGTGGCAAATGAAATGTATATCTTGAATTTTCTGTAAATGTCCTCATGGGTCCTCTTCATAATGGGTGAGTTTTGCATAACTAATGAACCGCAAGAGATCGTTAAAGTCTTTTTGCACAAATGGTAGAGATCTAGTTAAAACAATTTGTATAACACACATTGTTATTGAATGAACCATTTCCAGTATATTCTTTATTTGTTTGGATTTTCTCAATTGGGAAGTTTTTATTGTTCTTTATGCCCTGCACGTGCAAAGAGGATGGAATTTCCAAGCCATCACATAACGACAATCTCTTAAAGGATTTGACTATCACTTCAGCTTACTGTATTACTCTATTCCCATTGTATCTAGAAGGAAATATGCAACTAAGCCATTTGTAAAATGTCTATCTTGATTAACATGAAGTAGATAGAACATTATCTAAAGCTCCTGTGAAACTCCAAACTGAAGAAATCCAATTGAATAAGGACAAACGATGGCTTCCCAATGACGCACCAGCCCAGTATAGTATTGGCTGTGGATATCGTTCTAAGATTCACAGGGATCAATGCCTTCGCCTCTATTGGCGTGCTACTGGCGTTGCCATACTGTGGGAATGTTTAGGTATCCGCAGGGTAGAGTTTAACATACCTACCGATTATTCACTCCCATAATTGTTTAATTAAGCATTTCAGTATAGACCCCTGCGTGCCCAGCACGGCATATGCGACGTGCCTGGGGCGAAGCACCCTCGCTCGGAGTCCTTGAAGGTTCCAGTTGAAATACAGCTCGGAGCAGTATCTAGCTACTGTAGACCTTCGCACGCCATATGTCCCTCTCATTGTTGCCATCTCCTCTGTCTGCAAGAATAAGTGGTCATCATAGCATCTTAAGATGTTTCTGAGCGCTAAGAACGTGTAGGAAGAATCATCAAAATCTTGTAACGGGAACAATGCTGCAAAATTGAGCGGTAGAATCATGACTAAAAAATTCAGCACCACAGCCGGGGTTTGAACCACGGATCTTCCGCTACGCGCGCGGCTGCTTTAACCACTGAGCTACCATGGAAACTTGCCAGTATGGTTCTACCTCTCAAACATTGCCTTGTGTATTTAAAAAACCAGCAATAAGTTGGTTGGCATAAAAATAACAATTACCATCTAAAGGTTATTTAAACCCGGGACGATTGAAAGTCGCCCTTGGGGTACTTATGCAAGATGTGAAAGAATTCCTGAAAGAATGATTTAATATGTACAGGCCTATAACTAAACTCAATATCTTTGAAAAAAATATCGAAGAAGAAGAATCTAATGGATAGACGATGAAATAAAAAATCTGCCATGTAACTCTCACTTGACTTTGCCTACTTTGGAGGGCTTCGGAGTGTAGTGAGAATCTTTAAGGAAGACTATCCGATCTAAGCCGGTCTGCGAATGTTCGGAGGCTCAAATGATATAATTCAGTAGAATGATTTGGATGCCAGGACATAGAGGAATTTACAACTAAATGGCAGGTGATGTGGGAAAAAAGCAGGAAGGAATACTTTTATTAGTCCTGCAACCAAACTTGGGATATGCTTTGGTTTTGCCAAAGGGGTAGTCCGGAAATAGGTCAGGAAAAAAAAAAAAAAAAAAGAAAAAAAGAAAAGAAAACATAAGGAGCCTTGGGAGTACGTGCCTGGACACAGGTGCTCTAACGATATAATCAAAGAGAGCAAGTACTATAATTACTCTGAATAGCATTACAAGAACAATTATACATACAACACAATATTGCCAATTATAAGGACATCGCCAAAGTTAGTCAATAGAATTTGTGGAAGATGCAGAGCAGCAAATGAAACAATGTTTGTAATAGCCGGCTGGCAAACGCGACAATGTGTTCAAGAACAAACATCATTGTGCACATTTCTAGGAGCTTTAAAAATGCACGGGCTTTGTTTACAGCAAAAGCCTCAGATTTCCAAAGAATTCGCCGCTAATAGAGTATATGAGCGAGTCGGCACGGAGCAACGAGTTAGTTCAGTTAGCTGCGAACAACTGAGAAGTGTTGTGATACAAAGAGACTTATGTTATCGCAGCAGTGTCAAAGACACTTAGGGAGGACAGCTGTGAGATACAGCAGTTGTTAATTGTCACTATGCACGTTCAACAGTAGCTTTTATAACAGTGTTAGTGCTTCATTAGCACCTTTAGGCCCGGCTACATAAATATTGCTCACTGGAGATCAGATTTAATCTAAGGTCAGAACACAAACTCTTACCGGAGTAGACTCGGATTGTATAAAACTAATCTAAGATCGTCGAACCTCTTCAACTTTGATCTTAGTTCGTAATATAACATTTGGCAGCTCCAAATCACAGCTTCCGGTCAGCAGCACTCATTTGTCTTTCAGCTTTGGATGCATTCGACAGTACGATGAAAAAAAAAAAAAAAAAAAAAAAAAAGAAGAAGAAGAAGAAGAAGAAACAAACACATTGGTAGATACTTTAATTGAATGTAAACATCTAATGAAATAAAGGACATAATACAATCCTACTACTATCCAAATAATTACAAAAAGTGCATTAGTTACTATTTTATTTAAAGCTGTACTATTTAATTTTTCCTTCTGCAGCTCTGCTGATCTAAGTTCAATCTAGTTAACTGGAAAAAATTCACCAGCCAGTTTTGATCATAAATCAAGATGCCATAAACTTCATCAAGGTTTATACAACCAAAATTATAAGTTCTGCTTGACTGAAGATCATTTTTAGGCATTTGAACTCAGTGTTGGTCACAACACACTAGGGAATCGTGCAATTACAAGGACTTCAGAAGGTACCTACTAGATTAGGAGACTTTGTCAAAGAGGCAAGGGTCTTAAGTAAAGTAAACGAAGAAACGCATAATAGATCAAGCCTGGTCGCAGAGTTTAGGACATTTATTCCCGTTCCATATAAGAGCATAGATTTTTATATATTATATAATCTAGGAACCAAGGGCTAACAAAAGTCTCCTGTTGATATCCCACGATCTCTAGTTGGTATTTACTATTTTTTAAAGGGAAGAGACAGCTTTTATCTTTCTGATGACCAGCGTATTTAAAAAAACAGGCTACCTTAAAATTTCAGCTCACAAACCCCCTCCTTTGATTTCATCCTCTGTGACACATGAAAGATCAAAGCACTGCTTTGGAGTTTTCATTCGGTCTGAAATACAGAATTGCTTTTTAGGGCTACGTGGATATTTCTCTCCATGTCACACGCTCTTCTCTTCCTGATTTCATCTAGTAAGGGAGAGGGACATATCAAAAGGTTTGAGGGGATTCATATCCTATCTCAATGAAATTTAATATCCGGATTTTTTTCCAGAACGTAGAGCTGGAACATAGCAATTTCTGTGATATGTCTCCATCAATTTTGTTTTCCCCAGCTTGTCCATACATTGTATGGAATTGGGCACGTATGTTTGTAAAATTTAATTTTCCATTGAATTCGGGCTTTTATTAGTTTGTTATTGAAGTCAGATCCTGTAAAAAATTCAGTTTAATTACTTAACAAGGGGAGCTCGGTGTTTGGTTTTACTTGGCATGTTATTTGGATGCACCTATTTGTGAGACATTTGCAAACTTTCTGAGGGTTTGAGGTATAACTGCTTAATAATGTTGGCCATAGATATATTTTATATCTAATGACAATCTGGGAAGATTCCAACAAATGTGGAACAGTAAGAAGAGACCTACTGGGTAGAGTTAGGAAAGAAACACTATCAAGTTCTACAATATAATGGCAGCACCGACTCCCCTGTATGGACCTGAAAGCTGGGTACTACGCAACAATACAAAAATAGGTTGGATACTGCTTTCTAGTGGGTTGCCGAATTATAGATCTCATCGTACTGAAAATATAAGGAAAGAATTATAAATAGAAGAGATCTTTACCATGGTACTAGGGTGGTTTGAAAAGTTCTTGGAACGGAATAGATAAAAATCTGATTTGATACACTCACATGAATTTCCCTACTCTTGTACTAATCATTCTGACAAACCCTTATTCCTATATCTTCTTCGTGTTAGTTGAGATAAATATTTGCAGAAATTATCTTATTGCTTTACTTCCTTGTTGGTGCAAGAGAAATATGAGAATACAGTAGGCTTTGAGCAATAGTCAAATCTTTTAAAGCTTTGAGATTTCGTTCCGGCGGGGCCGTGATCGAGAGGTTAGAGCGCTCGCCTACCACCTAGGCAGTCCGCGTTTGATCCCAGAGACCGTATGTGATATTTGTGGTGGACGAAGCGGCGTCAGGGTTTCTCCCGCCACTCATTCCACCAATTGCTCCATTATCAGCTTTTCAATCATCGATTTCGTCTGCATTTCATATCATCCTCTTCCTCACTATCATACTGTTTGACTGACCACCCGCTTCCAGATCTTCACTCTGTCTGGTCCAGAGGTCCCTCTGCTCCCCGACAGGCCTCTAACACTAGGCTTGTGAGTCCTAGGGGGTTAAGTCCTGCATAAGGGGAGGATAATCAGGGAAAGAAGAAAACAAGATTTCGTTCTCTTTGCACAGTTCAGATATAAACAAATTAATAATGGCCTTCCATTTGACGAAAGTTTAGGTATTCCAAGACTCAAGTAAATAAGAAAATCTCCGAAATGGTTCACTCTATAAAAAATTTTATTTTGACATATACCCTGTTTTAGAAAGATCCACATTTTCGTATAGTAAGATTTGATCTATTAACCCTTTCATGCCTGGTGTGTATTATAAGATACATAGGCTTTTTTTCCTATTTGTACTAGTTTTAACTTTTTTTTCTGCTATATTCTTGTTATACTGTCTGTTGCCAATTAAAAATACATATTTGAGACGTTTTGAATTGTAAAATATTATTTTTTTTTTACAATTTATATTGTAGTATTTTTTATAAGAAAAGAAGCAAAATCCATGCAACTGCAGTCAAATGATACCCCGCCATCATCCACGCGTGCCATCACACCGATTATTTTACGTGGGCCCTACCCGTTCTTTACCACAGGTACATTTGACAGCGGTTGCTTAGACTCGAACTCACAACCTGCATGGCCAGTGCACTACGTGTTGCCCTAACGATCATGGTTATTCGAGCCAGCAGGCTGTTGGTGTCCCAGACCGCCAAATCTAAACCGGTTTTGAATTAGAGGAAGAACGGCGTAAGTAGCAAAATCAGTTATGCAAAAGTCATCCAGAGTAAACATAACCACTTGGGCCATAGCCATAAAACTCAAAATATAGATCTTGTTTTCCATAAAAATATATCAAACATATGACCTTTTAATCAAAATTGTTAGCGCCATTTTCGAGAAAATCAAAATGTTGCAAATCAAACACTTAACTTTAGCGCCTTCAACTTGAAAACAAAAGTATTCGTCCTCCCATTGAATTTTCGTACATACTACTATATATAACATGCTTGCACAGTCCGCGCCATCCACCTCTGACTAGCAGGTCTGGTTCTGCTTGCCTTGGTCGTTTGTTGAGCACCCCTGCTATAGATACTTCACCTGTGAGGCCCAGTACAATGCCTCCCGAAGCTGCGGTGACAGCATAAATGGAAGCGAGTGTACATAAAACTGAACGCCAGATCCTCTCCAATGGCAATTAGGCAACTTTTAGTGGCTTGAAAGATGAGATGCCATGATCTATTGTGGGCGATGGTAATTATTGTAAAATTTGTTGGGGCTACTTTTTTTAAGAAGGTTAAAACACTGATGGCGCCAATCTTAAATCCGCTAAATTTATTACCCATTATCTCAAAAGTTCTCTGTAGTATACAGTAACATTTACCCTCTAGTCCAGAGATCGCGGTTCAAACCCAGCGGATAGCGATGGATTTTTTCAGCCGTAAAAATCCTTAGCATGGGCACCCTTCGAAAGGGTGGTCTCGGGTCGTATATTTAGGTAATGTAAAATAATCTTATAAAAAGGTTTATAAAGAGGCCTCTGATTGATTAACTGATTACATACCAGAGGGGATTACTAGTACGTATATTGTACGTCAGACCTCAGGCGAAAGCGATGGGATGATAGTATCCAACGGGCGGTGGAAGAGCCACAAGGAGACGCCCAATGAGGGTGGGTTTACAGGTGTACAGATACTTCATCCTAACGCGAGGTTCTCGCACGAAGCCTACCGTCTAGGTTTAGAGTGGTGGGCCCCCTAGGACAGACGACCTCAACGCCACCTCGGCACCGAGAACCGCATTTACAGAGCGCATACACCAGATACTGAAGTACGCCACCCTCGCAACGTAGCCAACTCATAACCCTAAAATGGAAATTACATGAAATGAAAAAGAGGCATCTGAGCAAAATAAAGCACCCTTCCACCCCCAATATAGAACTAAAAGCTGAAAATCTTAGCAGTGAAATAAAATCCTTAAATACGAGTTCAATTTAATTATGTTACGAACTATATAAGACTGAAAGTTTACCATGATCCATACCTTTCAGTTTCACTGATCCATTTTTAGTCAATACGTTTGTTTATTAAGGAATGGGGACAAAATGTTGATTATTTGATACTTTAGTTTAAATGTCATATCAATTGTTTTAAATCGCAATGCTATTAACAACAAAGTAGATCGAAAACACCCTTAAGGGTCTGTTGTTATCAGCGCAACATTTACTAAGAATATCTTCTGCATTTCTTGAGACAACGTATCATTAATATCAGACAATGTCATTCACAAAAAAGTAGCCCGTAGCAAAACTAGAGAACATAGTCTTGCATACGTATTTGCAAAGAAGGGGATCTGGCTTGAGGACATGAAACTGTTATGCATCGCAGTAGTGCTAATTTCTAAAGCAAACATCCCACAAAAAATGGGCTAGATCAAAGGAAGACAGCTTCAAGTGGTGTGACGTATTGGAACGAAGAGCAAGTCTATCAGTTTGTGTGACGTTGTGTGTCAATGGGTGACGTGTTGCATATCCTGCCAGATTTCCTCAGTTAACCTGTTCTATTATCTATATACCAATACAATTGGCATAATGCTTGCTGAGGAGTGTGTTTCAAAACAACAATCTGCTATGAATTAGTATTGTTAGCTTTTCCTGCCAAGGATTGAAACTGAGCGGTTGGTACTTGTGTTTGTCTCGTGCCAGTCACCTCAAACGATGTGCGCGCGCAGTGGATGCAACACAGAAAAACGCATCTCGCTTGTTAATATTAATAAAGCTTAAAGCTAAGCTTTTCAGGATTTTGTTTGGCTGTGAAGTTTAATTTCATGCTTTTAATTTATTCAGTACGTATCAGACTACAACAAGCAGTAATGTGTGTGAAAGTGCTATAAGAGAAAGATACGTCGTTAAACCAAAGGCAGGGTATGCACACTACCCATGTGCTTCCGTGAGGTTAACTACGAGGAAAACACGTGTTGTAGAGAGAACGCTGCATTTCCTGGAAACCTGCTGCTGCGAATGTGGAGTCCGAGTGATTTTAATCAACAAACTGAGAAGGTAGAAAAAACCAGCGGGAGTGATTGTTCTCTAATTTTAATATTTACCAGTTGGTGAATTATAAAGTACTATAAAAATGTAATAATAGTAAAAAAAATTTGTGTAAGTTAATAATTTTTATTCAATAAACCAAAGCATTATAAAATTTTCCATTCTATTGATGGTACTTATCCATAACAGAATAATGTTTAAAATTATCGAAATTTTGAAATCTGTACCGTGGGGATAATTTTAGGCACGCTGCCAAAACAATAGCTAGAAAGGGTAATAAATTTAAAGATGTTGAAGATATTACAATAAAAAATTGAATGTACATTATTCTTCACATATATTGTGCCTGTTATGAATTTGAACGAAATCCGCTAACACGAGTAATTGTAGAATTTAGAAATTTCACCTATGCATACACCTAACACAATTTCAAAGTGCACACTCAAGTCCACAAATCACGCTATGCCACTGCTGTTGTGACAGATATGTATTTATCTGACAACACTGTGTATTGTATAGCATGGTGGGACAACAGAAAATGTTTACGTAGACATTCTTTCAGCCCACCTTCTTATGGTGGTCAGACAGTATAAAGTAGCTAGAGAAGGTACCCTAATTTATTCCAGCCAAAACTTCATGCCGAGGTTTCACTGAAAATACACATGCTGAGATCCCAGAATCCGAAACAACTATCTGTATTAAGAAAAAGGATGCGCGTGTATGTCTTTATGCACGTATGTGTGCTTGTGTGTGCATGTGTGTGTCAATGAATACAACTCAACAGCTCAACGTGATTTCATTAGATTTTACTTTCTCTACTGGTAGGTAGAAGGAAGTATTGTATTCCACCCAAAAATTCGATGTTGAGATTTCATGTTTTGAGGTCCCCTTAATCCGACAAAAAGTATTTTTAGAAAAAGGTCCGTGTGTGTGTGTGTCTGTGTGTCAGTCTGTCAGTCTGTGGACAGCATAACTCAAAAACGAAAAATCGGTTAAAAACCAAAGTTGGTATTTAAGTTTAATGTCTTTCAAGGATGTTACACGAAGATTTTGAATAAAATAGCCCCACCCTAAACTACCCTTTACATGGAAAATTTTTCGAAAATTTTGATTTCCTTGAAAATGGCTCTAACAATTTTGATTAAAATGTCATATGTTTGAGATATTTTGATGACAAATGAAATGCATATCTTGAATTTTCTGGCTATAGCCTATGTAGTCATGTTTACTCTGGATAACTTTTGTGTAACTCGTACACCTTAAGAGATAGACAAAATCTTAACACACAAAAATATACATCTTTCTAAAACACACAATTTATATCCGAATAATTTGTTTGTAGAGTAACCATTTCGGAAATATTCCTTGTTATTTGTGTCAGTTTTCGAAAACCAACTTTCGTCAAATGCAACATCGTTGTTTTTTTATATGTTAACCGTGCAAAGAGAACGGAATCTCAAAGCTTTAAAACATTTGACTATCGCACAAAGCCTACTGTATTCCGATATTCCCCGTGTACCTACAAGGAAACAAGCAATAAGATAATTTCTGAAAATGTTTATCTCAACTAACACGAAGAAGATAGAAGAATAAGAGTTTGTAAGAATGGTTACTACAAGAGTAGAGAAAGTCATGTGAGTGGAACACATCAGATTTTTTTTATTCCAGTTTCCATATGTGCCTATAGTCGTCCCAAAGACCACTTTTTACATCTCCTACCTTTGGTCTGTAATATTTCATGCAGTTATTCTTCTTAGAAATGTATGACTCCACTAATCTGTATTGCATTAAATAATCAAAATGCAACACTAAAATTAATATTATTCATTATTGAGTGTGCTGGAGTTTTAAAGTAGATATTAATATAATTTAATTTAAACAGCATTACATTTTTGAAGATTTCCCAAAAAATCCCAAAAGATGTTGGATTATATTTATACTCAAATTTTCTCTTTACGGTGATCAGTGCTTGCATATTTCTAACAATTTTAGGCCATAAACATCCGGGTCCTCCTCATTATGTATCAGCAATTTTAGCGTCAGCCAACTGATTGTCTTGTGACGTCAGCGAACAAGTCTCTTCTTGCTCCCTGTTCATGGCAAGGAACACAGTGAGAAGAATAGGCGAGTTGATGAAAATTGAAAAACACGAGGGGAGTATGCGTTCTATATTGTAACCATGTGGTAATAGCACATAGCCCTTCTCCGTACACCCCTTCCAAAAATGTACGTCACACACTGTGAAACTTCACACGCAATTAACTTGGCTGACAGTATTCCCTTCCACCCTACCTGTAAAAAAATAGAAGGGATGTAATTACCATTACAGGCAGCTTTCAGGTGTGTTAACGGTGCATCACCGGTAATTGCTTGCTTAAGGGTCCCCATAGATGAACATTTTAAATATTTCCAATGTTATCCAAACGTTTGTTACATTCTCTACTTCGTATAGTAGAGGAAGTATTGTATTCCACCCAAAAATTCGATGTGGGTATTTCAGAGGAAGTATAAGTAATTTTTAGAAAAAGGTCCATGTGTGTCTGTGTGTCAGTCTGTGGACAGCATAACTCAAAAACGAAAAGTCGGTTAAGGTGGTACTTAAGTATGTCTTTCAAGTATGCGACACGAAGATTTTTGCTTCATCCTAAACTAACCATTATAAGGAAAATTTTTCCAACATTTTTATTTTCTCGAAAATGGTTCTAACGATTTTGATTAAAATGACATATGTTTGAGATATTTTTATGACAAATGAAATGATATCTTTAATTTACTGGCTATAGCCCATGAAGTCCTAATTACTCTGGGAGACTTTTGAATAACTGGTAAACCGTAAGAGATAGAGAAAATCTTACTGTGCTGCATATCTTCCTAAAACCCTTTTTTTTTTTCCAGAGAGAACCGTTTCGGAGATATTCCTTGTTATTTGTGTGAGTTTAGGAAAACATACTTCAATCATACTTCTATCGTTATTAATTTTTATATGTTAACCGTGCAAAGAGAACGAAATTTGAAAGCTTTAAAAGATTTTTAAGTTTTTTATTCTAAATTCACATTAAAACTGCACGCTATCTGGTCTTAAAGTGGGTACGGATGTCAGCATAGTGCCTCAGTACAACCTCAGCGCCAGTGAAATGGTGAAGCTCGATTGGAAATAGTTCCTTACTACATTGGCTATATTATAGCTTATTTGATACTTTCAAGTAATGGACAGGGTGAATAAATACCGTGATTCAACTTATAAAACATTTAAACATGTGCATAAATATTTTACTTCCATTAATCACGCCTTACTCGGTAATTCTCCGATTGCGTTGTTACTGCAGTGAAGTGATGCTCTGATATTTGTATTACTAGTAATGCACGTGCAGTCTGTGTGGCGGAGTGTTCAGTTCCTCAGAGTAGTTAAAGAAACATTACAGCAGAAAGCCTCTAAGAAGTGGTGAAAAGACTATCGTATTATATGTGTTTAACTTTTTCTTTCAAAGTTATGACTCTGGCTGTGAAAGACGTAACCAAATTGACGTCTGAAGCAACTCGTACGTATTTCTAAGTAAAAGTCCCTAAAAAGAAAAGGGAAGGGCCATTTAGTGTCTTAGGCAAAGTGGATGACTGTTAAGTGTTATTCGCTTTAAAATGCATATCCAGTTTTTTCACTTTCTCTACTGGTAAGTAGGGGAAGTATTGTATTCCACCCAAAAATTCGAAGTCGAGATTTCACCGGAAATACATATTTTGAGGCCCCCGATTCCAAAAGTCAGTCTGTGGACAGCATAGCTCAAAAACGAAAAGTCAGTTAAAAACCAAAGTTGGTGTTTAAGTTTAATGTCGTTCAAGGATGTGACACGAAGATTTTGAAGAAAATAGCCCCACCCTAAACTACCCTTTACATGGAAAATTTTTCGAAAATTTTGATTTTCTTGAAAATGGCTCTAACGATTTTGATTAAAATGTCATATGTTTGAGATATTTTTATGAAAAATGAAATGTATATCTTGAATTTTCTGGCTATAGCCCCTGTAGTCGTATTTACTCCGGACGACTTTTGCATAACTAGTAAACCGTTAGAGATAGACCAAATTATACTATAGAAAAATGTAGATCTTGCTAAAATACACAATTTATGTCTCAATAAATTTTCTTGTAGGGTGAACCATTTCGGAGATATACCTTGTTATGTGTGTGAGTTTCGGAAAACTTGGAACTTTCGTGAAATGGGTCATCGTTGTTCATTTTTTTATGTTACGTGTACAAAGAGAACGGAATCTCAAAGCTTTAAAAGATTTGACTATCGCACAAAGCCTACTGTATTCCAATATTCCCCTTGCACCTACAAGGAAATAAGCAATAAGATAATTTGTACAAATGTTTATTTTAACTAACACGAAGAAGATATAGGAATAAGAGTTTGTAAGAATGGTTAGTACAAGAGTAGAGAAAGTCATGTGAGTGCAACACATCAGATTTTTTAGACAACGGACCTCCTAATGAACAGTGACTCAGATATTACAAATTTTAGGAAAAGCACGTTCCATAATTTGCTGAAACACATTGGGTTTCAGTTTACAAAAAGAAAGAAAATTAATGTGATAATTGATCGGAAAGCTATTGTGGTGTGAAAACTTTACCTGAAGTTTTCTTAACCAATTTTTATATTTAGTGTATTTTATTTAATAAATATAAGCTGAGTGCAATTCTAACCTCACACTGCCACAGTGAAAGATATGACGGTTGCTATAACAGTCAGAGATAAACAGCTGTGCGCTGAGAGCGTCAACACGTGCTTGTTGGCGCAGTGATACAATCGCAGTGTTTATGTGTGCACTCACTTTAAGCTTGGAGGGACTACATCATCCAATATTGCACAACATCACAACGTTTGTTAATGTGTTTTGTCTTTTTTTTGCAAAGTCTGAATTGTTCGTTCTCTAAATATGTATATACTTCCGCATTAAATATACTAAATATACAACATATGCATAAATATAACAAAATATTGTAGACAACACGTTGTAATATTAGGATTAGTAACTCACGGCACTTAGCACGTTCCAAATTCAACCTCTGTTACTAACCTCCACTTTTGTAATACCATAGCGGATAGAAGAGATAGTGTGAGCTCTTCGGGAGTTACTATGGTTCGCTCGCAAGATGGCACTGATGTCGCGGTCGCTTCACTTTAGTTCACGAATGCATGGTGAAAATGGGTTTCATATTATCAGTTAGCATTTTAAATACCTAAAATCGTAAGCAGGAATATTGGAAATACTGTTTTGAAACATCGTCTTTCCTTGACACATAATATAGGATGGTATTTTACAATAATGGGTATTATAATTAACGAAGAACAGTGGGAAATATCTGCTTACATGATTTTACGCTGAAAAATTAAACCATAATGCAAATTATGTATTTTTTAAGCATTGTATCTATAACCAGCTTTTGTTTTTTACTTAAATAATTTAAATTGCGTTTATGTTCGCAACAATTATTAGTAGCGAATTTCTTTTCTACTACTTTTAATTTAGCCCTCTCTTTAGATAGCAGGATTTTAGTTCTAACTAAATCTTTATTGAGGTTTCTAATTCTTTTCTTCAGTGTAGCAATTTCATTATTGACACTTGTGTTTGTGGCCTTGGAGGAATTATAACTGTTTTCTGTGAATTCCTCATTGTTGAAGGACGGCGCGTTTGAAATAAGAACTGGTTGACTGGATCCTGCATCTGGTAATTTACTGATTGTTGAATATTGCTTTTTCAGTAATTTTTTGTCTCTGTTTTGTGGGGATTTTCGGGATTTATGCACTGTAGTTAAGTACCTGGGTAAATTAGGAAATATACAGGGAATTGCCCCTGGCTTTAACCGCCATTTAATTCTAGGGATTTCAACTAGTTTTCCATGCACAACGAATGAATCAAATTTCACTAAAAAGTCCTCTGGAAAATTTTTGTCATAAATACTAGATTTAACAGATAATTTAGTGTCTTTCCTAGGAATAGACTTTTCCCATTTGTAAAACAGATTTTTATCTTTAGGAGGAGTAAAAAAAGTCTAGCTTCTGAGCAGTTTGTGTATCCTGAACGACACCCGGGTACAAAACAAGTTGGCATTTTTAATCAATTATTGATGTTGCTTGAAACTTACGTTTTGAAGAACACACACATTTATGCACAAAATTAGAAGCAATTTCACAAGTTATGTACCTAATTACTCACAACACACAACGCATACGTATAAAATTGTCTGTACTTCCGAATCACATACTAGGCAGTTCGGCCGCATTTTAAGGCGACTGCGATCGCCACGCCGCAGTTTCGGTCAGTTGCCACGGGACCACGGATCATGCAGTGAACTAGCGGGAGAGCTCACACTTTCTCTTCTATCCGCTATGGTAATACGTAATAGTTACTTTTCGTAACTAGTACTTTCAATATATTCTAATGTTTTATATTATTAGTTTTACTTTGATCTGCATTACTTTCAATTCTATTAAACGTAATGGTATTCCTTCCTTCTCTAAGATATTCCGTAGCTTTGTTCTCGACACCTTATCAAATGCTTTGTTTGAATCGACGTGAGTTTCCAAGTTGTATTCTTATAGATTTTTCTGTTTGCTTCTTCAGCAGTTGATAATAATTCTGCACTACTAGATATGCATCTCAAAGCAAACAAATGAATTACCACTTTCGCTTTGTAGTTGCATAGTGGAAATAATAATAAAAAAGCACAAGTAAGAGTGGAAGCTGGAAGTTCACTAGCGCAGTGAGCGAAACAAAATGTGGTAATGGCCTCTAATTGCTGCAAAGAGCAACCAGCTGCAAGTGCAATTAATTACTGAAGTTACCATCGCAGCATGTTTTATACTAACCAGTGGGTTTGTTTTCGAAAACTAACACTAAGAGGAGAAAAGTTCAGGGAGCTGAAACATATACCTAACTGTGTCTTAAACTCACAAGTATTTTTACTTTCTTTACTGATTTTGTATTCCACCCAAAAATTCGATGTCGAGATTTCGCCGGAAATATGTTTTCAAACTCCCTGACTCCAAATAAAGCATTTTTATACAAAGGTCCTTGGTGTGTCTTTGTGTCTGTGGACACAAATTCTTATTCCTATATCTTCTCCGTGTTAGTTGACATAAACATTTGTACAACTTATCTTATTGCTTATTTCCTTGTAGGTACAAAGGGAATATTAGAATACAGTAGGCTTTGTGCGATAATCAAATCTTTTAAAGGCTTGACATTCTGTTCTCACTGCACACTTAACATTAAAAAAAATGAACACAGATGTTCCACACACACATAACAAGGAATATCTCCGAAATGGTTCACTCTATAAGAAAATTTTAGACATAAATTGCGTATTTTAGGAAGATCTACATTATTTGTATAGTATGATTTGGTCTATCTCTTACGGTTTACCAGTTATGCAAAAGTCGTCCAGAGTAAATACGACTACATGTGCTATAGCCAGAGAATATAAAAATATCTCAAACATATGACATTTTAGTCAAAATCGTTAGAGCTTTTCAAGAAAATCAAAATTTTCAAAAAATTTTCCATGTAAAGGGTAGTTTAGGGTGGGGCTATTTTCTTCAAAATTTTCGTGTCGCATCCTTCAATGACATTAAACTTAAATACCCACTTTAGTTTTTAACCGACTTTTCGTTTTTGAGTTATGCTGTCCACAGACACACTCACAGACACACACACACACACACACACACACACACACACACAAACACACACACACAGACCTTTTTCTAAAAATGCTTTTTTTTTATTCAGGGGGTCTGGAAACATATATTTCCGGCGAAATCTCGACATCAAATTTTTGGGTGGAATACAATACCTTCCCTACTTACCAGTAAAGAAAGCAAAAAAGATGAAGAACATTACATCTGACGAAACCTTAAGTTTTCTGAAACTGACACAAATAACAAGGAATATCTCCGAAATGGTTCACACTACAAAAAACTTATTCGACATAAATTATGCGTTTTAGCTAGATGTACATTTTTGTATAGTATGATTTGGTCTATCTCTTACATCTTACCAGTTATGCAAAAGTCATACAGAGTAAATAGGACTACAAGTGCTATGTCCAGAAAATTCAAGATATACGTTTTATCTGCCATAAAAATATCTCGAACATATGGCATTGTAACAAAATCGTTAGTCATTTTGAAGAAAATCGAAATTTTCGAAAAATCTTCTATTTAAAGGGTAGCTTAGGGTAAGACTATTTTCTTCAAAATCTTAGTGTCATTCTTGAAAGACATTAAGCTTAAATACCAACTTAAGCTTTTAACGAGTTTTCGTTTTTGAGTTATACTGTCCATAGACACACACACACACACACACACACACACACACACACACACACACACACACACACACACACACACACACAAATACACACACGCACACTGACAGACAGAGAGACACGCGGAGCTTTTTCTAAAAATGATTTTTTTTTGGGGGGGGGGATTCAGGAGTCGTCAAAATATATTTCCGGTGAAATCTCGACATCGAATTTTTGGGTGGAACACAATACTTTGTCTACTTATACGTAGTAGGGAAAGTAAAAATGAAAAGTCGCAGTTCAGCATGTTCTAAGGTGGAGCACAAAGATTTTCAAGAAAATCCTTCATCCCAAGAACTTTTTCGAAACTTTTTATTATATCATAAATGGTTCTAACGATTTTGAATAAAATATTAAATGTTTTATAACACTTTAAATCCAAATGAAATGTTTGACTTTTCTGGCAACGTCCTCGGAAATCGGCGGAGCCACGGCTGAGGGGTTAGACCGCTCGCCTATCAACTGGGCGGCCCGGATTCGATCCCAGGGATCAGCAAGTGATATTCGTGGTGATCGAAGTGGCGTGTGAGCTGGTTTTCCACGGGTTCTCCGGTTTCACCCGCCACTCATTCCACCAATTGCTCCATCATCACCTTTCTATTACTCGATTTCGCGTGTATTTCATACCACCCTCTTCCTCACTATCATATCTCGTTCTTGGCTGACCACTTGCTTCGAGGTCTTCACTGTCCGGTCCATTGGTTCCTCTGCTTCACGACAGGCGTCTGATCCTGGGCGCTGGTTTGTAAGTCTTAGGGGTTATAAGTCTTACATAAGGGGAGAGTAATCAGACTGACGCACACTCCTCTCCCCTGGGTTGAAGACGTCGCCTTTAAGATCTAGAAGATCTTGTCGCCAGGATATCTTGTACCCTGTGTTTGTTGTCCCAGTATCTAACTAGCTCTAGCAAGAGGTCCCAATCTGCGTATGCGTGAGTGGTGGTAGGAATAGAACCTGAAACCGAAATTATAATGTCAATATATATTTGACAATGGAAAGAAACAAAAGGAGAGTCTAGTCAATAGTTAAGGGGAAAACGTAATAAAGCTGAATATGTTAAAGTCTCAAGAATGGAAGCCTAGGCAGATTTAAATGAGTGATAAGGTTACAATTGTTGTTTGTACCTAGCCATAGTGATTCCGCGGGCTGATTCCTATCTTACCATGACGTGCTCTAAAGTTAGCCAATGGAAATCGCTTCCTTCGTGTTGTTCACGCAAAACAAATGCAACGCAACACACACTCGTCTTGAATCGAGTCGAGATAACGCACGTGCAACTTGGGAGTTGTACGTAAGCTAGCGCGTATACATAATTCGGCGGTTGCTAAAGGATGACAAAGTTAAAGCGTTATAACGTTGTAGTTGAAGTTGCAAAATTACATTCTATTTAAATATCGTCGGCAGTTCTCTACAAATCTGGACATTTACAAATAAAGTTAAATGTTGGTTAATTCTTCGTTTGGTTCCATTCCTACCATAACTCACGCATACCCTGTAGATTAGGACCTCTTGCTAGAGCTAGTCCGGACATCAAACACGAGATCTTATAGGTCTTAAAGGCGACGTCTTCGACGGAGAGGAGCGTTTGCGTCAAACCAAACGAAGAATCAACAAACATTTGACTTATTTGCAAATCTCTAGATTTATAGAGAACTGCCGACGATAATTAAATAGAATATAACTTCCTAACTTCGACTGCAACGCTATATCACTTGAACTTTGTCACCCTTTAGCAACCGTCGAATTATGTATACGCGCCAGCTTACGTACGAGTCACACGAAGTTGCGAGTGCACTGGCTACGCGATTCAAGACGAATATGAGTTGCGTTGCAGGTATCCGCGAAGGAAGCGATTTTCATTCGTCAACTTTTGAGCAAGTCATGACAAGATAAGAATCAAACCGCTAAACTCTCCGTGCTATGCTCGCACAACAATTGTAATCCTATCACTCATCTAATCTGCCTAAGCTTCCATTCTTAAGACCTTAATATATTTATACCATTAACTATCGAATACAATATCCTTTTAATTCTTCCTATTATTAATTATTTATATTCACATTATAATTTCGGTTCCAAGATGAAGCAGAAGTCCTTCGAAATAGTCTTCGTTCTGTATGACTTTTGCATAACTGGTAAATTGTAAGAATCTGTAAAAATCGTTACAACACACAATTTATGGTAATTGGATCTTCGGTGGTGTGAACCATTTCGGAGATATTCCTTGTTATTTGTTCGAATTTTCCCATATTTATACTTTTCTCAAATGGGAAGTCATTTTTGTGTCCTGGATATACAAAGAGACTGGGATGTCAAAGCCATTACATAGCGAGCACCTCTTAAAAGATTTAACCACGCTTAACTCTATTGTATTGTCCTCTTTTACAAGAGTGAGCATAGAAAGTCACGTGAGTGCACACAGATTTTTTTAATATGTTTAAATTGACATTTACCGAGTCTGCACTGCCTTAGAAGCAAATTCATTCCCAAGATCATATCTCTTTTGAAGCATCATCAACAAAAAGCTGGTAATGGGTTTTCAGCTTTAAAGAAAAAAAGACTAACCTTCTAGAAATGCTATTCAACGTAATTAACTTGCGTTTTAAACATTCCACCAAGATGATGGAGAGATTACAATGCAAGCTGCGTGGTTAATGTTAGCAAGTATAAGGTGTTAATTATTTTTTTATCTCGCTCTGTGCATTATGTTGAACCTGTTAGCGGTAAACTTATTTGAATTGCATATAAGTAAGTGTCTGTTTGGACTTTTAATTTCACGGTTATTTTGAAATTATTTGAAATGTAATAGAGCATATGAATAGCAGGAAGAAAGCTCTATAATAACATTCTCTAATGAGAATATACATATATTTATAGTTAAAACTTGCTTCTTATATGAGTATCCATGTATTAATTTGCCTTTAAAGGCACCGCATGAATGTTTTGCTTCGTATGTTTTTAGGCACTCATCTGGAGTTTTAATTTTAGCCTATGCTGTGTTGTAAACCTTTAGAAGGGAATGATATGTTCCAGATTAAACATCTGGGCTAAACATCACATGTGACGTGAGCTTTTTACTTTCTCTCTACGTAGAGTAGAGGAAATATTGTATTCCACCCAAAAATTCGAGATTTCACCGGAAATATATGTTTGAGGCCCCACTGAATAAAAATCTGATGTGTTGCACTCACATGACTTTCTCTACTCTTGTACTAACCATTCTTACAAACTCTTATTCCTATATCTCCATGTTAGTTAAGATAAACATTTGTACAAATTATGTTACTGCTTATTTCCTTGTAGGTGCAAGGGGAATGTTAGAATACTGTAGGCTTTGTGCGATAGTCAAATCTTTTAAAGCTTTGAGATTCCGTTCTCTTTGCACTCTTAACATATAAAAAGTTAACAACCATGTTCCACTTCACGAAAGTTTTGTTTTCCGAAACTGACACAAATAACAAGGAATATCTCCGAAATGATTCACCCTACAAGAAAACTTATTTTGACATAAATTATGTATTTTAGCAAGATCTACATTTTTTGTATAAAACGATTTGGTCTATCTCTAACGGTTTACCAGTTATGCAAAAGTCGTCCAGAGTAAATACGACTACAGGGGCTATAGCCAGAAAATTCAAGGTATACATTTCATTTGTCATCAAAATATCTCAAACATATGGCATTTTAATCAAAATCGTTAGAGCCATTTTGAACAAAATCAAAATTTTCGAAAAATCTTCCATGTAAAGGGTAGTTTAGAGTGGGGCTATTTTCTTCAAAATCTTCGTTTCGTATCCTTGAAAGACATTAAACTTCAATACCAACTTTAGTTTTTAACCGATTTTTCGTTTTTGAGTTATGCTGCCCACAGACACACACACACGGACCTTTTTCTAAAAATGCTTTTTTTTTTTTTTGGATTCAGGGGTCCTCAAAACATATATTTCCGGTGAAATCTCGACATCGAGTTTTTGGGTGGAATACAATACTTCCCCTACTTATCAGTAGAGAAAGTAAAAAAGCATTGTCACTTTGTGTCTATCAGTCTGTGGACAACATAATTAAAAAACGAAAAGTCGGTTAAAAACCAAAGTTCGTATTTAAATTTAATGTATTTTAAGGATAGGATACGAAGATTTCAGGGGAAAACTCCTCCACCATAAACTACCCTTTGCATGGATGATTTTTAAAAAATTTTGATTTGCTCCAAAATGGCTCTATGGATTTTGATTAATATGTCATATGTTTAAGATATTTGTATGACAAAGAAATGTATATTTTGAACTTTCTGGCTATAGCCTGTGTAGTCCTGTTTACTCTGGATGACTTTTGAATAACTCGTAAACCGTAAGAGGTAGACTAAATCGTTTTGTACAAAAAATGTAGATCTCAGTAAAAGGCACAATTTATGTGTCAATTAATTTTTTGTCGAGTGAACCATTTCAGAGGTATTCCCTGTTATTTGTGTCAGTTTCGGAAAACTTAAAACATTAGTGAAATGGAACATCGTTGTTCATTTTTTACTTTCTCTACTGGTAAGTAGGGGAAGTATTGTATTCCATCAAAAAGTTTCCACCCAAAAATTCGATATCGATATTTTACCGGAAATATATGTTTTGAGGACCCCTGAATTCAAAAAAAAAAAAAAAAGAATTTTCAGAAAAAGGTCCGTGTGTGTGTCTGTGTGTCATTCTGTGTGTCAGTCAGTCTGTGGACAGCGTAACTCAAAAACGAAAAGTCGCTTAAGAACCAATGTTGGTACTTAAGTTTGTCTTTCAAGGATGCAATACGAAGATTTTGAAGAAAATAGCCCCACCCTAAAGTACCCTTTATATGGAAAATTTTTCGAAAATTTTGATTTTCTTGAAAATCGCTCTAACGATTTTGATTAAAATGTATGTTTGAGATATTTTTATGACAAATGAAATGTATATCTTCAATTTTCTGGTTATAGGCGCTGTAGTCGTATTTACTCTGGACTACTTTTCATAACTGGTAAACCGTTACAGATAGACCAAATCATACTATAGAAAAAACGTAGATCGTGCTAAAATACACAATTTATGTCAATAAATTTTCTTGTAGGGTGAACCATTTCAGAGATATTCCCTGTTATTTGTGTCAATTTTGGAAAACTTAATAACTTTCGTGAAATGGAACATCGTTGTTCATTTTTTATATCTTAAGCGTGCACAGAGAATAGGATCTCAAAGCCTCAAAAGATTTGAATATTGCTCAAAGCCTACTGTATTCTAATGTTTTCCTTTCACCTACAAGGAAATAAGCAATAAGATAATTTCTGCAAATGTTTATCCCAACTAACACGAAGATAGAGAAATAAGAGATTGTAAGAAAAGTTAGTACAAGAATAGAGAAAGTCATGTGAGAGCAATGTATAGCATTTTTTTACATCATGCAGTTATAGACACAGTTGTGTATACCATGAACGTTTAAAAGTCTTTATGTCTCCTTTAAAAGGCATTAAACGAGATTAACCGGCGCCAGCTGCTAGGATTCTGTTATATGCTCCGTTACTTTGGTCATGCACTTAGTGGGCGTTGTAACTATATTTTTGTGTGCTGGTAACGTCGACCCACCTCTCGAAGAAATAGACGTGGCTTGAGAAATGATCATTAGGAAACACAGTAATGATTTCTGCTCGTGCGCTGGATGCTACAACACACGGTGCCCCGAAATTCCTAACCACCCAAGATAGATTTTTCTTTCGTTAGGCCTTGATGTTTTTCTACCTTATAATACGAGTGTATCATCACAATTCAACCACATTAAAACACATATCACGTTCTTCAACAAACTTAACGGCCACACAGGATGAAAGGCTTGGCAAAAATGAAAAGAACAACACACATTAAATTTGCAAAAATTCCCTTTAAAATGTAAGCCCTAATCACAATAACAAATCATGAGGCAGCATTTTTGTGTGAGCCCTCTGAAATTATTCCAACTGTAAAAAAATCTGATGTGTTGCAGTCACATAACTCTCTCTACTCTAATACTAACCATTTTTACAAACTCTTATTCCTATATCTTCGTGTTAGTTGAGATAAACACTTGTACAAATTATCTTATTGTTTATTTTCTTGTACGTGCAAGGAGAATGTTAGAATACAGTAGTCTTTGAGCGATAGTCAAATCTTTTAAAGCTTTCAAATTCCGTTCTCTTTGCATGGTTAACATATAAAAAATGAACAACGGTGTTGCATTTGACAAAACTGACAGAAATAACAAGGAAAATCTCCGAAATGGGTCACTCTACAAAAAAGGACGTAAATTGTGTGTTTCAGCAAGATATACAGCTTTTGTATAGTAAGATTTGGTCTGTATCTTACGGTTTACGAGTTGTTCAAAAGTCATCCAGAGTTAACAGGACTACATGGGCTATAGCTGGAAAATTCAAGATATACATTTTATTTGCCATAAAAATGCCTCATACATATGGCATTTTAATCAAAATCGTTATAGCCATTTTCAAGAAATGAAAGACATTAAACTTAAATACCTACCAACTTGGCACAGATACTGACACACACACACACACACACACACACACACACACACACACACACACACACACACACACACACACACACACACACACTCACAAACACACATACCCCCACACACACACACACTCACTCTCTCTCTCTCTCACACACACACACACGCGCGCGCGCGTGTGAACCTTTTTGTAAAGATAATTTTTTTGATTCAGGGGGCCTCAAGATATATATTTCCGGTGAAAACTCTACATCGAATTTTTGGGTGGAATACAATACTTCCTCTACTTACTAGTAGAGAAACTAAAAATTGAGGCGGCGTAGGCTAACTTCTTTTGTTATTTATTGATGCTAACAAACTTAATGTTGGTGTTTTCAAACACACAAGCCGTGTGTGGACAAAGTACTTATGTTTGTAAGTCGCCCTTAAGGTATTTGTCTCTGATGTGAGATTCCCTTGTCGTCTACCGGGAAAGGACGAATCACTTGGGGAATTTAATGCCATACTGGCAAGTTGACCATGGTAGCTTAGTGGTTAGAGCAGCCGTTCGATAAGCGGAATATCCCGACAAAGGCATTGTCTTTTTCAGTCCTGATTCCAGCTCTTTAACTTCTTATAAGATTCAACGACCAAGAGAAAAATTGGGCACTGCTCGATAGTTTAATTGCGGACGATGTTAAATTTCCATTGTGTTGTGAAAGGAATTGTGATTTTAATGTGAAGCTGTTTTGCAAGTGATAATTTAATTCAACTATTTACTGTGAATTAAAGCAAGTGAAACAAATGATATAAGATTGCTATAGTTACCGTCACGAACGAAGGCGGCTGCGCAGAAGAAAAACATTCCATGACGTCACAGTCACGTCAGGCACAGTCTGTTTCAGAGCTCATGTGTGACAGTACTGTTACAGTTTAACAGTTAAAATAAATAATTCTGAGCAATAAGTCCACTCCATTGTGTCATAGTAAGTTCGTTAAAAGTTGCGACGATGGGAGAAGCAAAAAAAAAAAAAAAAAAAAAAAAAAAAAAAAAAAAAAAACAAACAAACAAACAAACAAACATGTAAGACTGTTATTCACAGTGAAAGCAGAGAAATGATGCATGTGTACAAATACTTCCTGAGAAAGATGGAAAACAGTCGGTACACAGCACTTCCCCTATTACCCCTCCCTGCGCGTTATATGTCATTTACCGCCATCATTCCTGTCGGCTACTCTAGCTGTGCTTAGCCATCCCTTATCTACGACGAAATCCGCCATTGTTTAACAGAAACTTTGTAAAAGGAATCTCATATAGACTGGCAATTTCTGAGTGTAAATAAAGTGTTTTAGACATTCTCGGAAGTGATCTTAATTCATTAGTAATTACATTACATCACTACTGCCTCTAAGATCAAAATATAAGAACTCTTAAACTCTTCGACTGATGCTAAGCCGCGAGGGGCAAAAGTACGGTTAGGCATTCATATAAAAATATCCCGTTGCACATATATACACCCAATAACGGATAAAAATAGAAAAAACTGTTCCAAGAGAGTTGGCACTCTGTATGTGGTCGCTAAGGGTCTGAGAGACCCCTTAGTTTATTTAAATGGTTTAGTTTTCGAACGGACGCACCTACGGAATCGCCTGACTAGGACATCTAATATTACACCATCCTCGATTTTTTATTACATCCGTTTACTTCTTTAGCTGCAACTAAGACTAATTAGCAGTTAGGTGTCCCAGAGGTCAACCAGGCTCTGCGCGCCTACCCTGATTACATATGTCTCTATTCGCTAGTTGTGCAATATTGCCTCGCCATTGCAAGTAGTATGTTACTATTTCTCACAAACAGAAGTATGATCTACAAAACCCAAGGGTTTGGAAGAAGTACATCACCCACCTTGTGATAATGCTTTACACGTGTATGACAATTCTGATGATAAGCTGAAAACAAATGAGAGCTTTAGAATCAGAAACTCACAAGGAAGAGGGTTGAAATAACGTATGTGGTAATAACATATATTTTGTACGTAACATCCTATGCTTAACAAAATTATTATTATTATTATTATTATTATTATTATTATTATTATTATTATTATTATTATTATTATTATTATTATTATTATTATTATTATTATTATTATTATTATTATTATTATTATTATTATTATTATTATTATTATTATTATTATTATTATTATTATTATTGTTGTTGTTGTTGTTATTGTTATTATTATTATTATTATTATTATTATTATTATTATTATTATTATTATTATTATTATTATTATTATTATTATTATTATTATTATTATTATTATTATTATTATTATTATTATTATTATTATTATTATTATTATTATTATTATTATTATTATTATTATTATTATTATTATTATTATTATGTATGCTGTATTCAGACTACATTTTATCTATCTAATAAGATTAATGCTAATAAAAATCATTTGTATTTCAGCTAAATGAAGCTAAACATGTGAATGAAGGAGAAATAAAATGTAAAAGACAATAAATGCTAGCATATAAGCAAAAAAAGCGGTGTCCTAACGAGGGTTAACATATAAATAATACAGGGTGTTTAAAAAGTGTCCAATACTGCAACAGGAGTTAGGATTGGTCAAAACTAGAATAAATGACCAGAAACAAATACTTGTTGAGATATGAGCCGTTTTGCAAAAATGTGCAAGGTATCCACATTTTTGATAGGTTTGACGTTCACCAATGACCCCAGAGCCAGAAATCCAATGGACTGAGATCCGATGATTGCGGAGACCATGCTCCTGGACCTCCTCGACCAATCCTTCGTCCATTAAATGCTTGGTTTAAGTATCAGGATCGCTTTAGTCCCAATGTGTGGGCAGGAATTGTGGGTGACATACTCCTAGAACCATACATTTTACCAAACAGATTAACACGTGCTGTGCATCGATTCCTGCGCAATGAGTTACCCGTGCTTTTGGAGGAGTTGTGCTTGTGAAAAGACGACGCATATGGTTTATGCATGACACCGCACCGCACAATTTTCTACGTATCGTGCAACAACACTTAAATCAAACATTTAATGGACGATGGATTGGCAGAGGAGGTCCAGTAGAATGGCCTCCCAGTCCGCCGGACATCAATCCATTAGGTTTCTGGCAGTGGGGACGTTTAAACACATTGGTGTATGCTAAACCTATCGAAAATGTGCATACATTGAACATTTTTATAAAAGTTCAATAGTATTTTCTTCCGGACATTTGTTTATATGGACATGTATTCCAGTTTTGAACAATTCAAACTCCTGTTACAATATCGATCTCTTTTTTAAACACTCTATATAGAAAACGAGCACCCAAAGGGAAACGATCAGAACGACTAAAAGTGCAGATACGTGGATTGACAAGGAACTCATCAAGGCTATTTTGAGAGAGACATTCGCGAAGGACCGGAACACAAGTCACTTAGCTAGACCGCTACACTGTCCAGCTAAACTCTCTTAGCGAGAGACGCTACTTGGCCAACGAAACCAGTAACGACCAGGGCGCAGATATCCAATAATCTTCTGACATGCGCAGGAAGAATACTCATTCAAAATAAGCAATTCCCATGAGGACTTATGTTTCTATCCCCTTCATTTTAATCGAAATAACTTCATTAGACCTGTGTTGTAGGAAGGAGGGCATACATACAGCAGAATTAGCCAGGTGTCGCCATATGCCAGCCTTGAAATTCCGCTCTTTCTATTAGAAAAAGGTCCGGGTGTGTGTCTGTGGACAGCATAATTCAAAAACGAAAAGTCGGTTAAAAACCAAAGTTGGCATTTAAGTTTAATGCCTTTCAACGATGCGACACGAAGATTTTGAAGAAAATTCCTCCACCCTAAACTACCCTTTACATCGAACATTTTTCCACAATTTTGATTTTTTTCGAAAATAGCTCTAACATTTTGATTAAAATGTTTTGTTTTTTATGTGAGTTTTGGAGAACTTCTACTTCTGTCAAATTCAACATCATTATTGGTGTTTTTTCAATGTTAATCGTACAAGAAAAACAAAATTCCCATATTCTCCTTGCGCCTATAAGGAAATAAACAATAAGGTAATTTCTGCAAATGTTTATCTCAACTAACTCGAGGAGGATATACGAATAAGAGTTTGTAAGAATGGTTAGCACAAGATTAGAGAAAGTCATGTGAGTGCAACACATCAGATTTTCGTTTATGCTAATCGCAGGCTCACATACGCACACACATTTATTTATTTTGTTTATTTATTTATTATTCAACGAGTATCAGAGCATATATTTTCATTGAAGTCTCGGTAGCGAATTTTTGAGTGGAATGCAATACTTTCTTGCGTCGTAGAAGGAGTAAAGTGTGTGTTGAAATGAAATTTGGTTTTCGTCATTCCAATATGATGAGATATAGCAACAGCTGTTATGAATCACCCGGTGGCTTCAGTTAACGACCTTATAACAAGAGGAAGCAGATGACAAGCTAAGAAGAACTGGAGTCAGTGGTCACCTGCGTGATCTTCCGTGACCTCATTACTCCGGATGACCCCCGCCCCTCTTCCGCTCCGATTAGCTACGCTCCACGGCTCATGGCGACCTCTCCAGGCTGCTTGTTCAACCTTCAACACACGCACGGCGCACCGAGGTGCGTTTGCATTTGTTTCTATCACCACACCTCAGTATCTAAATCTGGTCATTTATAACTTTCTCTACTAGGTAGAGAAAAAATTCGATGTCGAGGTTTCACCGGAAATATATATGTTGTAGCCCCCTGAATCCAAAAAAGCATTTTTTATAAAAAAAGTTCCTTGTGTGTCTGTCAGCCTGTGGACAGCATAACTCAAAGACGAATAGTCGCTTGAAAACCAAAGTTGGTATTTAAATGTAATGCCTTTCAAGGATGCAACACAAAGATTTCGAAGAAAATAGCCCCACCCTAAACTACCCTTTACATGGAACATTTTTCGAAAATGTTGATCTTCTTGAAAATGGCTCTGATGATTTTGATTAAAATGCCATATGTTTGAGATATTTGTGTGACAAATGAAATGTATAATTTGAATTTTCTGGCTATAGCCTATGTAGTGCTGTTTACTCTGGATGACTTTTGAATAACTCAAAAACCGTAAGAGATACACAAAATCTTACTTTACAAAATCTGTAGATCTCGCTAAAACACACAATTTATGTCCATATAAAATTGTTTTGTAGAGTGAACCATTTCGGAGATATTCCTTGTTATTTGTGTTAGGTTCGGAAAACAAACTTTCGTCTAATGCAACATCATTGTTCATGTTTTTGTGTTAACCGTGCCAAGAGAACGGAATCTCAAAGCTTTAAAAGATTTGACTATCGCTCAAGTATTCGCATATTGCCTTGCATCTACAAGGAAATAAGTTATAATGAAATATACCTATGCATTTTTAGAAAAAGGTCCGTGTGTATGTGTGTGCCTGTCAGTCTGTGTGTCTGTCTGTTTGTCTGTCTATGGACAACATAACTGAAAAACGAGTAGTCGGTTAAAAACCAAAGTTGGTATTTAAATTTAATGTCTTTCAAGGATGTAACACAAAGATTTCGAAGAAAATAGCCCCACCCTAAACTACCCTTTACATGGAAAATTTTTCGAAAATTTTGATCTTCTTGAAAATGGCTCCAATGATTTTGATTAAAATACCATATGTTTGAGATATTTGTATCACAAATGAAATGTTTATTTTGAATTTTCTGGTATAGCCTATGCAGTCCTGTTTACTATGGATGACTTTTGAATAACTCGTAAACCGTAAGAGATAGACAAAATCTTAGTGTACAGAATTTATGTCTGAACAAACTTGTTTGTAGAGTGAACCATTTCGGAGATATTCTAGGTTATTTGTGTGAGTTTTGGAGAAAATACTTCCGTCAAATGGAATATCATTCATTTTTTATATGCTAAGCGTGCAAAGAGAACGGGATCTCAAAGCTTTAAGAGCTGACTATCGCACAAAGCCTACTGTATTCTAATATTCCCCTTGTAACTACAAGGAAATAAGCAGTAAGATAATTTCTGCAAATGTGTATCTCAATTAACATGAAGAAGATATAGGAATTAGAGTTGTAAGGATGGTTAGGACAAGAGTAGAGAAAGTCATGTGAGTGCAACACGTCAGATTTTTTTGAACTGCTATTCACACACACAAAGAGAGAGAGAGAGAGAGAGAGAGAGAGAGCTTTTGGATACAGGAAGCCTCAAAACGTGCATTTCCGGTGAAACCTCGATATCGGTTGTTTGAGTGGTATACAACAATTCCTCTACTTACTGAAAGTAATAATAACGAAAGTATGGCTGACACAAAATTTAATGGCTCAACATCCAATCAGAAGCTTGCCACGCTTTGGGGTGTTGTATAGTTAACCACTGTGAAATCACCCTGTGAATATCATTTGCGCCCAGAAATTGCATTTGTACACCAGGTAAGAGAATTGTAACGGTCATATGTTAGCCGCCATTAAATTTTATTTGCCATAATAATGCTTTAGCATTGCTAAAATAACGTACTGTACATGAACGAAAGATGTGGGAAAATAACTGCATGAGCTGCTAACTAAATGAGTGTGGGAAAGTGCAACTTAAGACTGCAGATTTAACACCCTGATTCGATCAGGGTGGCAAAGCATGTAACACACTGATATCCGAGAATTAGCAGCTGACATGCGGACCACCGTTTGTGTCCAGTCCACACGCCAACAAACCTGTTCACCGCAGTGACCTGATAGTGCAGAAACCCCAACTTAATCTTGCACGCTTCTCCCATTAGTTTCCCGAAGATCTCCAAGACCTAATGGGTCCGAAGCAAGAAAAAGTAGTAGCAATCTGTTTGCTTCAGAGTGCCATAGCCCACAGTGGCGGCTCGTGTACATTTTAGTTCGTAGGACATTTTTTGAGGCCGTCTCCTTTGATATGTGCTGCCGGCGGCCACATAGAGTATGCCTGGGTGGGTGTGTGAATGGTTATATTAGCTGATAAATTTAATAGGGGCTAATAAATGAACTATTGGAAGCGAGTTACCGACTTTTGAGGGTTGTTGTAGTGTTTACCGCCCGCTTTTACTACTACGGCACCGCAGGCGGTGACACTGGTGATACATGAAGATGGAGCCCCGGTGGAATGAAATGGCGGGGGAAACCGGAGTACCCGGAGAAAACCCGCCCTGACGCCGCTTCGTCCACCACGAATACCACATGCGGGTCCCTGGGATCGAACCCGGGCCGCCTAGGTGGTAGGCGAGCGCGCTAACCGCTCGGCCACGGCGCCGCCACCGACTTTTGAGAACGAACAATTAAACTCTTTATGAATTTTACCACGAGAAATTATAGCTATTGAAGTTTATATCTGCTAGCTTCTAAAATGTCGGTTTAAAATAACTGCGCGGTCTTCAGGCTCTATGGACTGCCAAGAACCGATCACAGTAACAGACAGGCTTACTTTTTTACCTTAAAGGGCTTCTCCACTCTTCAGCAGTTGCCCTGTATTCCTATTTGCCGTACTTTCCTTTTTAACAAGTCATCCTCCTTAGTCATCGATCGTTCATCATCCTATGAATGTTTCCTCTCCAAGTTGCTCTTGGCCTGCTCCGCTTCCTTCTTCCACGAGATGGCCATTCTAAAAAGGGTTTGGGCCACTTACTCTCCGTCATTCTTCTAACGTGCCCATAGCATTGAAGACCCCGCCTTTCAATTCTCTCCAGTACTGATTCCTCCATATCCATCATCTGTCTCACCTCTTCATTTCTCCTTCTTTTCAATCTTTATACTCTAGGACTCGTCATATTCCATGCATTTCCACTGCCAAGATCTTAGATTTTTGTCTCTCTATCAAAGTCCACACCTCAGCACCATAGTCATTACACTTTCCACTACAGTCTTCAAATTCCTCTACTTTGTACAGTTCAACATGGTTCTACTCCACAAAACCCCATTTAACATTCGTATAGCTCTTCGTGCTTGGTCTAGCCCAGTGTAAATATTCACTCTACAGCTCCCTGATTCAACAATAAACGATCCCAGATATTTTAACGACTTTAATAGTCCCTTGGGATAGAGAGATGCCTCGTCCACTTCCTCCTACTCCCAAATATTCCATTTTATCCATATTTACTCTTAGTCCTCCTACTTCAAAGATATCCAGAAGTTTCCTCATTATGTATTTAATGTCCTCACGACTCTGAGCCATCAGCACCTGATTTTCTGCAAATAGTAGCGAATGTTCAGTACCATCTGAACGGGTATACCCGTACATCCACAGGACCGACTCCATTGTTCTAATACATGTTGAATATATATTTTAAATAAAATAGGGGACATGTACACCCCTGTCTTTGGCCTTTTGACATTCTGAATCAAGAAGATAATATCCTCCCTATTTTAACAGAAGTCTGGTATTGTTTGTACGTCCGCCGAATAAGTAACATCATTGGTAACTCGATACCAACACCCACTGTTCAGAACAGACAGACAGAACTTTGCTAAATGTCCCTCGCTTTTACATATATATATAAACTAATTCGTTCTGTCATGTGGAATTTAAAGGGTTTCAGAGAGCTTGTCAAAGTTGTCATTGTGTATGTACAAGTTTAAGATGTGACAAAATTCTGGAGTTGATGAACCAGCTCTGATTGATGATATTAGGACGAATGACACTTTCCAGTTATTTTGTAATTTTTTCTTCTAAACCTGATGCAGAAAGACACAGTTCTGTTTTTATCGTTAACACAGTCTACAGTCATTCGCGACGGCACACATACACGCCTTTTCTGTCTTTCAGTTTTCTCTTTCTGACAATGACTCCAAAGCGACGTATCAATGTCCCAAACAGCTGTTGACACGTAGTTTTCTCACGAGGACGGCGACTGCACACACACTCGCACTGCTAATAGCTGTCTCGTTCAACACACACGATTCCGTCACAAAAACTACAACCGTTGTCTCACAAAACTGTTATCATCTTACCTCCTATAAAGGGGAGAATGACGTAGCTCGGATTTTTCTCGAAATTAGCATTTTCTCGAAACTTCCACAAGCAAAGCGGCAGCCGCAAGGCTCACGAATACTCTGGACACTCTTGTTCTGCCACGCTCATTGTTAGGTGTTTATTCGCCACCCGGTGATGCCAGGTAGCTTGACCTTGAGCGTCCTGATGTGCGCCGGCCTTAGCTCTAGTTTGTTTAGTTCCTGTTCTATTGCGCAATTAGGAATAACTGGAGATTCACTGGACAGAATTACTGTTATTTTTTGTTAGTAGGGGATTTCTAAGAAAACATTGTTGATGAGAATTTTAGAGTGCTTTGTGGTAATTTCCTTTGCATATTTCTCATTGGACAAGACAACACACATTCTTCCGTTTGATATGCGGAAAACAGCGTACTCAAGGTTAGTGAATTTCCCTTGTGCTAATGCCTTCGAGGGGGGATTATCATCTATTGCCTGTTCTCTTGTAAGGTTTGATATGATTATACCAAACTAGCTTGAGTTTCTAGCTAGCGTGAGTTCATTAATAGTAGATTTCTTTATTTCGTTTGTTTCTGTGTGTTTGGCTATTAGTGGTTTCGTGTTCAGCATTATGTGATGTTATTTTTCTGTTGTTAGCTGCTATTGTTAACTATTAGTATCAGTAACTTTTTTACAGTCGATATTGGTTTGGATAGTCAAAGATAGCTGTATTTTCTTTTGTTAGATTGGCAATATTTTGCCTAGCTCTGTAACAAGAGGTGGCCAGCGTTAGACTTTTGTTTCTGTTATTAAGATTATTCTAAAAACAGACCTTATTTTACAAATAAAATCAAGTTAGTGGTAAGCCAACTGTTACATTTACTTAAAGTTGTAGAATATACATTGCTGTATCAAAACCAATTATACCAAACTAGCATGCAGAAACAATTTTACTGAAACTTTACCACTATCACTTGTTTCATCTGTGGGTCTTCATTTACTTCCAATGGGTAAATATTTGATAATTTTACTTCAAGTTACTAAAAGCTAATTTGATAACATTTCCTCGTCTTTTGTTTCTAGATGTACAAGATATCTCCAAACGTCGTTACTAATATTTATCCACAAGGCAGCGAGATAAATTTTCAGCGTAAGACAGTCAACCAAATGCTGAGAATCAACAATGTCAACAAAGTTCTATTATGTCAACACTTCTTTGTGAATCAATGATAGGTAAGTTAGCACAATATTTGTGGAAAGTAAAGAGATAAATAAGCAAAAAACTATCTTAAATATGTTTAGTAAACTGATCGCGTTATTCACAAGAGCTTCCGTCAGTATCAATATTCTAAATTATACAACAAACAAATGTGGTTGTTATTGTTTTCTAATGCCAGACATTTCACTACAAAGTAATTAGCCTTTTTGCACTCCAGTATTTTTATTTTCTGTACTACGTATAGTAGAGTAGAGGAACTATTGTATTCCACCCAAAACATCGATGTCGAAATTTCACCGGAAGTATATGTTTTGAGGCCCCCTGAATCCAAGGAAAGCATTTTTAGAAAAAGTTCCGTGCGTGCGTGCGTGTGTCAGTCTGTGGACAACATAGCTCGAAAACGAAAAGTTGGTTAAAAGCCAAGGTTGGTATTTAAGTTTAATGTCTTTCAAGGATGCGACACGAAGATTTTGAAGAAAATTGCTCTATCCTAAACTACCCTTTACATGGAAAATTTTTCGAAAATTTTGATTTTCTTGAAAATGGCTCTAACGATGTTGATTAAAATGCCATAGGTTGAAGATATTTTTGTGACAAATGATATGTATATCTTGAATTTTCTGGCTATAGCCCAGGAAGTCCTATTTACTCCGGATGACGTTTGCACGACTGGTAAACCGTAAGAGATAGACCAAAACTTACTGTACAAAAGTGTAGATCTTCCTAAAACATACAATTTTATGTCTAAATAAAAATTGTTATGGAGTAAATCGTTTCGGAGATATGCCTTGTTATTTGTGTGAGTTTTGGAGCTGTCAAATATAACATCGTTATTCAGTTTTTTATATGTTAATTGTGCAAAGAGAATGGGATCTCAAAGCTTTGAAAGATTTGACTATCGCTCAAAGCCTATTGCATTCCCATATTCTCCTTCCACCTACAAGGAAATAAGCAAATAGCAACAAGAGTAGAGAAAGTCATATGAGTGCAACACATCAGATATGTTGATTTAATAAATCTTTAACAGAGTAACACGTAGTCTTAGTGACAGGTCTATAAATAGCTGAACTGCCCTTCTTTGCCAAAGCATCAGCATTTTCATTGCTCAGAATTCCACAGTGGGATGGTATGCATTGTACAGAAAAATATTGGAAGTGGGCATTGAAGTCACCAATTATGATTGTTTTAGGTTGTATATCTAGTAACGTTAAATTGAGTGAATTATTACTGTGCACCTCCAGACCGGCAACCAATCGGAGTCCTGCTGTGTTGTCATATGATTTTATCCTTAAGTGGGGCTTGACCCGCGCAAAGAAATATGAAATATGGAGATCAGAACTCTTCCCATTTGAGAATCACAGTAGGTGGGTTGTAGGCACTGTAAATTTTAAATTATCTTTGATTTTTCCATACTTCAATTTTTATTAGTTCTAATTTGTTTTGGTTATCCATTCGATTTGCAAACAAATTTGATTGGCAGAATGTGACCAGGCATATCAAACACCCGTACGTACAACTTAAGAGAGAGGAAAAAATTCTGATGTGTGCACTCATATGACTTCCTCTACTCACTCTTGTACATACTATTCTTAAAAATGGTTATTCTATTATTGATATAAACGTTTGTTGAAATTGCTCACTTATACATTTTCTTGTGGGTAGAATGTGAATAGAGAAATACAGCGGACTTAAACATAGATCTTTAAAGAGCTGGGCGCTATGTGATGGCTTTAATATTCCATTCTCTTTGCATATTCAGGACATAAAAAACTGTTTCGGACTTCCCATATGAGAAAAGTATAAGTATTTAATAATATAAACAAATAACGTTCATTGTGCAGCAAGATTTTGTCTATCTGTTATGGTTTGCCAGTTATGGGAAAGTCATCCAGAATGAAAACTTCTGAGGACATTCCTAGAAAATTGAAGATATACATTTAATGTTTCATGAAAGTACCTTAAACGTTTGATATTTTAATCAAAATTGTTGGAGCTATTTTAGGGAAGATAAAAAATTTCGACATATGTTCTATGTAAAGAGTGGTCTGGGATAGGGGATTTTCTTGAAAATCTTCATATTGCTTCCTTGGAGGGTACTCAACTTCAATACCAAGTCTGGTATTTAACCGACTTCTCTGTTTTGGGTTATGCTCTTACATAAGATGTTTTTCTAAATGATTGTTTTTGGGTTGGAAGGTTCAGGGTTCTTAAAGCATATTTTTTTCGGTAAAATTTCGGCATCGAATTTTTCGGTCCAATACGTTACTTGCCCTATTTACTATTTGTAGTAAGAAGGTGATAAACTATAGTACATAGTGAAGATTAAGGAATGTAAAACATACTTTTTTGTCCCTATAGATATTTTCCTTGCATATATAATTGTATTTGTGTAACGAATACTATTGTTGGGTTTACTTGCTAACTTGCAATTACTTGCTATTTGCATAAGTAAATAAACAAATAATCCTATGGCAGATACAAAATTTAATGGCGTCTTATAGCTGACCACTCTTTGCTGTTATACAAATACATTTTGTGGGCACAAATTATATGTATATCACCGACTTTACAGCATGATTTCAGTGTGGCAAGTCTGCTTGGATTTTGCGTTGACCAGCTCCTTCAGCATCCGCCATTAAATTTTGTGTCAGCCATACATTTTCTCAAGAGAAAATGTGCTCACCTAAGCTCACTGTTCTTTTTGCTTTCTATTCTGGAGTATACATTGCCCTTGTCATTTCTGGTATGATCCCAGTACCGTACGTCCTCTAAAACTCCTGTGAAAGTAATTAATGTTTAAATAGAAGTTTTATGTGTTTTATTTTTATACCTGTGACTTAGCAACACAGCATTGTAGCAGACAAAACATTAATTATTTGTTAAGGACTGTGTCCTAACGCATTTAGAAAGATTTAATTCACATATTGGAAACGTGAGGTTTTCAGCTTGCGTTGAATAAATTGCGCTGTCTGTCCAATCCGCATCAGTTTATTTTTTCTTGAAGAAGGTGTAATTATACCTTCGTCCATTCTTAAGAACCACTTCCCAACACGTCACATTTTTATGGTTTTGCCTTATCTCCGACAACTTGATCATTTGCATTAAGTGACGATGTACCACTGTCTATGGAACTAAGGTTGTTCAAGTCAACTGGATTTAAGAGTTTAGAATCCAGATCGCTTTCCATTGTATTCACCAGGTTAAGCAGTTGTTCAATCAAGGGCTGACTGCATTTACCCTGTGCCAAAGAAGAAGCCAGTTGTCTTAAAGTTGGTAATATCTGGTCTTGTTGCTTGCTTACGGCCGTGTTAATGAGCAGCATCAACATTTCAAGTTTTTGGAGCTTCTCCGTTAGAACTTCTGTAAGAATCTCTTCTTGATTTAGAAACTGTGTTGTTTTTTGCGTCGGTGAATCTATTTCATTAAAAATAAGTTTAGCTTTATCGTTCATCTCAAGAATTAGCTTCAGATTTTGACGTTCCATATCCTCACGCTTAGAATACATTTCTTCTTGAATATCTACAACTGTAGTTGCCAATTTGCTTAAGTAATCTTCGGTTTCTTGACGAATACCTTCGAAAGCGTTTATCATAGCATTCTCTTCGTTCGTCACTTCTGTCACTACGTCTGACATGTTTACAAGGCAGTACTGTAAAATGGTATCAAATAAATCTCCATTGTCTTTCATCAGATAAGTTATCCATGTAAACAAAAGTAGAACTAAAATTGCCATGGAGATGTAGTCCTTGAAAAAGCAGTTTATCAATAAGTCCTTCACCGAAAGTGTATGCTCCTTCGACACTGAAGGTTGTACCTCAATTGCAGAGTAATTTCTGAATCCTTCTGTTGCAGTTGTCCGGATGTTAGAACCACCTTCGTTTGTGTGTGCATTATACTGGAGATTTCTAATAAACTGAGGTATATTCTTGGCATTACTTAGAATGTACCATATACTGTCTTTAGTCAAATATCTGTTGGTACCAAGTTTCATGTTTGCAACTTCATATTGAGAAGCCTTTCTTTTTGGAGAGTCTTGTAGAGATTTTTCTGCCACCTTGTGTTCATAATGGTGTGAATGTTCTTTGTTTAGTTTAGCTACTGTGGCTTCATAATATTGAGACAAATTGTTGATGATCTTGATTAGTTCTGAAGCCTGTAGACTATCTTTGCCATCATGCAGTCCCAATTTCAACAGTAATCTTGTTTGCCCGGAGTCAGAATTGTCTTCTCCCTTTAACGGAAGTAGACGAACATTAAAGCTATTTCCAGAGTTGTATAAACTGGGCAATTGCAGCCCTAAGATAAAGGCGATGACACAAATTATGCAGGGTAAGATCATAATGCTTCACCTAGCACAATTTTCTTTCGTTGTAATATAAACGTGCACAGAAACAAAACATAGCACGCTTTTCCTTGAAGAAAAAAAAGATTGCGTATAACAAATTAAATGCAACATATGACAATATCAAACGATGAGTTCGTTATTTTCCCGATACGTGGCTGAATTCAGCTTGCGATCATTTAATATTTTAGAAGATTGTGGCTTTATTTTCGTTCATGAAGCTAGGTTCATGTTATAGTCATGTACATAGTTTCATTTGATCGAATTTGTAAAAGGTTTGCATACGAAGCATGATGTAATAAAATCACATTTATAGATTGATTATTCCGTTCGTTGGTAATCCGCCTCCATAGAGGAATAAATTTTGAAATCTACAGAAGCAATTCTTCATTCTTATCAAACCAATTTATTTCTCTTTTGTTCTACGTTGGTTTCTGGCACATAACCTTCTTCATTTGCTTTGAACTAAGTTAAACCAAGAAGAGGTTTCCCTGTCCTGAAAAATGGTAAGATGTTACTGAACTGGCGCGGTTAATTCTGAATTTTTCATATATGAAGGATGCTTACAAGTTACACCATTCATGTTGTTTATGAGATAAGTAAGTAACGCATGCATATACGATTCTAACATTCTGCCCAGAATACTGATGCATCAAATTTGTAACAAAACTAGGTTATTTGTGCTTAGAAACAGGAAAGCATGTATTTTTATACCATGTTTGGTATTAACTCACTGGCACTGATAGTTTTATTTTCAAACCATAGCAATAGGAAATAAGGTTAGTATGTTTTTTGACAATCAGTAATGAAAATACTCATGAGCATGGCTGCAAATACATGTTGGTAATTATTTACTTTAGCGTCCTTTGACCAATTGAACATTCTATACATGGTGGCCCAATTTAATACATTCTTAAAATTATTTTAAACGCCCATTCTAGTAACACAAATGGAGGCTCATTTAGTGCAGTAAATATAATGTTTATAAAGTATTTGGAGCCATCTAGCTTCTTGACGAATGGATATAAATGGTTTATTATTTCACTAACTGTCGCATAAACGTTGTGTAAATAATGCTGTAATATGTTTCTACGTTAATTCGAATTAATTTAGTCACAATTTAATGTTAACGTGACGTTAGAAAATCTCTCTTAGAAATTAAACTTTACATGACATTTTAACTTTAAATTGTGACTAAATTCATTCGAATTGAAGTAGAAATGCAGTACAGCATTGAACACAAAATGTTTGTACGACAGATGGCTCCAAATATTTGACATTATTTTTTTTTTCAGCGAAACGGTTCTTTATTGACAATAATTGTATTTGACATATTTGTTACACTAATCATGCAGAATCTCTGGTTAACGTACGGCCAAAACAGTATTTACCATCCTGTATGTTCTTCCACGGAGCTTACCGAGGCGAGTTGTTGTTGTAGTGTTTAACGCCCGCTTTTACTACTACGGCACCGCAGGCGGTCCCGAGGCGAGGTTAGGTTAGGTTAGCCCTATATAAGCCGTTTTAAGAAAAATACGCTTACTAAGCAATTGGGCTGCACAAATCAAATCACAATTAATGCTAAGGAAAATTAATCCGTGGCATTTAGCAGATCTAAGAGGGAAACTTCACAACTATCACATGGGTGGATAACAGATATTGCAGATAGACAGCTGCAAATATTTGGGTACTTCGAGTAATGCTGGATGGGCTCAAGTAAATTCTGCACCTAGAAAAGCGTGAGAAACGTTACATTAATAAGGTCGTTAAAAAAGATAGGCGCAAAATCCAGGAAAATTGCCTGCAAGTCTTTGGTGTGGCCGATTATGACATGTGGAGAAGCATGTTGGGACTCATAAAATTTAGCGTAGGGTTACTCAACAAGCGAGAACACGCTCAACTCCCATACACAGGTTATCCTCCCTCCACTGACCAAGGCAAGTAGAACCAGACCTGCTAGTCAGAAGCGGATGGCGCGGAGTATATGTAGTAGTACATAAAATTCAGTGGGAGGATGAATATTTTTGTTTTCGAGATGAAGACGATAACGCTAACTGTTTGATTCGTAAGTCTTGTAGCAGCAGATTTATACCATTTCCCTTGATTACGTTCCGTGTTCACGATAAAACTTATTCTTCTGGAAAAATACAACGCACTTTTGAAGCAATTGTACGATGCCCTCTCTTGACAATTTGAAGACCTAAAAACATTTTAAATCAAAATGCAATTATTTTGCACTTTTGAAGTTTACATTTAGTTAGGCTCACACCAACTACAATATACGAAACTACTTGCATTGCAGAATTCCACGACCGTAAACTAAACTACGTTTGTTTGCATTAGTTTAATGGCAATCTTCGGTTCCATCTGCCAACAAAGATTTTCGAAAATGAACCACATTAAAAGTGAGTATGGCAGTAAGATAAGTGAAAATCAGCTCGCTTATCTTTTGAGACTGTGCACTTCATCTTTGCACCAAATGTTGAAGACCTTCTGAAACGCAAATCGTGCCAAAAATATCCTCAGAAACATCGTGGGTTAATCAGGAGTAGAATATGAATGTGTACGCTTTTGATTTCCTGTACGTAAGAATTTGCCGCCACTGAAACTCCGTAAGCACAGATAAATACGTCGTTCCGTCCCAGCGTGTGGAAGGAGGTGATTTCATCCTCCTCTAACTTTCCTGTGGTTGAACACCCCTGATTTAGCATGTTTCACGTGCTCCTGCGCACATGGACAAACTGTTTTGTAAACAAGTTCGTTTCCCAACGCTGAATATGTTGCGCATTTACTGCGGAATTGTTTTGTAAACAATAAATTGAAACTTATGGGACACTTGTCCAAGCACTAAATCAATTCAGTAAATATCCACGTGGAACAGAATGACATCTATGCAATCAAATTAAAATCAACAGTTTTGCTATCTGTAAGTTAAATCCTATGTCGCAATCCTTAAAACTGTAATTATGACGTATAACTATGTTCATACGGGGACGTAACCTCGCCTATGGAAGATCTTTCGTACCTATGTCCCTAATGGGGTGACCCCCGCGGGGTAGGGATGAGGTGAGAAGAGTTAGAGGGTGGACAGACCGACAGCAGGGTTTCTATAGTTTACAGATTGAAAGTACCTTTTGGCAAGTACAACCGGCTACCCTCTCCCATGCGGACTTGAACACCCCACTGCGAGAGTTCGGGACTTCCTTTTTCCCTGCCACACAATACCGAGACTACCACTAAACACTTATAACCCTAAAACACCCAGAAGTGAAGTGAAACGAAGAGGGAGAGGAAAAGGAGGGACTGAAAATTCGAGCGATGTAATTAATCTTCCCAGGGTTCGCCTAATGACTCGAGGTAACCCACGAGAAAGACCATGGGCCAGGTCAACCCCAGATATCGAACGCACGACTTCCTGAATTCGAGTCACATACGGTATCTCGACGCCACCTTCCTCAGTAGAAGAATAAATTACGGTCAATCTTTAACACGCAGACAATTTTAGAAACAATTGCTGGTTTTATGCCAACTAAACAGATGCCTAATTTAACCATTGAACACTATAAAGGGAGAAATACAGAATGTCCGAAATGAAAGCTAGAAACAAAGAAATAGAATTACTAGCCATCCATAAAAGTTGCACGCGGCCAGTTTGCACTACAATATAGAGAAACTCATGAAGTTTTTATGCCTTGAAGTTGGTATACCTATTATTCCTATTGTCGTGTACACAGATTGTTTTAAAAATAGCTTCATTCACACCAAAAGAAACAGATTGAGGCTTGAACCATGGTTCTCAATATGTCTTCTCTTGCTGGAAGATCTACCTTTGAGGAATCATTCGTTATTATTAAGTACCCGATTTTGATTCGCGAATCACCACTTAACCGAACGAAAGAACAAATATTTGTATGCGCTGTCGGACATCTCACGTTTTAAGTACTGATTTGTTTCTGCTGTATGCAAAATTCTGTTTACCACAAATAAATGTAATGGTCGAGAGTGAGTCACCAAGCCTAACCGTAATTTAGGGTGTCTGCTAAATCAGATTCAGCCACAACTCGGTTAACGCTGCATGTTACATCAGTGTCTTCATTATTTCAGCCGTTGCTTAATGTTGCACTTATTCACGCATATAAAAGTCAATAAAAGTCTATAAAGAACAATACTTTGGGGACACGTGCGAGGCAATAACGTGAAATTTCGATTCCTTCGTCATATAGCATGAATTGTCGACAAAATCGAGGTCCCATCACTATTATTTTCCTGCCTCTGGCGCGGAGGACCTGGGTTCGATCCCCGGATTCTCAGTTTTTGACCCATCATCTAATATTTTAAATGTATCAATCAATTGATTGAGAACTTTTATTGGTCTTATATTAATTCCAACATATTTAAGATTAATTCCTTCCCGAAGAACAATACTATGAAGACGTGGGGATTTTTTCTCCGCTGGGAGGTCTGGCACGGGGTCCACTCAGCCTCATTAAGTCCCGGAGAGACCAACTGGGGAGCTAATTGAATAAAGAAGTAGCGACCCCAGGTCATGAAGGCTGTATAGCACTCCGGAAGGGCTCGAGGCGCTGACCACGTCCCACCCTCCAATACTGCACCCCATTCATGACGCCTGTAGTGGGCAGAGGTGGGGATCCCTTGGCCCTTCATGGACTGTTGCGCTAGGGGTTTAGTATTTATAACTGTTATTTTAGTTATAAGATTAAGGATCACAAATAGAAAGTCGTTGATCTAAATTCATTGTAACATAAGAGCACGCCACTGCTCCGCAACGTAAAGTAGGTCACGATTGTACTCCGCTACTCCGCAGTTGGGCTGCAGTTGCTCATGACTCGTTTAAGAAACGAGAGATAAAAAAATTGGAAGGTTTTTGTTGCTAACCACCGCCCAGCTCTCAACAATGAGGCTTGTGACAGCAAGCCAGCTGCCAGGCTCCAGGTGACAGGATGTTCCGCCATGCGTGACTCGGCAAAACCGGGACAATTATTATCAATGTTTCATATCCGCGTAAAACTTATCTACTAATGCAAACTGCATGCGTCTGATTGATTCACGCAATAACTCTACTAGTAGCTAACATAACAGCTCACATAAGTAGGGAATAGCGCACGTGTTTGTTTACTACTAATGCGGCTCCATTTGAGTTTGCAAAGTATCACAAAATAATACCTATATTAAGGGGACAAGGTAGTCTGAACATACAGAAATTACAATTACCACTTCTCTTAAAGTTCTTAAGGACACCGGAAAGAAATTTTCGCGAAAATATCTATTTTTGTCGTGTATTCTAAAAATAGTACACACTTTTACTTTCTCTACTGGTAAGCAGGGGAAGTATTGTATTCAACCCAAAAATTCCATTTGGAGATTTCACCGGACATATATATTTTGAGACTCCCTAAATCAAAAAAAAAAAAAAAAAAAAAAAAAAAAAAAAAAAAATAGCATTTTTATAAATAGGTCCGTCTGTGTGTCTGTGGACTGCATAACTCAAAAACGAAAAGTCGTTTAAAAACTAAAGTTGGTATTTAAATTTAATGTCTTTCAAGGATGCGACACGAAGATTTTGAAGAAGATAGCCCCAACATAAACTATCCTTTACTTGGAAAATTTTGAATTTCTTGAAAATAGCTCTAACGGTTTTGATTAAAATGTCTATGTTTAAGATAGTTGTGGCAAATGAAATGTATATTTTGAACTTTCTGGCTATAGCCTGTGTACTCCTGTTTCCTCTGGATGACTTTTGAATAACGCGTAAACCCTAAGAGATAAACAAAACCTTATTCAACAAAAAATTTAGGTCTTGCTAAGACACACAATTTATATCTGAATAAATTTTTTTGTAGAGTGAACCATTTCGGAGATATTCCTTGTTATTTGTGTCAGTTTTGGAAAACTTCAGTGAAATGGAACATCGTCGTTCATTATTTATATGTTAAGTGTGCAGATAAAACAGAATCTCAAAGCTTTAAAATGTTTGACTATCGCTCAAAGCCTACTGTATTCTAATATTCCTCTTACAGCTACAAGGAAACAAACGATAAGATAATTTGTACAAATGTTTATCTCAACTAACACAAAGACGATATAGTAATAAGAGTATAAGAGTAGAGAAAGTCATTTGAGTGCAACACATACGATTTTTAGCTTTAAAATTATATTATAGATGTATTTGTATAACATGGTATCTTACCCGACAGCAAGTCGTATAATTAAGTCATTTAAATATAACGGCCCAAGAACAAACCTCCATTTTCCATACTTTAACCTCCATTTCCCGTATCTTCATTTTTTAACACTTCTTGTGCACTTTTCTAAAAGCCTATTAAAGATATTGACTTGAAAATTTTACTGTACGTATATGGTTATATAAATTCACTACTGAGCTAGCCTTGTTTATAAATGTTAAGTTTAATATGATTAAAAATTAAAAATAACGTATAATATATATAATTTCCAAATAATCATAGTGATATAAAGAAACCAACAACATCGCAGGTTTTCCACATTTTTACTTCTTTTAATTTTGCAAACTTTTTACTATCTCTACTGCGCCCAGGAAATGAAGTATTGCATTCAAACCAAATTTTCGGTGTCGAGATTTCACCGAAAATATATGCTTTCGAGCCCCTGAATCCAAAGAAAGCATTTTTGAGAAAAGGTGTGTGTGTGTGTGTGTGTGTGTGTGTGTGTGTGTGTGTGTGTGTGTGTGTGTGTGTGTGTGTGTGTGTGTGTGTGTGTGTGTGTGAGAACAGCATAACTCAAAAAGGAAAAATCAAACATGGTATTTAAGTTTAATATCTTTTGAGGATGCGACACGAAGATTTTTAAGAAAATCCCTCCACCTTAAACTAGCCTTTACATGGAAAATTTTTCGAAAATTTTGATTTTCTCGAAAATGGCTCTAAAATGCGTTTAAGATATTTTTATAACAAATGACATGTATATTTTGATATAACTAGGAGTTAACTCCGAGCTGTTATACCGTGGTCTGCTGGAGTTTAAGTACCCAGACGTTTCGTCCACAGCTGCAGCGGACATCTTCAGTGGCGCGGTTGTAGTCTCCTCGGAGAAGTTAGCGTAGCGTGAGACGCTGAAGACGGTCGCCGCAGCTGCGAACGAAACTCCAGCAGACCACGGTATAACAGCCCGGGAATAACTCCTAGTTATATTGACTCAGGCCGTGAAAGTCTACGTTCTCTCATGTATATTTTGAATTTGCTGGCTACAGTCCATGTAGTCCTGTTTACTCTGGATGACTTTTTGCAAAAGTGATGAACCGTAAGAGATAGACCAAATCTTAGTATAGGTATAAAAATGTAGAACTTGCTAAAACACACAATTTATATCTGAATATATCTACATTTTTGTAACTAACGCAAAATTTGTTCTAATCTCATATACATTGTAGAGTGGTTCTTTGTGTGAGTTTTGGTAAACATACTTTCCTTAACTGGAACATCGTTATATGTTAGCTGTGCAAAGAGAACGGAATTTGAAAGCTTTAAAAGGTTTGAATATCATTCAAAGCCTACTGTGTTCCCACATTCCCCTTGTACCTACAAGAAAATAAGCAATAAGATGCTTATTTCTTTTCGGTTTTCATGAAATTTCAGGCATACATATAATTAACATATCAAAATCGATGCATGTGTGTCTGTGTGTTTGTTTGCGTGTGTATGTGCGTGTGTATATCACATAGCGACCAGCTCGTAAAAGATTCGACTATCACTTAAGCTTTGTATTTCTATGGTGTAGAGAAAGTCATGTGAATGCAACACAGATTTAGCAAGGGCTACAAAATATTTACCATCATGCTATAAATAACTGCTTTAATATATCGGTCTTTAACTACTTTTGGCTTTTATCACGGAAAAATGCGTTTGTTTTTTATGCGTTACTATAAGGGTTAACATTAGGCTTCCATTGTGTATTATTTTGAAATTAGCCAACATTCCCTCTTACATTCATATGTTGCAGTTTCTGAGAAGGGTAGGGACTGCATTTAATAAAGCCATATCCCCTCCCAGCCAGGAATAGAACCTCGGGTCTCTAGGCTTAGCAGCCAGTATGCTAATCACTAAAATCGAGGGATAGTCGACTTGATTTTATTGCAACAGTAATACGTCTTTTCATTTCTGAATGATGCTATTTATATGCAAATTTATTCTTTTTGCCATTAAGCTTGTTGTGTAACATGCGTTGGTTCGCACTTCGATACCCTCTTTGTCTTTTTCCATCCCCTTATAGTCCTTACAATTTGACCTTAGCCTCGTATATAACTCGCCTTCTAGTCTTGCGCGGTTTTCCCCAGGGCTTCTGAATTCCAGTCTTTCAATATATGCATAGACATCATTCGTCAGTGACTTTTATTCAGCGAGCTTCAAGGCAGTTATGCATTCAAGACTTAACTTCTTTTCTTGATTACCCTCCCATTATACAGGGTGAAAGTGAAATTGTCCGTCAGACTTTAACAGCGAATTTCTCATATTGTGAATAACAAGAAAGTCTAATACCAAAATGTTGAAAAGTTTATAGTTTTCTAGAAAACATATTTTTATTAAAAATTTTATCATCACCTGGCTGAATTGTTATTGATTGAAGGTTCTTGATTTATGGCTATATTCATAGAAAATTGAATAAATGACAACTTTTTCCTTTGGCGTATTTCAATAGATTCAACGCTTTTTGTGTAAATTAAATTTAAAGGAACCCACAATTTGTTACCCTTTTATTGTAATAAATTGTGGGTTTTTAAAATTTAATTTGTACAAAAACCACTGAATCCATTGAAATGCGCCAAAGGAAAAAGTTGTCATTTATTCAATTAGTAATTGGTGGAATGAGTGTCGGGGGAGAGCCCGGAGAAAACCCGCCTAGACGCCGCTTCCTCCACCACGAATACATGTGGGTCCCTGGGATCGAACTCGGGCCACTTAGGTGGTAGGCGAGCGGCATAACCACTCGGCCACGGCGCTGCCACTTCACTTTACATGAACAAATCTCCAAAAATGAAGAGTTGGTTAAGTACCAAATTTTATATTTAATTTTAGTGTCTTCTAAGGATATAAGACGAAGATTTTCAAGAAAATTCCTGCTCACCAGAGCTCCCTTTACATGGAACATTTTTCAAAAATATGATTTACTCTAAAATGGCTAACGTTTTCATTAAACTACCATATTTTTTAGGAATTTTTATTCATCTTCTCCACTTCACGGCACAGTCTCAAGGCAAACCTCCTAAGGGAAGAAACCCCTACGGAAAATCGTATGGGCTGCTAACCCCTTCACATGAAATTTAACTTTCTCGACCTTATCACAATAAATAGCCTGGTGGATTTATTGGACAACCGGTAGGGAGTTTTTATGACAAATGAAATGTATATCTTCAATTTTTTGAGAATGACCTCGGAAATCCTCTGCAGTCTGGGCAACTTTTGCATAACTGGTAAACAGCAAGACATAGACAAAAATTTAATACAGAAAAATATAGATCTCATTGAAACACGCAATTTATATGTAATGCAGTTTTTTATGGAATTAACCATTTCAGCGATATTCCTTTCTTTTTTTTTTTTTTTTTTTTTTTTTTTTTACTATTCAATACCTATTTTTTTCAAATGGGGGTCCTCCTTATTGTTCATTTCTATCTTTCTTGGCCATGCAAAGAGCAGGACATTTCAAAGCCGTAACATAACGCCCAACTTTAATATATTTTAGTGTCACTTAAGTTTTACTGTATTGCTTTATTCCCCTTTCATTTACAAGAAAATTAGCAATAAGATAGTAATTTCTATAAATCCTATCTCGATTAACATGAAGGAGACAGATGAATCAATTTTTGATACAATAGTTTGTATAAGAGTAGAGAAAGTCGTGCGGATGCAACACATCATGCGTTTACTTTATTTTCCAGGAGTTTGAAGATATGTATTTAGCTATTAAAATCTAATACGTGCACACATCGGTTATATTTGTTGTAAATGCATGTTTCAACGTTGGTATTTTTGCAAATTATATATTAATGTAATGTATTGACTATAAGAGCCAACTTTTATGAGTTTTGCACAATAAGATTTAGAATTTGAGGACTGAAGTTAATACATATTTTTAAATAATCTGGTATAATTACTGCCTGGATTCTCACACTCAAATTATAAAAGAAGAATAAGTAAAGGAAAAGAACAGAAGGAGAAGAAGAAAGAGGAAAAGAAGAAGGAGAAGAACAAAACAGAAGAGAAGAGGAAAAGGAAGAGAAGTAGAAGAAAGAGTGAAGAAGAAAGGAGAAGAGGAAGAAGAGAAAGAACAAGAGGAAGAAGAAGAGGAAAAGTGTGAAGCAGAAGAGGATAACAGAAGAAGAAAAAAGACAAGAAAAGGAAGAGAAGAAGAAGCAGAAGTAAAACAGAAATAAGGGAGTAGAAGTGAAGGAGAAGGAGAGTAAGGGAAGAAGGAAAAGGAGGAAAAGGAGGAAAAGAAGGAGAAAAGAAGGAGAAAAGTAGAAGAGTAAAAGAAGAGAAGAAGTAAGGAAGTGGAAGTGAAGGAGAAAGAAAGTAAGGGAAGAAGGAAAAAGAGAAAAAAGAGAAGGAGAAAGTAGAAAAGCAAAAGAAGAGAAGAAGTGCAGAGGAAGAAAATAAGAGGGTGAAGGAGAATAAGGTGAAGGAGAAGAAGAGGGGAGAAAATGAGATGAAAGGAGAAGACAGGTAGAAGAGAAGGAGAAGTAGAGAAGGCGAAGAAGGATAAGGATAAGAAGAGTAGAACAGAAGAAGAAGAAACAGAGCAAGAAGGAGGAGAAGAAGAATATAAGAAGAGGGAGAAAAAGAGGAGAAAAAGAAATGAGAAGAAAGAAGAAGACTAGAAGAGAACTAGGAGAAGAAGAGACGGGAATAGAACCGAATAGAATAAATTAGAATGAATAGAAATTGCATTCATTATGGCTTACCTAAGTAAGCCTATCTTAGGAGAATTAACAATTATTTTTAAGCCTGCCGTAACGTTATACAGAAGCTTATTAGAACCATTGTGCTTCATTTAGATACTGTCCCTCCCCTTTGTGGAACTGCTGAAAGAGCTCCTTAATGGAAATAAGCAAGAGAAAAGGAGAAACTGCTCGTAAATTATAAAAGAAGCTGAACCAGTCACTCTGGAGGAAAGGAGCTAATGTCCTTATAAAAAAGGGAGAAGATAAAGTAGTCGTAAATGAAAAAATGTCTTTGCTAGCATCTTAAAAATGCTTTGCATGTGATAATTGCTGTGAGCCATGCTATGTATCCCAGGTAGTTATGTGGCTACTGAGGTATTCAGGGAATGCAGTGAGGAATTTTGCTGTATAAAAAGGATGAAGAACCTCAGGGTCTCCTGCAAGGATGATGCGTTATTTAAGAACTTAAATACTACTCAGTTAAGTATCTAAATGATATGTTAGCTTGTGCTGCACTCAAGCCCAAATAATGTCGAGAGGATTAAAATTCGGAAGCAACTGGTTGTGGCTAGGTTTTAAAATTTCAAACAACAACTTTTTAAATATTTTATTGCTTGCCGACGATTTGGTTGTCATACAAAATAGCGAGTCTGCCCTGCAAAAATCTATTTTTAAATTTAACGAACTATGTGAACAATATAATATGAAAATTTCTTTTATAAAAACAAAGGTAGTGGCACTCATTGGGAAAGAACCCATTAAAACAGAGATAGTTATAAATAACAGTTGCATAGAACAGGTAAGCCATTTTAACTACTTGGGAACTGATGTTACTTATGACAAAGAATATGGCGTGGACAATAAAGTATTCAAATTTCAAAGTTATGGCTTATGGAAGTGAGATTTGGACATTAACTAAAAAGCAACAGAGTAAAATACAGGGCTCAGAAATGAAATACTTAAGAAGTGTGCAGGGATGTACGAAGAGAGACCTAATAACAAATGAAAGTATCAAAGAAGAGTAAGGAATTTTTAATATAAATGATAGGCTAAAAGATTACAAACAAAAGTTGAAGAAACATGTCGAAAGAATGCCAGATACCAGATTTCGTAAACAAATAATGCATTGTCATCCTCAAGGTAGCAGATCGGTGGGCAGACCCAGGAAACGATGGCTGGAGTGCTTTGAAGGCGAAACGGGCACTTGACTGCCTATACCATGAAGTGAAGAAAAAGAAGAAAGATTAAAAGTCCTACACCACTAATGTCAAATTTGCTAAGTTCATGACCCATTCATTACCACAAGACATCTGGCCTAACCGATAAATTCTTCTTGCTGCCCTCGAGAATTTGTCTGGGAAGGTCAGGCCGTCGAATTATACTTATCTGGACTATTTCATAAATAAAATATAAATTTAAATACTATACCACAAAGATTTGACCATAAAATGTTATTTTCTTTAAAAGTAACTAGGGATGAGTCGATACCAGTTTTTCTCAATACTTGACACTAGATACCGATACATGATATTTTTCACGATACTGGATACCGTCGTTTCTACTTCTAGTTTCAAGACAATATAGAATATTGGAAGTGTATAATGCCAATAAAATTAATTAATTAGGTACACATATTTAAGGAGAAAAAAATTTAAAAACCATCATTGTATTTATTTTTACTTTCTCTACTGGTAAGTAGGGGAAGTATTGTATTCCCCCAAAAAAATTCGATGTCGAGACTTCACCATAAAACTGTTTTGAGACCGCTTGAATAAAAAAAAAAAAAATAAAAAAAAAAATAAAAATAAACAAACAAACCATTTTTAGAAAACGGTCTGTAGGTATGTGTCTGTGCGTCAGTCTGTGGACAGCATAACTCAAAAACGAAAAGTACGTTAAAAACCAAAGTTGGTATTTAAATTTAATATCTTCCAAGGATGCGACACGAGGATTTTGAAGAAAATAGCCCCACCCTAAACTACCCTTTACATGGAATATTTTTCGAAAATTTTGATTTTATTGAAAATGACTAACGATTTTGATTAAAATGCCATATGTTTGAGATATTTTTATGACAAATGAAATGTATATTTTGAATTTTCTGGCTATAGTCCCAATAGTCGCATTTACTCTGGACGACTTTTGCATAACTGGTAAACCGTTAGAGATAGAGCAAATCTTACTGTACAAAAAATGTAGATCTTGCTAAAATACACAGTTAATGTCCAGGTAAATTTTCTTGTAGGGTGAACCATTTCGGAGATATTCTTTGTTATGTGTTTGACTTTCGGAAAACTTAAAACTTTCGTGAAGTGGATCATCGTTGTTAATTTTTTTATATGTTAAGTGTGCAAAGGGAACGCATTGTCAAAGCTTTAAAAGATTTGACTATCGCACAAAGCCTGCTGTATTCTAATGTTCCCCTTGCACCTACAAGGAAATTAGCAATAAAATAATTTGTACAAATGTTTATCCTAACTAACACAAAGAAGATATAGGAATGAGAGTTTGTAAGAATGGTTAGTGCAAGCGTAGAGAAAGTCGTGTGAGTGCAACACATCAGATTTTTTTTTTTTCATCGATTATGGGATACAGTTGTTGACAATGAGTAAACAAATGGATGACCTATAATCGCTCCACTCTTAGGTCCCCACTTGATGTAAACACAAGCCGTAAACAACTAACCTGCGATAGGCCGAAACCAAAGCACACCATAAAATACAGTTCGTTAAATGTTGGCTACTATCTGAGTTTTCAAGATGTAAGGTAACCCTGGTAAAGACTATTTGAATGTAACGTGATAGCAGCACTATTCCTAAAACTCCCGAGTAAATATCGTTCTGTTGCAACATAAAAACGTTATAAATCCACGTGGCGTGTTTGTGTTGGTAAGTATATAAATAAGTAACTAAGTAAGTGGCTGAGTAGGTGAGTGAGTAAGTGAATGAGTAAATACACGAGTAAATAAATAAATAAATAAATAAATAAATAAATAAATAATAATAATAATAATAATAATAATAATAATAATAATAATAATAATAATAATAATAATAATAATAATAATAATAATAATAATAATAATAATAATAATAATAATAATAATAATCATCTAATAATAATAACAATAACAATAATAGCAACAACAATACCCAGATCTAGTAAAAAGCATACAATATTCATACCTTTTTCAAATGTAAAGTTGTTATTCGTTCTTTCATTACCGGTCAACAAAAGAGAAAGGATTTACAAACCCATCGCATAGCGACCAAGCCTTAAAGCTTAAGCCTACTGTATTGGCCTGCTCCAATTGTACAAGAGTGAGTTGAGAAAGTCATGTGAGTGCTATTCCTACACAATTTTACTCGTCATGTAATTCGTATATAATTTAACTTCTGTATGTATTAAGTAGTCTTAGAAACCATAAGGCGATTCGGAGGTGAAAAATCTGAAAACTCAGAATTTACATTTGAATGATCTGAAACGTTTATCAAAGTATAACAATGTAATCGGGATGTCAGGGGTTCCGTCTAAACTTCCTTACCTATGGGTTTTTATCGGGAGTTTTCCCGGATTACCAGATAAATGTTAGGAAGGATTCACATCCCCGAATTTCCTGTACTTTCAATTCATTTCATGTTGTTTCCATCGACTTTTCAGGTTTGTATGTCAGCTGCGTTGCGATGGTGGTGAGTGCGCTCTGTAACTATGTTTCTCGGAGCCGAGGTGGCGTTGTGGTCGTCTGTCCTAGGGGGCACAAGCAGACTCCGTGTGCGAACCGTGTGTAATCCTATTAGAGACCCAGCGAGGCTCACCAGCTGCCGGTTGGGTTTATCATCTTATCCCTTTCACCCGAGATTTGGCAGGCAAAACCCGTATCAGCGTATTAGGCGCGGAATCTCCTACAATATGTAATCAATCAATCAATGGTCATGTGACATAAAGATCAAGCGCAACCCATGCTACTTAAAAATGCTCATCTTGTTCTTTATATCCTTCTACAGAATTTATTCTGTCGTTAACAAGCCACTAATGAACAAATGTTTGTCGCATTAGATTTGAAAGTGCGTTCCTAAATCAAACGCAACATAGACATAACGAACCCGCCACTGTAACACAATACACGTCTCTGTGTTAAAGAGTGCAAAGTTCGCATCAAGCGGAAGGAGGTAAATCCAACCTCTCCACTTTCGCAAACGTTGAAACGTTGCGGGTGAAACTCACTCCCGGAATGGAAGCGCCTACAAGTGACTGTCGCTGGGTACATGAGTTATGAATTTAATAAATGCCTTACGTAACACGTCTAACTTCGTTTCTGCTAAGCTGCTTGGAGTCATTGCCAAATCCTTTGCTTCTGTTCCTTTTCATGTATAGATTCTGCACCTTTCTTTTCCACTTTGTTTGATTCTATCCACCTTCACATTCCTTGTATCTACATCAAATTAAAATTTCTTCACCGTTTTTCTTCTTTTTTTACCCTCTCTACTAGGTATATAGTAGCTAGAGGAACTATTATATTCCACCCCAAAAAATCGATGTCCAGATTTGATACCGAAATTTAGATTTCAAATCGAATGGGCTTGATAAAGATACGTTTTAGTTTAATTGCCGGATGTGAGATTTGCGATAAGTGTTGAGTAATAACATAGGTAGATAATAGAGTAGGAAGTGTTTTAAGGTGAGCAAGATATGAGTAAATAATAGTCGTTAAATTTGCAGGATAAACGCATTATTGGTTTGAAATTAACGAGTCATGACGTCATACCACATAGTTTGAAATTCAGGTCTGCCAACCTTAAAAGTCGCGCGATATGTTTAATAAAATATAAGGTAAACATTGTTTAATCATAGAAAGGTAATTATATATTCGAAATTCAAAAATGAACATGTTATAATAGAAAGGGACATTTTTAAATTGTAAAAAGGAATGAAATAGCATTTTGGATACGAGGCTTTCTTTTGATGACGTCATGAAATTTAAAATCGGAAAGAACGTTTTCCTAGCGTGGGTACGCCAGGAAGTATGTTCACTCGCCCCAGACCGGTAGCGAACGTTGTGGTGCACACACGTGAGTGCGATTCCTCTGCGGGTATATATAAGTATCGAAAGTCGGCATAACTCCCGAAAGTGTCAGAGAGTAAAAAGATAAATAATATACAAAAGTACTTCTGGGGTAATCTGTAAAACATACCTACGCATACCCTGGATTAAAGAGATTTCATGCTGAACTAGCCGGAGCAAACATCACCATTCCGCATCAAAAGGGCGACACAACGTGAAACATCATCTTATATTCCGCTACAGATTTCACCGCAAATATGTTTTGGGGCCTCCTGAATAAAAGAAGCATTTTTAGAAAAAAGTCCTTGTGTGTGTGTGTGTGTGTGTGTGTGTGTGTGTGTGTGTGTGTGCGCGCGCGCGCGCGCGTGTGTCAGTTTGTGGGCAGCATAACTCAAAAACGAAAAGTCGGTTAAAAACCAGTTGTTAAGTTTAATATCTTTCAAGGATACGAGACGAAGGATGTGAAGAAAATTCCTCCACCCTAAACCACCCTTTATATGGAACACTTCTCGAAAGTTGATTTTCTCGAACATGGCTCTAACGATTTTTTATTAAAATGCCATATTTTAAAGATATATTTATGGCAAATGAAATGCATATTTTGAATTTTCGGCTGTAGCCCGCGTATTCCTTTTTACTGTGAATGACTCTTGTATAGCTGGCAAACCGTATGCGATAGACCAAGTCTCACTATACAAAAAATGTAGATATCGTTAAAACACATTTATGTCCTTATTTTGTACAGTGAACAATTTCGGAGATATTCCTTGTTATTTGTGTGAGTTTTTAAGAACTTCTGTCAATTGGAAAATCGTTACTCATTTTTGTATATATTAACCTCGCAAAGAGAACGGAGCCCAAAGCTTTAAAATATTTGAGAATCGCTCAAAGCCTACTGTATTTCCATATTTCCCTTGCACATACAAGGGAATAAGTAATAGGTTAATTGCCAAAAACGTTTGTCTCAGCTAACACGAAGAACATATGCGAATAAGAGTTTGTAGGAATGGTTAGTACAAGAGTAGAGAAAGTCGTGTGAATAAAATATGTCAAACATTTTGCTTTTTTGCTTCTGCGCATTTGAAGTACACTTAAAGATACAAACTGTGTTAACATATGTAGTATTCAAAAATTGCAATAAATGTGTCAATATTGCCTCTGTACTTGCTTCAGAATTTTCCCATTCCCACTAAAAATGCCCTTGATAGCGCACATAAGATAAGGTTATGTGGACGGAGAGAAACTATGTCACAGCGGCCATGCGGTCTTCCATACCTGTGCCCCTGAGGGCGGCACCTCCGGAGGAGGCGGTTAGACCATAGGAGATGGAAGGCAGAGTTTGTAGTGTTGGAACCTCCCCGGTGGTACCTACTAAAACCAGCAGCTGGCCCTTCTGAAGTCGAACTCACCCTTAATGGAGTTTGATGCCGGCGGCGAAGGTTTACAGAGCGCAAAAGATTAAGTGAAATGAGAATGAAGGGAGAACAAACTCGAGGATATAATAACCATTTCCAATAATCGCTTAGCAACGCGAAAAACTGAAGATTCCTACCCATGGGCGCTACTGGAACGCCCTGTATAGTGCAAAACAGAGAAGTAACGTTTAGTAATTTCAACTTGCAGTCTTACTATTAAACGGAAATGGACAGAGAAAGTCCTAAGTATTTTCCTTAGAGGAGTTTACACTTTCTAAGTTTCCTGCCTTGGCTTCACTAGCGTTCTTTAATGTAGAGATTTGTATGCGACCGTTTGATAGTGTCCAGTGTCTGACTCAGAACTTTGCATGATGTGTTTTCTTGCTGCAAGTTAAATTAGTAACGAAGTGCGCCCCCTCCACTCAAGCACATTACATATTCAAAGCCCTGCGCACGACATCCCCCCAAAGCTTTGCGCCACACTCATATATTTAATGATGATAACTTATTATTTAAACGCCCTAGAAAGCCGGCTTTCCTTAAATCTATAATGAAGAGGAAAAGCTAAGAAGGCAAGGTGTGGGCGTGATAGGAGAAAAGGTAAATCCTTCCACTGAGATTCAAGCGACTTGACTGCTAGGAACACCGAGCGTAAGCCAAAGGTACAGTCCACTACAAATGTTTGGTCATTTTCATATCTTTAGCATATTTCAATTACCTTTTGATACCTAAGTTAGGTAAAATGCCACATCATCCAATAGCTTCCAAAGTTTGAGTCTCATTGTCCTTTGCAATATTTTATCAGAAATGAACGTTTTGAGGCTCACTGAGTCCAAAAATATATTCGACACCGAGATTTCACTGAGAGTATAAGTATTTGAGGTCCTTTGGATCCGTAAAAGGTATTTTAAAAAGGTCGTGTGTGTGTGTGTGTGTGTGTGTGTGTGTGTGTGTGTGTGTGTGTGTGTGTGAAAGAGAGAGAGAGGGGGGAGAGAGAGTATAGTGTCTTCCAAGGTTGCGATACGAAGATTTTCTGGTAAATCCCCCTCCCCAACTAGCCTTTTACATAGAAAAGATTTTCAAATATTTGATGTTTACTTTCTCGACTATGTAGAGGAAGTTTTGCATTCCACTCAAAAGTTCTATGTCGAGATTTCACCGGAAATATGTTTTGAGGCCCCCTGAATCCAAAAACAATAATTTTTATAAAATGGTCCGTGTGTGTCAGTGTATTTGCCTGTGAACAACATAACTCAAAAAAAAAAACAAAACAAAAAAAAACAAAACAAAACAAAAAAAAAAAAAACGTGAAGTCGATTAAAAACCAAAGTTGGTATTTAAGTGTAACATCTTTTAAGGATGCGACACGAAGATCTTGAAGATCTCGATTGACATGAAGAAGATAAAGGAATAAGTGTTTGTAGGAATTGTTAGCACAAGGGTAGAGAAAGTAATATGAGTGCAGCACATTAGCTTTAAAAATACCTCTAAAGGACTGTGATTGAATAATAATAATAATAATAATAATAATAATAATAATAATAATAATAATAATAATAATAATAATAATAATAATATTATTATTATTATTATTATTATTATTATTATTATTATTATTATTATTATTATTATTATTATTATTATTATTATTATTATTATTATTATTATTATTATTATTATTATTATTATTATTATTATTATTATTATTATTATTATTATTATTATTATTATTATAATGAATGGGTTTTTATGTTACTTTGATTATTTTCAAGGCGTTCTGAGCAAATGAGAACTCCAAAATGAAAAATAACTTTTGTTTTGCTTATAGCAGCAAATTCATAATTACATATATCAACCTTCACATTTATAAGTCCACGTGATATTAACACACTTTAAAGCCTGTTAATGTGTGTTATGTCTTTACAAATGCTTGAACACTTGTCAGCCAGAGAACATTTTTCAATCATTCCATTGTTGTCACTATACATAGTTACCGAAAACAGAAAAGAACTCCAATGAAAAGGAACAAATATAATTGCTGAAATAACAAATAAACTGCTACAAATGCCTCTCATCAGGAAGTATGTAATTCAAAAATTAAGAATCAATATTAATAATGTATGGTATATACCTATTACATACATTCTGATGTGAAAGCCTCTTAATACAGTAAGCATGAACTATATTAATATAGGAACATTTGAAACACATGTATTAATTACATTTTTAAATTTTTTGTTGTTTTTATGCACTGTTGTATATGTAGCTTTTAATAAAGCTTTACGGTGACACTAATCTCGGTGGCTTATGTGACAGAGGATACGAAAATAAAGTTCAAGGTTCTGCATGAGTTTCATATCTTGGTTTCTTTCAGCATTTGCCTTATAACCGCATTTGCTTTATATTTAATAGCGTTTGCTATAGGCCAGGTTTTGCGTGTGTACGGGGTAGCATTATTGACTTTAAACACGTGTATATTTATTGCACAGTCTGGGTTTGGTACCAAAGAGTTTTCTATTCTTCATTAAGCTTGCCTTAAGTTGATTCTTTTGCATTGGATTTACATTATAAGTACCTTCTATCTTTTTGTCTAGTAGCGTTTTGAATTTTGCTTCTTTTCTTTGTTAATTTACCTCATTGTTGACCTTTAATTCATTTAAATGGCAATCATTTCTTTCAGCGACTTCGTATCCGTTATTTTCATTTGCATTAATATATATTTCTCCTTTTTCTTGTTCTTTTTCATCTTCGTAATCTTATTCTTCATATTCATAGTCACTGTCATGCTCATACAGTATGGAATTTTAATCAAAAAGTCTCTATCTTTATATACATGCCTCAACCTTCAACCCATGTAATTGAAAGTTTATTGCTGCCTGCCAGCTATAGAGTTAGTCATTCCCAATTATTAATTCTCTTACTAGACGTTGTATTACCAATGAAACAAAGTAAAATTCCCAATCATCTATGCATACTTTTATTAATGCCTGATATTTAACTATCTTTCTTCTTCCCTATAGCCGTGCTAAAGCAGACATTAGCGATGTTCAAATACTCAACTAGGTGTCAACAATTATTGAAAAAGTTCATCGCAAATTGCAGACGTGCTAGCCCTGGTGTGTAGTAACACTGTAACTATGGTCCCATACCTTTAGAACAATGTGTGGTGGGTTAACCATTTCCCTATAAGAGTGAAGCGGAGTAAGTTTCTGGTCATTCACTTGTTTGTCCACATGATCAGTGACCCGAACCCTCCTTGCGGGTTATGTCGTCTAGGCAACCAGGGTCGCTACTTTTCCATCGTGTAGCTCCTCAATTCGCCCCTCAGGGACCAACGAGGCTGAGTGTACCTCGGACCAGGCCTTCCAGCGAGACTGGTACTGGGAATTGAACCTGGACACTCCGCGCTATCACTGCGCTGCGCAATAGAATAGTTAAAATTTGACGTTTCGTCCTCAGCTGTAGCAAACATCCTCAGGGGAGAAAATTGGCAGGAATGGCTGGGTTCATAATACAACACAACGACTTGTTGGAAGGCTGAGGACAGCCCTAAGGTATGCTTCAATAATTATGCATAAGGCAATGTAAACATGTGAAAAGCCAAAAAATATACAATTTTAATTTGAGCGATCACAGTGTAACGTAACATAACGACCACATACATCTCTATCAGAAATTTGCATTTGTTTCAGAGATATTAATGCCTTTGTTCTGTATTTATATTTTTGCCTTTATCACACCATTATAAAGAACCCTTTACATTTTGGTATTTTTCGATGTTATACATATCAGGCCAGGAAAGTATTTTATAAAAATAATTTACGCATACAATTTTAAAAATTGTTTTGTAAAGTAGTCATTCATGAAGTTTTGTTAACGTTAGAAGTGAATCGGTGAAGTATTTTAAATAATAAAAATATCTGATATGTTGCACTCACATTACTTTCTCTACTCATGTATAAACTGTTCTTAACAGCACTTATTCCACTATATACTTCATGTTAGCCGACATAAACAATTGCTATTTGTCTTGTAGGTGATTAATATGGAAATACAGTAGGCTTTGAGTGATAGTCAAATATTTTAAGCTGCCGCTATGTGATGACTTTGAAATTCATTCTCTTTGCACAGCCAAGAGATAAAGTGAATAACGACTACCAATTTGAGAAAAGTATAAGTAGTGCTAAATAACAACCAATATCTCCGAAATAGCACATTCCACAAAAAAGAAAGGAGGAAGGGAGGGAGAAGAAGGGAGGGGAGGGAAGGAGAGGGAGAGGGGGAGAGAGAAAGAGAGAGAGAAAGACAGAGAAAGAGGTAATGAAGGCAAGGAAGGAAAGAATGACTGGAAAAAAGAAAGAAGTGCACGAGACATAAATTGAGTTTTTATGCATTTTGTGTAGTTGGACTTTGTCTATATGCAAAAGTCACCCAGATTGTAGAGAGCTTCTGAGAACATTTCCAGAAAATTCAAGATATACATTTCATTTGTCATAAAATGTACTAAGCTCGAAATCGTTAGAGCCATTTTCAAGGAAACCAAAATTTTCGAACAATTTTCCATGCAAAGGATAGTCTGGGAAGGGAGTATTTTCATGCAAACTTTTCTCTCAAATCCTTGGGAGATGCTAAAGCTAGGTACCGACTTTTCCTTTTTTTTTTTTTCTTTTTTTTTTATTTTTTTTTTTTTTTTATTATTATAAGGATTCAGGGGATCTCGAAAGATGTAAATCCGTTGAAGTCTCGATATCGAAGTCATGGGTGGAATACGATACAATAGTTACTTCTACTCACTATACGCGGTAGAGAAAAAAGTTTTGAGAAAAAACAGTATTTTAATTCGAATGTGTGGTACAGTATTGTTTAGTTGTGTGTCAAAGGCTGCACAATGATAAATATTGCCGATATTTGTAAATGAAAAGCTCCAGTTAAAATCGTGAAGTATAAATACAGTCAAAGCCAAAAAATTCAATCTTTATACCTCCTCCTGACTTTTAACCAGCTTATCTGATTGAAAGTAGAACTTGTAAAATGTCAGGTGGCTTGCTTCTTAGCGGCTGCTGGTCAGGGTGCAACGGCCCTTATGCACCGTTAGCGCACTGTGTCCAAAAACGTCTATTACAGGGGTTACCTTTTAAATTCTAAATTCCAAGCATCTCTTCGATGTAATGTGTAGGACCTCAGCCTTAGCTGATAGAGGATGCGGTTTCATATAACAGTGGATGGTAACCTATAATCTGGAATGGTGGGAGGGGCTTCTCAACTGCTTTGTTGTGATTGGCTATTGTGTTGATCATCACAAAGCCACTGTAGAGCAGGCAGCTAAGCCTATTTTAGCTTAAATCCATGTTCTCTATTGAAGTTAACGGGATGCATATATTTCTATGGTTTCTCTGAACATTGTTTGGTGCTTTCAAGGACTTCTGTTATCTCGAAAATAATGTCCCATTGGTCTAATATAACAGCATGATCTGGAACGTCTGATTGGTCTCTGTAACTAAGGAGACATTTTTACCTAAAATTCGATGTCGAGATTTCACCGGAAATATATGTTTTGAGACCCCTGAATCCAAAAAAAAAAAGCATTTTTAGAAAAAGGACCGTGTCTATGTGTCTGCCTTGTCTGTCTGTGGACAGCATAACTCAAAAACGAAAAGTCGTTTAAAAACCAAAGTTGGATTTAACTTTAATTTCTTTTAAGGATGCGACACGAAGATTTTGAAGAAAATAGCCCCACCCTAAATTACCCTTTACATGGAAAATTGTTTCAAGAATTTTGATTTTCTTGAAAATAGCTCTAACGATTTTAATTAAAATGTCATATGTATAAGATATTTTTATGACAAATGAAATGTAAATTTGGAATTTTCTGGCCATAGACCCCATAGTCGTATTTACTCTTGACGACTTTTGCGTAACTAGTAAACCGTTAGAAATAGACCAAATCATACTATAAAAAACATGTACATCTTGCTAAAATACACAATTTATGTCAGAATAAATACTCTTGTAGGGTGAACCTTTTCGGAGATATTCCTTGTTAGGTGTGTGAGTTTCGGAAAACAAAACTTTCGTGAAGTGGAACATCGTTGTTCATTTTTTATATGTTAAGTGAGCAAAGTGAACGGGATATAAAAACTTTAAAAGATTAATTGACTATCGCACTAAGCCTACTGTATTCCAATAAGAGTATAAGCAATAAGATAATTTGTAGACATGTTTATGTGAACTAACACGAAGAGTTTGTAAGAATGGTTAGTACAAGAGTAGAGAAAGGCATGTGAGTGTAACACATCAGATTTTTTATTTCTTAGACTTCAAAGAGAACGGAACTTTAAAACTATTTGACTATATTTAAAGCCTGTTCTATTGTCGTGATTCCCTTGCATCTTCAAGAAAATCCGCAATATGATAAAACTAATCTTTGTCTGATTTTGTGAACATTTTCAGGTCACCCTTGTGTAAGATTGATGAAGGTTTAATAGTGTTATTGTTAGAGTATGGACGTAAAACAAGTTATACTTAATAACATCGACTGTGAAAGCCTACGATCAATAAAGGGCAGCTTTAATAAAACAGTAACTTTGGAGCTGAAGGCAGTTAACTTTTGTTAGGGACTGTGTAGGTGGATGGGACGAGGTGGAGGACCTAATGGATTTAGGTGCAGAGGAAAGTAACCCACGGACATCATCTACCCTTAGAGGCCGTCCGCCGTTGCTATTCCCACTATGTCTCGTCAAGAACCACACCACCATATCCGGTAACCTGGGAGGTCACAGCCATGTCGTACGTGTGTCGCATCCGAATGTCCAACAAAAATCCCAAACTGGACCACGTTTATCTAAATGTTCTCAATGGGCACCACTGTACCTTGGGGCGTAATTGCAAGTCTCCACAGAGACCCATACAGTTTCATCAGTACTGTCAAGTTTCGCTTACATTTCTAAAGGGAGATAACGTGGTCTTTAAACTAGAAGACTTAACCTCATAATCATATACCTAATTTGAGCACAAATTATTTTACAAGATGATACAATATTTGAGTTGCTCAAACCACAAATTAAATCACTACATTGTAACAAAATGACAAATTTCACTGCAGTTGTATCTTTTATCACTTCCACCCAAAAGTTCGATGTCAAAATTTCACCAGAAATATGTTTTGAGGCCCCCTGAATCCAAAAAAGAACTGTGGACAGCATAACTCAAAAACGAAAAGTCTGTTAAAAACCAAAGTTGGTATTTAAGGTTAATGTCTTTTAAGGATGCAACACGAAGATTTTGAAGTAAATTCTTTCACCCTAAACCACCCTTTGCATGGAAGATTTTTCCAAAATTTTGATTTTCTCAAAAATGACTAATGATTTTAATCAAAATTCGGTATGTTTAAGATATTTTTATGGTAAATGAAATGTTTATTTACATTTTCTGGATATAGGCAATGTAGTCCTGTTTACTCTAGGTGACTTTTGCATAGGCTGGCCCCGTAGCGCAGTTGGTAGAGCACCTCCTGCTATGCAAGGGGTTCCGGGTTTGACTCCCGGTAGGGGTAGGAATTTTTCTCCAGCCAGGATTATTCCTCATCCTTCCCTGAGTCTCGAGGTATAATTGCGGCGCCGTGGCTTAGTGGTTAGACCGCTCGCCTACCACCTAGGCGGGACCCGCATATGGTATTCGTGGTGGACGTCTGGGCGGGTTTTCTCCAGGTTCTCCGGTTTCCCCCGCCATTCATTCCACCAATCATCCAATTCGCCTGCATTTCATACCATGCTCTTCCTCACTATCATACCTGTTGCTGGGCTGACCACCTGCTTCCAGGTCTTCACTCTGTCCGGTCCAGAGGTTGCTCTGCTCCCCGACAGGCGCCTAACCCTAGGCACTGGCTTTAAGTCCTGGGGGGGTGTAAGTCCTACATAAGGGGAGGATAATCAGGGAAAGAAGAAGAAGACTTTTGCATAACTGGTAAACCGTAAGATAGACCAAACCTTACTATACAAAAGACATATAATTTATGTCCAAATAAATTTCTTTATAGAGTGAACCATTTGAGAGATATTCCTTGTTATTTGTACAAGTTTTGGAAAACTTAAACTTTCGGCTGATGGAACACCGTTATTCATTTTTTATATGTTAGCCGTGCAAAGAGAAGGGAATTTAAAAGCTTTTACTATCACTCAAAGCCTTTTTTTTTTTTTTTTTTGGTTTTGCTTTTGGTTAACGTCCTCCAACGTAGTGTTATATCAGAGGGTGAAAGAATGAAACCGTTGAAACGATGCTCAAATGAGCTCGAGGTTTATTGAGCTTCAAGTTACTCGACCTTCCTCTTCTCAGGATAAGAGAAAGCCTCGGAAAAGCCTTATCCAGGTAACTTGCCCTAAGCGAGTTCGAACCCTCGACCTGTTGGACGTGAGGCAGACACGCTACCACCACGCTGCAGAGACGGGCTTCTTCTACTTGCAAGGAAATACGCAATAGAATAGTTTTTGCAAAGGTTTATCTCAACTAACAGGAAGAAGATATAGGAATAAGGGTTTGTAAGAAAGCTTACTACAAGAGTAGAGAAAGTTATAAGAGTGCAACACATAAGATTTTTCTCCATAATTTTTTATACATTATAATAGAGGAATAACTTGTAACTGGTTTAATATCTCCGCACTATCTTTTCTATCCCAAATCGCATTTCAGTAACTTGCATTCTTTCTAAACTTTGTTGTTTAAGAGTCCATGTTTCGCTTCCATATAGGTGTCGGTTTAACCAGAACATTATAATCTTATTCTTGTGTTTTTTCGCCATTGAACATTTAAATGTATTAATTTATAATTCCTGTCACTGTTATAAATGTCGATGTTTTTCTATTATGTTCTTTTCATCTTCATATGACAAAGTACAACCTAAATATTTGAAGGTATTCACTTGTTCTAAAATTTTATTATTTATTACTATTTTACTACAAATGGGATATTCGGCTTTGAATACCATAACTTCACCTTTTTCTGTAGAGATGTTCATTTCAAAATACGTGAGTGTATCATTTAAGGTCTTGACTGGTTTCTGTAGGTCATCTTCAGATACTGCTACCAGAATTTGATCATCAGTAAGTAGTAATGCACTTAATTTTATGTATATATTAAAGAGCGATGGTGAAAGTGTACAACCCTGTCGTACTCCTCTTGTAATTGGTTTGTATTCTCTTATTTTATCTTCAATTTTTATTGCCATTATGTTTTCATCACATATGTCTATTAATACTGACATAGTTGATTAAAGGATTTTATAATCCATCAGAATTGTTAACAAAATATTCCTATTTACTCTGTCAAAAGCTTTCTCATAATCCATCACTTTGTTATCTTTCCAAATTTTGCACAAAAACACAGTTCTCTTCTACTGAGTTAACACAGTCCTTATTCTTTTGTGGTATTACAACTCACGCTGTTTTCTTTTCGTAACCTCGATTCAATCCTTTCAATGTCTTCTTCAATTTCTTTATCTCTGATACACTAACTCCGACGATACAATCAATCGACGCTCGTGAAATCTTCACTTCGACGAAACGTACGCGCATATAGTTGTCTCGCACACACTAACACACTTACCGACTTATGTCTGTAACCCCCTCTCTCTCTGCTGTTTCCTGGCCTCTTTATATAGCGGGAATAACGTCACACAGACTTTTCCAAGTTCTACAGTCACACTGGATACTCCTTGAATGCTCTGGAGAGCCCTTTGTGTGGTCGCTTGATTGTTGTTAGTCACGTGTCTGCTCGCATGGGTGGTGTGGGGAAGCTTGACCTTGAGCTCCTTTGATATGCGCCGCGCCCTTTCGTGTTACGTATACACAAACAGTCGCAACCTGACCTGCTGCGCCTTTGTTTGTTGGCCGCTCTGGTATGTGGTGTCAAGCAGCTTAGGCGCGACCATCCTTTGTTGTCCGCCGCGGACAACTGCTCGATAGCTTTGCTCGAGCAAAGAGGGCGAGCTCGAGGAATGTTCTACATTAACATTTTCTACCGTTTCCATCATGTTTATGCACCATAGTGATTCACATATCAGTGTAGCCAACTAGTGTTAACCGAAAGTCACCAACTTTCGAATTATAATACACTAGTAAGCCATTAAACCAAAATAAATACTATAATTAACTAATTAAAAGTTAATTGCACAGTATTTAATAATTTTAAAAGAAAAATTCACTCCCATAGACAGAAGAAAAATCTGATTTGCTGCACTCACATGACTTCCTCTACTCTTGTACTAACCATTCTCACAAACTCTTATTCCTATATCTTCTTCGTGTTAGTTGAGATAAACATTTGCAGAAATGATCTAATTGCTTGTTTCCTTTAAGGTACAAGGGGGGTATGGGAACACAGTAGGCTTTGAGTGGTAGTAAAGCTTTCAAATTCCGTTCTCTTTGCACGCCAAACATACAAAAATGAATAACGAAAGTATAAGCTTTCCAAAACTCACACAAACAACAAGCAATATCTCCGAAATGGTTCACTCTACAAAAAAATTATTTTGACATTAATTGTGTGTTTCAGCAAGATCTACATTTTTTGTATAGTAAGATTTTGTCTCTCACGCTTTACCAGTTATGTAAATAGGACTTCATGGGCTATAGCCAGAAAATTCAAGATATACATTTCATTTGTCATAAAAAGATCTTAAAGACATGGCATTTTAATCAACATCGTTAGAGCCATTTTTAAGAAAATCAAAATTTTCAAAACATTTTCCATTTAAAGGGTAGTTTATATTGAAGCAACTTTGTTCAAAAAGTTCGTATCGAATCCTTGAAAAACATTAAACTTAGATACAAACTTTGGTTTTTAACCAAAGACTGACACACACACACACACACACACACACACACACACACACACACACACACACACACAAACACACATACACACACGGACCTTCTTCTAAAAAACTTTTTTTTTATCCAGTGGGCCTTAAAACATATGTTTCCGGTGACATTTCCGGTATTTCTCGATATAGAATTTTTGGGTGGAATACAATATTTATTCTACTTTACTACACGTAGTAGTGAATAAAATTTTATGGTCTACTTGTACCCCAGTTCTACATTTAAAACAGTCTTCTACATCGTTTTACGTAAACGAAGCTTGAATTAATTCAGACTTGCTTATCTTTGTCACAAAGTAACCGCTGCTGTGAGCTCTAAACTCAGTCAATATCACCTGCATCAGACAAGCGGAGGACCTGGCTACATACATTTGAAATTAAAGAGACTTTACCAAATGCGTTTAAAACCAGTTCTTAAAACTGCACCTGTTGGTAACATAGTGGCGAAGTGCTGTTTGAAATACCTTCGATTGTACGGCAAACAATTTTCACGTTTTCATGCTTTAAAAATTGCTGTGCAGTAAAAGTTCTTATTGGAGTTTATACTTGTCATATGGTTTTTCTGCTTTCTTAAGTGCTACTGAGCAGGTGCCCCTGGTTTGTTCAACACAATCAATTTCAATGCACTCAATTTGAGACGGTGCATGTGGCTATGTATGATAAGGTTCACTCTTGGAAAAGAAGGTGCAAAGAGTATGCGTCTGCTATAGTGTCATTCTTTGCACTTATCCACAATTTACTCGTGAATAAAATGGAGTCACTTACAGCTTTGCTTATCTGCATATTTGTTGAAAGAATGGTCCATAGAATGAAAGCTGTTATGATAATACTATTAATGATAATATTATTGATAATGATGATAATGATATTGATATTAATGATATATATGATATATATTGATGCATAGTGATATTAGTATTGATAATAATATTATTGATGATAATAAGGGTAGTAATAATGGCAATGTTGATAATAATGATAATAATGATATTAATATTGATAATATTATTGATAATGATCAGGATGATAATAATGATGATGTAATGATGATTATGATAATAATAATGATGAAAATAATTATTATAATGTTAATAATAATAATAATGATGATGATGATGATAATAATAATAATAATAATAATAATAATAATAATAATAATAATAATAATAATAATAATAATAATAATAATAATAATAATAATAATAATAATAATAATAATAATAATAATAATAATAATAATAATAATAATAATTACTACCAGGAGACACTGCAGTCCTCGTATTCCCAAAATGCATTATCGACCTGATAAATATCACAGCTGTCAATACGCAATATTACTATTAAGTTGAGCAAGTTCTTTGCTTTAATCTAGCGTGAATACACATTCCAGGGTTGGCACCAGTATCGTAAGCACGAATAGAAACACGACTCAGATATAGCTGTGTACCTGGAATTGTTTACTGACGCACTGACTCACTGCGTTCCTGCTGGGAGCTGGTGAACAAATTGTATACTCCAGCAATAAGCAAACCCTAAACATCGAAGGTTTGCGAGTTTGGAGAGTATCGAGTTATCGACAGGTTCGAGATCCCATTGCTAGGTGAGTGGATCGTGTAACGCACACCGAGTGAGGTAATTTATCGGATCATTTCGTGTTGTACATTTGCGGCCCATTTGCACCACGAGGAAGAAATGCGTGTTTCAGCTTGCATCCAGGTGCTTAGCGAGCACAAGTAAAATAAATAGTAATCGTGAAGTTTAGTCTGGCGGAAAGAGGTTTAATGAATCGGTGTCAGTATGTGGCAGACGCCCGCCAGTGTGACGCCATTATGGCAATCCTACACGTGCGGCTCCGTCTACCGCAGCGAAAACTCAACTTGAATGCACTCGTTAGCATTCATGTATGCTAGTAAACACGTGTTGTTCCGTGTTTACAGGCGCCCTCTCTCGTACGGAGTGGGCGGCAAACGAACCGTCAACTTGAGAAGCGACTGATTAACTCATTTCGTTCTGCCTCACCAAAAATCACAACATTAATAATAATAACCACTACCCGGATTATGATGACGTCATCTAATTGTTTTTGCGCGGAGTCACAGGCAATGACCCAACAGTGGTTGGGAAGGCACTGCAATTCGTCGCCAGTAGGGCTAGGAAGTTCATGCATTTGCATGTTTTTTCATAGGGGTTAAAAATGCATGCTTTTACATTATGTGCACGAATTACGGAATTTTCAGTCATTTGGACATAATTTTATGGTGCATGTAACTGCATATTTTCTTGATTTTTTGATAAATGCATATTATTTCAATACTATAGCCCCTATATTGCATATTTTAATGATTTTTATGGCTTTTTATTACTTTTTTCTATCTGGATAATATTTTTCATATGGCAGTACTGCACATGATGATGCAATTCACGAAGATTTCAATATTATTGCCCCTATATTTCATATTTTAACGATTTTTATGCTTTTTTATTTTTTCATCTGTATAATACTTTTCATATTGGTAGCATTTCTGAGACAATGGTTCTTTCCGATTGGTGGATAGATCTGTGTCCAGTACGAAGATAATTTTTGTTAAATCTCCTAAAAGAGTTAAGTTGTTTGGATCAACAGCAACTAATATCTGACTTCTTCCTGCACCAGTGTTAATCGATGGGGAACATGGATCGATGCAGTTTTATATTATGCTGAGCACATAGAAATAGCCGAAGAGGTTGTTAATTCATTGGACTCAAAAGATGCTTCATCAATAGAAACTGTGCAAAATATTCTGTCAGGCACTGGGTTAAAAGAGGACCTTGGTTTCATATCTGCCCATTTTTCTTTCTTACCAACAGCCATAATGGCATTGGAAGCTGTAGGATCTCCTTTGCATGAATCACTGTCTCTGGAAAAGGGGGAAAAAAAAACTATATGTGATCTAAGTTTGGTTCCTGGTAGCATAGGACAAAAAGTGAAAGAGAAAGTGAATTATGTAATTTCAAAAAATTCTGGTTATAAACAGAAGAAAACCATGTCTCACCAAGAGACTTGACTCTCTCTCTCTCTCTCTGTGTGTGTGTGTGTGTGTGTGTGTGTGTGTGTGTGTGTGTGTGTGTGTGTGTGTGTGTGTGTGTGTGTGTGTGTGTGTGTGTGTGAAGCAGTTAGCATCATTTAAATATGCCTGATATCTTGTGATGTGGAGTTTTTCACGTTACAAAAGTGTTTTGCGAGACAACAGACGATGCTTTACAGTTGAAATTTTGTGCAAAGTGTTGGTTGTGAACTGCAATTTAGCAGTTAATACTAGCAGCGGGACTACTTCTGCTTCAAGTTCTAAAGAATAAGGTAACTTTATTTATTATTTATACTAACTCGTCTTGTCTACTGCAAAGGGACATTAATTGTTTTAATTAAATAGTGCATATTTCTTGGCATATTTTCAAGTTTTTAAGAGCATATTTGCATGCATATTTCAGTGTTTTTTAGGGCATGAGCTTCCGAGCCCTAGTTGCCAGTATTGGGTTTGCTAAACAACTTTAACTTTTATTTCCTTCTTGAGTTTTTCTAGGCTTTTAGAATATGTTTATCCCACTTTATACCTGGGCGACCGAGCTTCCTTTGTTTGGTGTTTATTTTGTTTACTTTCTTTTTTTGGAGAAACGTGTTTTGTAAAAGAAAACTGAGTAATATATTGTAATATAAAATGCATAGCATAAAAATCTTATCCATGAACAACCACATATACATACCGAGTTTCGCTGTGATTGGTCTCACACACACCCACCCATCCACCCCCCCCCCCCCCCACACACACACACACATACGCACACACACACACACGCGCACACACACAAATATCCATTTTGTATATATAAATTATGAGTTGTTTGAAAAACAGTTATTAGAGAAGTTGATTAAAAGTGAGTAGAGAAAATAGTGTGAATGTAATACCTAGCGACCGCCTCCGTAGCGCAGTTGATAGCGCGGAGGACCCGAGTTCGATCCCCTGTATCAGCCTGGTTTTAACTTTTTATTGTTTTGAAGCTTAGACGTTTGAGATTTCTCAGCTTTTATCTTTTGACTTCGGGCCCAAATGATCTTGTTGCTCGCAGACCCTTAAACCCCACTCACTCTCTCACTCACTCACTCACTCACTCACTCACTCATTCACTCACTCACTCATTCACTCACTCACTCACTCAGTCACTCACTCACTCACTCACCCACTCACTCACTCACTCACACACTCACTCACTCACTCACTCACTCACTCACTCACTCACTCACTCTCTCGGAAAAAAGAAAGTTAATAGATCAGCTGTTATTTTTATTTCAACCTTCTCGCTGTAGAACGCTCATTTTCGTCTTATAAGATGGTCTTATCTGACAAGCGAGGCTGTTTCTCAATGGAAATATTAGAAAAGGTGTCAGTGGTTTACTGTGAGTCTAATTATTGACATGTACAATAAAGACATTGTCAAATGCCTTGGCTATTCACCTATATTTATAATTTAAAAAGCTATTTTGATTTGTTATACAACCCATTTTAGGTACCTTAGTTAAGATTCTTAGGAACTAGAAGTCCGTGGTATAATGATTGTCAATCCTAATCAATCATCGAACTTCAATTCATTGATATCGATAATATTAGACGCATGGTGCGCGGCTTGAGTGTTGTTTGGTAATTAAATGAAACATGTTTGTAGCTCAAAAGAATTTAATGTATTTTATTTACACCAAAGATAAATTCTGTATTTTGAGGAGATTTGCTTTTTTTGTATAGTAAGATTTGTTCAATCGCCTACGATTTATCAGTTATGCAAAGGTCATCAAGAGTAAACAGGACTATATGGGCTATATTCAGAAAATTCAAAATATACATTTCATTTCTCATAATAATATCTCAAAAATACGGCATTTTAATTAGAATTGTTCGAGCCATTTTGGAGAAAATCAAAATTTGCCATGTAAAGGGTAGTTTAGAGTGGAGGTATTTTAAATACTAACTTTGGTTTTTAATCGACTTTTTGTTTTTGAGTTATGCTTGTCACACACATACACACACACACACACACACACACACACACACACACACACACACACACATACACACACACCGACCTTTTCATTATTTTTTTTAATTCAGGGGGCCTCAAAACATATTTCCGGAGAACTCCAGACATGTCATTTTTAGGTGGAATATAATACTTCCTCTACTTACTATACGTAGCAGTAAAAGTAAGTGTAAAAACACTTGTGAAATTAAAATCGTGGGATACAGTTGGCGACACTGTCTATTGTACAAAACAAAAGAATAACCAGGTGATAATTTGTATATGATAATTTAAGGCCTCTATATATGCAACAGTCAAAATAAAACTTGGTAGAATTGAGGAAAAACAAACAAGCAGTGTTTAAGAATGAGAAACAAGTGAATAGCGCCAGTAAGTGCTATGGACGCTTCTTTAGAACGCAGACCTCTAAGTGTATACTTGAAAACCGTCGCGGTATGCTGAAAATTGTTTTTGATGTACAACTGAAGCAAACGCAGACATTCTCAGTTGGGTCGACAGAACGCAGATGTGGGAAGCCTTAAATGATAGGCGAGGCCATTACTCATGTCGACATAAGAAGAAAATAACTGCCGCGCGACGAGAAAAAGAAGAATCCACTCGTCTCCTTATTTCCAAGCTATGTTGTTTATCTTCTTACGCTCCGGAGTTCTTTATAATCGTCTGCTAGAAGTCAACGTATTCGATGCTGCAGGACTGGAGGTTAGACAAACAGCCAATGATATAGCTCAGGGTGAAAGACCAGCTGCAGGAGACTATGACTTCTGCCTTTAGTACTTCATTGACAGCACCAGCAGTTAACTAAACAAATCTTCATGACCTGTTCTGTAGGTTTAACGTCCTTTAAGCGGTTAGTCATGTCAGAAAATTAATGATATGGATGTAATGATACTTAAATGAGCCCGGGGTCCATAGAGCCTGAAGTTACCAGCAGGGTGGCCAGGTCTATTGTTTTTTCAGATCTGCTTCTTTGCAAATCTACTGATCTAGTGCAGAAAACTGAATACACTTCAAAATCTCCTGCTTTTTACTTTCTCTGCTGGTAAGTAGGGGAAGTATTGTATTCCACCCAAAAATTCGATGTCAAGATTTCACAGAAAATATGTTTTGAGACCTCCTGAATAAAAAAAAGCACTTTTAGAAAAAGGTCCGTGAGTGTGTGTCTATGTATCAGTCTGCCAGTCTGTGGACAGCATAACTCAAAACCGAAAAGTCGGATAAAAACCAAATTTGGTATTTAAGTTTAATGTCTTTCAAGGACGCGACACGGAGATTTTGAAGAAAACAGCCCCACCCTAAACTACCCTTTACATGGAACATTTTTCGAAAATTTTTATTTTCTTGAAAATGGCTCTGAAAACTTTGATTAAACTAGCATATGTTTGAGATATTTTGATGATAAATGAAACGTATATTTTGAATTTTGTAGTTATAGGCTATGTAGTCCTCTTTACTCTGGATAACTTTTGAATAACTCGTAAACCGTAAGAGATAAACAAAATCTTAATATACAAAAAATGTAGGTCTTGCTAAGACACAATTTATGTCCAAATAAATTTTTTTGTAGAGTGAACGATTTCGGAGATATTCCCTGTTATTTGTGTGAGTTTCGGAAAACTTAAAACTTTCGTGAAATGGAACATCGTGCAAGGAGAACGGGATCTCATACCTTTAAAATATTTGACTACCTCTCAAAGCCCACTGTATTCTAATATTCCTCTTACACCTACAAGGAAATAAGCAATACGATGGTTTCTGCAAGTGTTTATCTCAACTAACACAAAGAAGATATAGTGGTAAGAGCTTGTAAGAACGGTTAGTACAAGAGTAGAGAAAGTCACGTGAGTGCAACTCATCAGGTATTTTAAATTATATAAGTAATAAAAAAGTTTCCAACTTACGTCTCCGTCAACCAGTTTTAATAGTTAGTTGCTGACTTTAGTACCCCTGCAGTAAATACCACAGCTGCAGATAAATCAATAGATGGATGTTGGTTGAATTCAACACATGTACCAGAACAGTGTTCTTCGCACGGCCTATGAAATAATAACCAGTTTGTGGTTTTAAGGACCTGCAGTTTAATATATCGCACAGTTTCAGCACCAGTATGTTAGCTAGAGCCTAATGAATATTATACAGGATATTCGCATTATCAATTGTAGGTGAATATCTCATAAATTAATGGGAAATAATTTCAATGTTTACGCATGGTTACGTTTTTAAACGGGACCCTGCTACTCTTTGTCCACTGTGCGACAAACTTTTGTAGATCCGTCACGTGCTGCTAGAGTGCGGGTGCACGTTATCACCCCCGCCCACTGACCAAGACAAGGAGAACCAGACCAGGCGGATGGCACGGAGTATATATTGTAGTACATACAATTGAATGGGAGGACGAATATTTTTGTTTTCAAAATGAGGACGATAAAGTTAAGTTCTTGATTTGCAAGACTGGTAGTTGCAAATTTATAATATTTCCCTTGACTACGTTCCGTGTTAACTATAAATGTTATTCTGCTGGAAAAATATAACAAACTTTTGAAGCAATTGTGCGACACATTATCTACACAATTTGAAACATTTGAAAGCAAAATCTAATTATTTTGCACTTTTGAAGTTTCCATGTAGTGTAGCTTTACAGGAGCTACAAGATACAGGGTTTCCAACATTTAAAAGTAAAATTATCGTACCAACCACTCAAAATTATAGATTTGGATTCATAATTATCGTACATCATAAAGCAAACTCTACAACAATAAAAATATCAGTATAATACTTATGAAAATATAAGAGTAATGATATTTATTATATCCACTTACAAGATTGATGACCTCAACAAATATTACAACTTTAGCATTTATGTTTCTCGCACTATTCATCTGAAAGTTCAGCTTCCTCAACCGTTGCAGCATTCTACAAGTTTGTTGTTGAGATAGACCTTAACATCTTCTCGGTGACTTGCAGATTTTAAGATCTACCACGTTCTTTCATAAGTTGAGACGACAAAATGAGTTCATTTACCGCATCTAGTGCCAATCTGATTCTAACTTTGGTTTTTATTAAACCCAGTATAGAGGAAAAAAAAAAAAAAAAAAAAAAAGAGAGAGAGAGAAAAACCTCTTTCACAAAAAGTGCTTCTGTAGGGCAAGGAAACCACTGATAATGCAAAGGCCGCTAGTTCTTTGAAATCAGTATTTCCACCAAGGTGACATATGTTTAACAGCACTCCAGAAACTGTCAGGTTCAGGCATGTTCTTTATTTCACACGGAATATCACGTATTCCGAGTTTTCTACATTGATGATCAACTTTCTGAACAGTGTCTTCTTCATTGAGATTATCAGATCTGGGCACACTGGCAATAAGAAGATAAAGGGTAGCAGGCTTAGTAGGGTTGGAAACAGCTGCCTTACAGGGGTGGAGACTGGCCATGAGAACAAAATTGGTGTCGTTATTTGTAATTAGTTTCATTTCGCTGGTGTGACAAACCAGTGAAAATGATATTTCGCCGATATCGAACGGTGATTCATGCATTCAAATTCATAATTGTTTTGTTGTTTAACGACGCTGTCAATTGCCAGGATCACATCAGCGTCGCTGGTGTGCCGGAATTTCGTCCCGCAGGAGTTCTTTTACATGCCAGTAAATCTACTGACATGGAGCTGACGTTTTTAAGCACATTTAAAAACCATCAGCCTGGGCCGGGTTTGAACCCGTGACCTTGGGATCAGTAGGCCAGCGTCTAACCAACTGAGCCACCCAGACCGACTCTCAAATTCATACATTCAAATTATCGTACGGATTGACAACCATTGTACAAGCATTAAAATTATCGTATGCCCCCATAATTATGGTACCAGTTGGCAACCCTGACAAGATATGAAACTACTTACATTGCAGAATTCCACGACCGTAAAATGTTCTAAGAAAGAACAGTCAGCTCAGGTGTCGTGGCATCAAAAAGATGATAACGAAGCAGTTATGAGTATTGAGCGAGTTTATCGTCAGAGTTAGTGTCTGAGAGACAGAGAAAGTTAACAAAGGGAGTGAAATGAGTGAGTCAAGGTTAGGAGAAGAAAACAGTTATGAGTTGTAATATTACGAAAGACTGTAGAGGGTGTTAACGTCATTAAAAGAGCACTGTGTATTTGTGCATTCAGTTAGAGGAAAATTAAGTGAGCAGAAAGTAATTGGTCTGAACTTTTGTCGTTTTGTCACTTGGTGTCAGAAGTGTGATTTTTTCAAATTGTCATTTTGTCACAATATGTTTATCTGGCTTGTAAGGGGAGGGTTATCAGGGTTTCAAAGAACAGTTTGGACAAGTGAGTAGAGAAGGTCATATGAGTGCACACACCATATTTTTGTATTCATTTGAAAGATATTCACCTGTAATATTTTGTATGTTACATCCTATATATGACTTTAATTTTGTTTATTGAATAGGAATTAAGTACTGGGTTGAAGTTTTTTATTTATTTTATGAAACTAAATTTATTTTCCCTTTATGTGATTAATTCCATTGGATTTGTGACAGACTGTTGGGTCACAGCCAAGCTTTTGCAATAAGCCCTCTTGATTTAAATACCCCCACTTGCAGTCACAAAGCCCAACATTTTTGTGCTTTGCGAACATACGCATTTAAATGAATGCCGACCATTCGTTCGATGCAAATGAAAGATTAATTAGGCAGCCAGTTTTTGGTGATCCGTTAAAACATAAAATGGATTAAGGGATCAAAAAGCAATTTGTGCCACATAATCTAAAATAATTTCCCTTTTTCAGTACCCAATATAAAGGCTTGATATAATCAACGTGACCAAATCAATTGAAATAAGGTGAATACAGATGCTCATACTATTTTTTTGTTACGAACAATGAAATTATAATTAATGAGATCTGAGTTTAGATGTAAAATAATTTAATTTTATGTAATTACTCAGGAAAACTTCAAAAGCGTTGGAGATCGCGTGCAACGGGTATGTTCCCCTTTAAGGCAACTCACGTGTAAAATGTGGATCTAAAATGAAAAAATCTGGTGTGTTGCACTCACATGACTTTCTCTACTCTGGAACAAACTCTATCTACTTGATATTAGTCGAGATTAACATTTGCAGAAATTATGTATTGCTAATTTTCTTGTAGGTGCAAAGGAAATTCACTTGTGTAAACGATAGTCAAATGTCTTAAGAGTGGTCACCATATATACTTCATAAAAATATAATTTAACATAAACTATGTATTTTAACGAGATACACATTTTTTGTACAGTAAGACATGGCCCATCTCCTACGGTTTTGTAGTTATATAACAGTTATCAAGAGTAAACGGAACTACATAGGCTATAGCCATAAAATTCAAAATATAAATATCATTTGTCATAAAAATATCAAACAAATGGCATTTTAATCAAAATCGTTAGAGCCACTTTTGAGCAAATCAAGACCTTCGAAGAATTTTGCATGTAAAGGGTGGTTTACGGTGAAGGAATTTCCTTCAAAATCGTCATCCTTGAAAGATATTAAACAAATATTAACTTTGGTTTTTCACGGACTTTTTGTTTTGGAGTTACGCAGACACACATCGGCATAAACAAAACCACACATGCACCTTTTTCTAAAAAAATCTGATGTGTTGCACTCACATAACTTTCTCTACTCTTGTACTAGCCATCCATGCAAACTCTTATTCCTATATCTTCTTCGTGTTAGTTAAGATAAACATTTGTACAAATTATCTTATTGCTTATTTTCTTGTAGGTACAAGGGGAATGTTAGAATACAGTAGGCTTTGAGCGATAGTCAAATATTTTAAACCTTTGAGATTCCGTTCTCTTTGTACGGCTAAGATATAAAAATGAATAACGAAGGCTTACGTTTTCTAAAACTAACACAAATAACAAGTAATATCTCGGAAATGGTTCACTCTAGAAAAAATGTATTTAGATATACATTCTGTATTTTAGCAAGATTCACATTTTTATATAGTAAGATTTGGTCTCTCTCTTACGGTTTACCGTTATAGAAAAATCAACAAGAGTAAACAGGACTACATAGGCTATGGACTGAACATTCAAAATATACATTTCATTTGCCATGTGGTATTTTAATCAAAATCGTTAGAGGCATTTTTGAGAAAATCAAAACTCTAGAGCATTTTTTCAATATAAAAGGTAGTTTAGGGCGGAGGAATATTCTTCAGAATCTTTGTGTTGCATTCTTGAAAGATATTAAACTTAAATACAAACGTTGGTTCTTAATCAACTTTTCGTTTTTTAGTTATCTGTTCACAGAGAGACACATACATGCATACATTTTTCTAAAAATGTTTTTTTTTTTTTTTTCCTTTGGATTGAGAGGGTCTCAGAGCATATTTCCGGTGAATTCTTGATATGGAAATTTTGGGTGGAATACAACAATTCTCCTACTTACTATATGTAGTAAAAATGACTTACAAATGTTTACTACGTATTATTTTAGAAAACGGAATTGGCTCTGGTGCTGCATCTCATACATCATTACCACGTAGGCATCAAATTCCCCAGAGTAACAGTATTTACAATTAGGATATTTGGTCCCAGGACAGCGTGCTATTCCCCTGTCAAATCTGGTATCCTGTCACCATATGCGCATGTATGCGACAGTGATGGACAATTTTGTGTGCGGTACAGTTTACATTCACTGAATAATTAAAATGACTGCTCCCAACGATCGAAGCGAGCTTAAATTATTAATAAATACAGCTGTTGTTTGGACTGGTAAAAGATGGTATTTCTAATGATACGCAGTTGCGGCTGTGGGTAAATATAGGATGTTTGGAGCTGATACGTAGGTTTCGCACAAATTTGACAAAGTCCATTCACATGGTCTTGCCAGCTGTTTGGCAATGTAGAATTAAACACGAAGAACTGTACTATAATAAGAATGAAAAGCATCAGTTGCCGTGAGTCACTGAAAAGCTAAGCGGCAAATGACCTTGCGGCTACCGCCAAGTCTGTTCTAAATCTAGCGCGGTCTTACGATGCCACGGACTGCTAAGGCTCATTCACACTTGTGTAATATAAAAGAGAGCAAGCGTTTAAGACCCGATACACACAAATTTTAGAAACAAGCTCTTTTATCAAGATAAATCCCACCAATTTCATAACAACCCCACCAAAGCTCATAATCATACGTTGCCAAATGGTAAGCTTGTTGTGTGCTAAATTCAAAGAATTATTTTCCCTTTCTAGTTTTCAGAACTATAATACGTTTGTACTTAAATAGTTAGTTGTACTAACTTATTATTAATTGGTTTTCCTCAATACTTAAGTTTCTGGTTAATGTTTTATTCCCTGACAAAATTGTAACTCTTGCATCTTACATTATGTATTGATTTTAACATACGGAAATTGTAAATTCAAAAGATCTATTAATATAATAAATAGTCAGTAGAACCCGAATGTTTATGATCTAAATAGTTAGAAATATGCAAGCATTTATGACAAAAAAAAATATATATATAATAATAATAAACGTAACCTAATTTTTTTGGTTACATTTTCGAAATCTTGAAAAACTTAATGGTGTTTAAGTTAACATTATATTAGAAATCTACTTTAAAAATCTTGCGCACTCAATAATAAATAAATAATGTTAATTTTATTGTTGCATTTTGAATTTAATTGCTCAATCCAGAGCTAACCTCTGCTCCACGCAAAATGAAATAAATGTTACATTCTGAAGGGTGATCAAAAGGAAGAATTATAATAGCAAATTGCACACAGCTTGCCCTCCAAATTTGCGGAAACATACATTTCTAAGAAAGATAATTGTAAGGAATGTTACAGACAAGAATTACGAGATAGGAAAAATCGGTCTTTTGAAGGATTTCAAGCACATATATGCGAAACTGTGATAGAAATATCAAAATATAACAAAACAATTAAGAGAAAATGACTATAATATGAAAAACACAAGAAAATGACAAACATTAAAAGCCAAAATATGACTTTATATGACCCAAAACAATAGCGTACTTCTAATCACCATTGATAAAATTGTGCTTCACTTATATTTTCCATTGAAAGAAACCACAAACAAAAACTAAAGAATGCCATAAACTTCCGGGCCCTGAAAATCAGTGAGCATCAAAATCTATAATTTATATTCTAACAAAACACAAAACACGCAATCAAAACATAAAATACACTTTAATGATGATCATTTATATTTTACTTTTCATTACACTAATACGCATTAAAGCAAAAACTTTCTCCCGTAATCGATAGTTTTTGTAATATTACAATCATTACAATTTGTAACGCTTATTGGAGCCACGTTTTCTCTATTATTAGAAGTGTTGTTTTTCAGAACTTTGCCTGTATCTGAGCCTTGTAATAATTAATTATTATATTCCCTAGCCCCACGTTGGGCGCCATTAGTAGCAATTAATGTTTCTTACTATGCCTCGTTGGTGCTGTAATATTATGCTATTGTATTTCTTGGTGTAGCTACAATCGGTGAGTGTGTAAAATATTTTTAAATTCTATCTATCCTGAGTGTTATACGAATGAACTACTTGATATACAAGTTAGAAGTTGCTTTGATTACTCATTATTCATATTAATAAACACTTCTCAATCAGTAATCTTCCCACTCTTCACATAGCTAAATAATCCGCTAAATTATGGCAGATTCGTCGTTCTTATACAAATCAATTTACATTTGATCAATCCTTCCGATTAATGTTCAAATACTATGCAGAACGTTCATAGTACAGTTCAAACTTCATATCACTAAATTCGTCGATAATCACACTTTTAAATATACCTATTCCTATTTAAAAACAAAAGTAAATTTGAAACACTTCTTTCCTCCATTAATTAATTGGAAGAAGAAAAAAGAAAGTCAACATAGGCGAGCCATGTAACAAATTATTACAGGAGGCTGCCTATGTTTCCTATATTATATATTCTAGATATAGAGGATTTATAAAAAAATAAATTGTTGTAGAGGGCTTACTGAGAAATACTGCCCAACCTTTTACCCTAAGTATTAGATAATTTTACACACCACACTTTCTTCTATGTATCGGTCTGCAATAGTATTGGATTTCTAGCCTCTAATTGTTTTAAGGTAAAAACCACCGCCGACTGCAAGGAAGGTAGCTGAAGAATACTCTGTAATCTTGCTAAGAATCTTCGCAAATATAGTTTTGCCAACCACTTGTACACGGCATTTCCCTAAAATAGAAAGTACTTTTGTAGCTAGTAATACCAAATCAAATACCACTATTAAACTAAAGTTAAACCCCAGCCCAACTGCCTTACTGGGCCCGGCCACTGGGGACCCACCTCGGCCCATGACAGGCGTCATCATTGGGGTGCAGTACTAGAAGGTGGAACGTGGTCAACCCCAGGACCCTCCCGGCAGGTGTATGTGGTGCTGTGACCAGGAGCCGTTACTTTTTAATCAAGTACCTCCTTAATTGGCCTCTTAGGGACCCAGAGTAGGTCTGGGTGGCTCAGTTGGTTAGACACTGACCTACTGACCTCAAGGTCGCGGGTTCAAATCGAGCCCAGATTTATAGCTTTTAAATGTGCTTAAAAACGACAGCTCCATGTCAGTATATCTACTGGCATCTAAAAGAACTCGTGCCGGACGAAATTCCGGCACACCAGCAACGCTGATGTGATCCTGGCAACTCTCAGCGCCGTTAAACAACAAAATAATTTAATTTAATTTGGGTCTCCCGGAGGGACAAAATCCCCAAAATATAAAAGAGATTATGCTAGAACTTTCTGTGATAGAGACACCCTTAAATGTGCAAAATAATGATTTCATAGCTATAAAAAATATAGAAAATTTAAATGTCCCTTAATTTTATCTACGATAATTCCTGCACCATTATCAAACGGAGAAGTAATATCGATTTGATAAGCGTTAACAATTATATTAAACATAGGTTCAAGTATAGTTAAAATGAAGCCCATTATATAGGGCTGCATGCCTTGGTACATGATCATCCCTTGCACTTCAAACAGCCCCTAGCTCGGGTCGCCATGAATATTATCTACAATTTCATTATTCCGTGAAATTGCTTCCTGAAAAGCGCGTCACAGGGCTAAGTATAATCATTGCAAATTAATCCGGAGCCCTTGATTACAGGCCTGTTCATATTAAACCTTCTGGCAGTAATTAATCCTGTTGACAGCCTCACCTGGTCGTTCACACGCAATGCTGCGACTTCGTTTGCCCCCGGCTCTGTATGCACACAGCAAGTGCTATGCTGTGAGTTGGGTTGCCTAATGTGTAGGTCGCTGCAAACTAGCCAAAGCCAAAGGACTTCACAAGCGCGCACTTGCTAACGCTCTTGGGCTAATGAAACATTGTGCTTTTGGAACGTGCCACGGCTCTAGGGTTCTATTACCACTTGAATGGTTTTCATGACCGTGGATGCCAGAAATCACATGCTCTTCCGGTGATTAAACGCAGCATAACATGAATAACCAAGGGGTTAGGTACTCGATTCCTGCCGGTACATACCTGTGTGCTTTTGCCCTGTCTTCAAAGGATTCTGTTCACTCACACAATGCATAACAAATATCAACACCCACATTCCTCATATGGAGACTATGTGGAATTGTATGCACATTCTAATTGTTGTGAACATACAACGCTTGTGAGGAAAATACGAGTATTTCACTATTACTCCTGGAAAAGTCGTACGCCTCCAGTGTTAACTGTTAAATTGAAGTAGCTCTTTTTACTTTCTCTACTACGTATAGTAAAGTAGAGGAAGTATTGTATTCCACCCAAAAATTCGGATGTTTTGTAGCCCCTGAATCCAAAATGTCAGTCTGTGGACAGCATAACTCAAAAACGAAAACTCTGCTACAAACAAAAGTTGGTATTAAAGTTTAATGCCTTTTAAGGATGCCACACGAAAATTTTGAGGAAAATCGTTTTACCCTAAACTACCCTTTACCTGGAAAATGTTTCGAAAAAGTTGATTTTCTTGAAAATGGCTCTAACAATATTGATTAAAATGCCATATGTTTGAGATATTTTTATAGCAAATGAAATGTATATTTTGAAGTTTCTGGCTATAGCCCACGTAGTCCTATTTACTCCGGATGACTTTTGTATAACTAGTAAACCGTAAGAGATAGACCAAATCTTCCTATACAAAAATGTGGATCTTGCTAATATAATTGAAGTCCAAATACATTTTTACTTTCTCTACTGGTAAGTAGGGGAAGTATTGTATTCCACCCAAAAATTCGATGCCTAGATTTCACCGGAAATACACGTTTTGAGGCCCCCTGAATAAAAAAAGGCATTTTTAGAAAAAGGTTCGTGTGTGTGTGTATGTGTGTGTGTGTGTGTGTGTGTGTGTGTGTGTGTGTCAGTCTGTCTGTCTGTCAGTCTGTCAGTCTGTCAGTCTGTGGACAGCATAACTCAAAAACGAAAAGTAGGTTAAAAACCAAAGTTGGTATTTAAGTGTGATGTCTTTCAAGGATGTAACACGAAGAGTTTGAAGAAAATAGCCCCACCCTAAACCACCCATTACATGGAAAATTTTTCGAAAATTTCAATTTCCTTGAAAATGGCTCTAACGATTTTTATTAAAATGTCATATGTTTGAGATATTTTGATGACAAATAAAATGTTTATCTTGAATTTTCTGGCTATAGTCCCTGTAGTCGTATTTACTCTGGACGACTTTTGCATAACTGGTAAACCGTTAGAGATAGACCAAACCATACCGTACAGAAAATGTAGATCTTGCTAAAATACACAATTTATGTCCCAATAAATTTTGTTGTAGGGTGAACCATTTCGGAGATATTCCTTGTTATGTGTGTGAGTTTCGAAAAACTTACAACTTTCGTGAAATGGATCATCGTTGTTCATTTTTTATATGTTAAGTGTGCAAGACAACAGAATCTCAAAGCTTTAAAACATTTGACTATCGCACAAAGCCTACTGTATTCTAATATTCCCCTTGCACCTACAAGGAAATAAGCAATAAGATAATTTGTACAAATGTTTATCTCAACTAATACGAAGAGTATATAGGAATAAGAGTTTGTAAGAATGGTTACTACAAGAGTAGAAGAAGTCATGTGAATGCAACACAGATGTTTTTCTCCACTTATCCCTGACATTCAATTTCTCTACATCCATTTCTATTGCTTTTTTCCAAGTTGTTATTTTGTGTATACAAGTATTTCTGGGCGAACTTTTCTGATCATTCTTTCCTCTGCCATTCTCCTGGCATGTTCATGCCAGTTTCCACAACTATAACGCTTTTCAACCTCAGAATATCGCTCACCCATAAGTATATGCAATGTCATTAATAGAATTATCACAACTGGTAAACAATGACGAATATTATGTTGATAAATAGGGCTGAGTAATGAGCAAATTTGTAAAATCTCTCATGCGTGCATCGTATTATGTATCACTCACTAATAACTGCAATGACAAATTATGGGGCGGATCTCGCTATCAAATTTATATCCGATCTTCAAATAAATATTCCGGAGAAGCGTCGAATTTAAATACCCCTTCCCCTCTTCGCTAATGTATTTACTCATCTCCACCTCACCATGATTAATATGCAAAGCTGGACTGCAACATCAGTCCATGAACGGAATGTCATTAAACTCGACCACAAAACTGGGACGTTTACATTATAGTACATCCTTTCTGTAAATCGCAGTTTAACGCAATGGGCGTAACTTGCAAGCCAGATAAGCTGGAAAAGTGTGAGAGCTGCATAATGAACCGCAGTATACAATACGTTTAAAAATAATCTTCCAAGGAATAACGTACACTTTATAATAACAATACTGTGACAAAACCCACTCCTGACACCAATGTAACAAATATAGTCGAGCTACTTTTTCCTTCTGTTCCAACATTGAGACACAGTTCTGTTTTATTTTAACACAATCTATAATTTTCGTGACCTTGTATCTTACAGCTGTTCTGTCTTATCGTAACATTGACACATACTTGTCTTTCAGTTCTAGCCTATCTACCTCAAACTGGCCGTTTCGACGATCACACTCACTAAAACTGCTTCACATAACTCCGACACGACGATTAAATGTACCCAAACTGTCTCTGTCGACATGCACTCAAATTTTTCTCATCGAGAACTGTACAGCTGTGGAAAAATGATTGAGCGCAACAGGAGAGCAGAATATTTTTAAGTTCCACGTCGTGTGGCAGTGCAAACCGATATTCCAACATGCAACTAAGTTTATTTATAGTCTCTGATTCATATGTTATCATCCACTGGGCACTCAAATAGGCTGTGTCTTGAATAGCCATTCGTAATTGCATTTGAGAGTATGTATAAAAATCCGAGTGCTGATTCAAGACACAGGCTATTTGAGTGTCTGATGGACGGTAACATATGGATTAGCGGTTATAAATAATCTCAGCTGGATGTTGAAATATTGACTTGTGTAAACCGCACTGCCACATGACGCGGAACTTAAAAATATTCTGCTCTCCGAATGCTCTTATATAAACACACTCAGAGTGCTGACAGCTGCCTCGGCCAACACTCGCCACTCCATCACAAAGACTCACTCCTCTCGCCTTATCGTCTCGGTTACATGACGTAGCACGGCGTTTTCTCGAAATTCACTTTTTCTCGAAACTCTCACAAATAAGCTGGCAGCAGAACTTCCCGAACACTCTGGAAGCGTTTTGATCTGCCGGGCTCATAGACGTCCTTGTTCTGATTACTGCATTGTCTTCGGTCCGTGTATTTACAAGTACTGTTGTGAGGTACCCTGGCCACAGCTTTCTTTATCGGCGGCTGCCGGCCGGCGTAACAACGATAATAGCAGCAGCAACAGCAACAATAACAATAATAATTTTTATTAAGGTATATGCCAATACAATGGGTTTCCTTCATCCCAAAAGGATCTTCTGCCTCCATAAGTCCCTGTACATAGCATCTTCATCCTTTAACCCTCTTCTCTACATACTGCCTTTTACCCTATCGTCCCTAGCGTTCCCTAGCTTTCCTCTTTTTCTTATCCCTCCTACTTTCCAATTTATATTTTAATGGCTATTCGCTCTTCTGACATCCTAAGCAGGTTCCAATAATAAAATAATAATAATTAATAATAATAGAAATAATAATAAAATAATAATGATGATGTGACGATGCCACTAAATTTCGATACTCGATACCCAAGCTATTTTAAGCTCCGGTATCCAACTAAGGGTGGTAGCTTGTTCGCTAGATTCTATTCTTATTAGCAGTTTTCTATATATAAATGCATGTAACAAATTTTCTTTTTACCCATCATTTTCAGATATCGCTGCACCATGTTCTGACAGTGACGGGAAACTGGTACATTGCTTTCTCGTATATAGGTTCTGTAAACTTCACTCGGTGTATGAGCGTAACATACTTCTTTAAATTTGTTATTCAATATCACCGTTGTACAACGAAACATTCATGGAAATTAGTCATAAGGTATACCTGAATGAGTAAGGCTATTGCAGAAACATGATTAGTGCGTCGGCTAAATCATCTACATTCACAACTCAGTTAACGCTACATGTTGCCTGAGTATCTGCTTACATCCCTATTGTTTTGAATGTTTTCATTTAGACATTAAATACTATGGAATTTTACATTCATTCACTCACAGGAAACGTAGTCAAGGTATATAAAAAACTACAGCCCATAAAACCTCCTCCATCTAAAATTACCCTTTATCTGGAAAATTTTGAACATTTTTGTTTTCTCAAAAATAACTACCGATTTTGATTAAAATGAGGCATTTTTGAGTATTTGGCGACAAACGAAATGTAGGTATAAATTTTTCTGGGAATAACCTCGTTAGTACTTTTCATTCTGAATGGTTTTTGCATAACTGGTAAACCATAAGAAATACATATTCTATTATAATCTTCTCTTTTTTTCTGTGGAGCTAATCATTTTCGACATATTTCTTATTATTGGTTATAATTTTCAAACTCTTATTTTATGAAATATAAAGTCGTTCCTAGGTGTTTTTTGTCCTGGACTTACAAAGAGAATTAAATGTCAAAAACATCACATTTCGACCAGCTCTTAACAGGTTTGACTATGAGTTAAGCCTTTTGCATTGCCCTATGGCCATTGTACCTATAAGGAAATATGTAACCAAAGCATTTCTAGGTGTTTATGTTGATTAACAGTAGACAGAAAAATAACATTTTTAAGGATAGGTCGTTGAAATAAAGGGGACATATTTTTAATCATTTTAACCTTCTGTACTATGAATAGTAAGTAGAGGAAGCATTGTATTCCACCCAAGCATTCGATGTAAAGATTTCACCGGAAATATATGTTTTGAGGCCCCTTGAGTTAAAAAAAAAAGAAAAAAGCATTTTTAGAAAAAGGTCGGTGTCAATAACCAAAAATCGGTTAAAAACTAAAGTTGGTATTTAAGTTTAATAGTTTTCACGGATGCCACACAAAGATTTTGAAGAAATGTTCTGCATCCTAAACTACCCTTTACATATTGATTTTCTCGAAAATGGCTCTAACAATTTTGATTAAAATGTCATATGTTTAAGATATTTTTATGACAAATGATTGTATACTTTGAATTTTCTGGCATAGCCCATGTAGTCCTGTTTACTCTGGATGACTTTTGAATAAACCGTAAGAGATAGACAAAGTCTTACCATACAAAAAATGTAGATCCCGCTAAAACACAATTTATATCTCAATAATTTGTAAGACTTGTTGGTACAAGAGTAGAGAAAGTCATGTGAGTGTAACACATCGATTTTTAGAAAAAGATCCGTCTGTGTGTGTTTGTGGACAGCATAACTCAAAAACGAAAAGTCGGTTAAAAACTAAAATTGGTATTTAAGTTTAATAGTTTTCAGAGATGCCACACGAAGATTTTGAAGAAAATTTCTGCATCCTAAACTACCCTTTACGTGGAACATTTTTCGAAAATTTTGACTTTCTTGAAAATGACTCTAACGATTTTGATTAAAATGCCATATGTTTAAGATATTTGTATGACAATTGAACTGTAGGTATGCTTTGAATTTTCTGGTAAGTCCTGTTTACTCTAGATGACTTCTGCGTAACTGTTAAATCGTAAGAGATAGCCCAAATCTGACTATTCAGATAGTGTAGATCTTGCTAAAACACTCAATTTGTGCCCAAACGATTTTTTTGTTGTTGTAGATTGAACCATTTCGGAGATATTCCTTGTAATTTGTGATAGTTTTGCGATACTTTTAACTTTCGTCAAACGGAAGATCATTATCCCCCCAGGGAAATAAGCAATAAGGTAAGTTTTCCAATAGGAATAAGAGTTTGTAAGAATGGTTAGTACAAGAGTAGAGAAAGTCATGTGAGTGCAACACATCAAATTTTTCATTAATGGTCGCAGATAGGACCCCGTAATTATGACAACTGTTTTGAGTAGCATGGAGAGGTTACATGACTCGTAATACGCTCGCCATGTTTGATTTTGTGGATAATAAGGGCATATAACATCTGGCGAGCTGCTTGCTGGAGCCTACTACACTCGTTTTATGACCATTTCGGATCGTTTTTATTAGCATACTACCCATTAGTGCCGTACAGGTATAACCATGAAAACTTAACATTTATATCCGTAGGGGCGCTATAAACTGGCCCTTTCCGACCTTGCTAACGCAATACGTGTTTTACATCAACAACGTCATAACGTGAAAGTTTCCTCTCGGAGTTAAAATACATTTCTAAGTATGGAAACTTATACTTAGGCGTAATTAAAATGTAATACTCGGCTTATTTTATAGCCGCTACCTCGGGTGGCATAAAAATACTATATACTGCATACATGTAACTTTCTCTAGTCACTATTCTAGAAATAATTCTTACAGGAGCATATTCATCTATCTTCTCTTTCTTTGTCTTCCGTAGCGCGCTTGCCTCTCGCAGGAGGGCACGGGTTCGATCCCCGGTACCAGCATATGGATTTTACCCCTCTGGGAGGTCTGGCACAGGGTGCACTCAGTCTCGTTAGGTTCCTGGGGGACCAATTGAGGAGCTATTTGATAGAAAAGTAGCGGCCCTAGGTCGTGAAGACCACATAACTGGCCAGGAGGGATCGGGAAGCTGACCACGTCCCACCCTCAAGTACTGCACCCCACCTATGACGCCCAGGTGGGGGACGCAGCGGCTGGGCGGTAAGGCTTGGCTCTTCATGGGCTGTAGTGCCGGGGCTTAGTTAGCTTAGGCTATTTGTATGTAGCAGCGATATCCAGCATTTGCAAAAGAGGGAAGTGTGGTTTACCTCCTTCCACTATACGTGCACTTTACCTTTCTTTAACCCTTTCAGTCCCGGTGTGTGTTATAAGAAACATAGGCTTTTTGCCTATTTGTGATACTTTTAACGGGTTTTTCTGCTATATTCTTGTTATCGCCACCAATTAAGCATATGTATTTGAGAAGTTCTGTATTGTAGAAAATTATTATTATTATTATTATTATTATTTTTTTACAGTTTACATTGTAGTGTTTTCTTTAAAAGAAAAGAAGCAAAATCCATGCAACCGCAGTCAAATGAGACCCCGTTATCATCCACACGTGCCATCACACCGATTATTTTACGTGGGCCCTCCCCGTCCTTTACCACAGTCACATTTGACTGCGGTTGCCCAGACTCGAACTCACGACCTCAGGCTTTGAGTGCATGGCCAGTGCACTACGTGTTGCCTTAACGATCATGGCTATTCAAGCCAGCAGGCTGAAGGTCCCCCAGACCGCCTTATCTAAAGCGGTTTCGAATTAGAGGAAGAACGGCATAAGTAGCAAAATAATTCGGGACTGAAAGGGTTAAAAACCTACCGTGCCTTGTGTTGCAGTGGCAGGTTGGTGACACGTGCATTGCGTTTGATTTACGAAACCATGTTCAAGTTTTATACCATAAACATCTGTTAATTAGTGATTTCTTTGGTACTGCTTACGTTCAAAGCGTCTATAAATATTTGGCGACAAGATTAAAGTAGAAGATACACCAAGTGATCGTCGCGTAATATATTGCGGTACAGACTTTTAATATATTTTTCAGAAAGTAACTTATTGTGAATTTGCTTGTAGGTGCAAGGGAATACGGTAGGCTTTAAGCGATAATTAAACGTTTTAAGAGCTGGTTCCTATGCGATACCTTTGAAATTCCATTCTCTTTGCGAGGCCAAGGACTGAAAAAATGAATAACACATTCCTATTTGAATAAAAAAGTATAAGTATTGGCAAATTCAAACAAATAATATCCCACCAATGGTTTACTCAAAAGAAAAAAGTATAATAGTTCATATAATAGAAAACTAAACTACTAAAAACTGGAATCATATAGTCCATCTTTAAATTTTTACAAATACGAGTTTTAAGAAAGTAGCTTTTGAAATTGTAAATAAATACCTGTAATGTCACCAAAGTTTTATTTATGTATGCTTCTGATCAAAGTGGCGTTTGATATTGTAACCTTTTATATTTGCAAATTGAAATTCGCATTATTTATTTATGCAGACAAACTTACCTCTGGCGTTTTTAAACTCACAAGCCGTGCCTAAAGGTTACTTAAACCAGGGACATAAAGTACTTATAATTTGTAGGTCGCCCTTGGGGTATTTATCTCTGATGTGACATTCCCTTGTGGTCTACCGGGAAAATACAAATCGGCTGGGGAATTTAATGTCATGCTAGCAAGTTGGCCACGGTAGCTTAGTGGTTAAAGCACCCGCTCAATAAGCGGAAGATCTGTGGTTCAAATCTCGGCTATGCCATTGGAGATATAAATAACACATTCTTTCTATTACTCTTCATGATACAGCCAGGAATGGCAGGTGGAGTGAGGCAAGAACATGGTCCAATGGAGTGGTCCAGTTGAGCCAATTTTTCCCATGGCTGCATTAACTTGGCGTTGGACGGGGATCGAGCTCCGAGCTTCCAAAATGCAAACTTGTTACTTGGTTAGGAGAAATATGAACCTGCTAATTGGTGTTTTTGTTAACATTATGTCCTTAATAAAGATATCGGATGTACGTTTATAGCCTGGTTGCTTAAGTGCACAGCAGCAGTTTCCAAAGAGCAACTGCTCTAACTGCAATTTCAAACAGAGTAATAGAGCCAACTTCAGCTAATAACACTTATTAATTACGATGGGAATAATTACAGGCCGGTCATTAAAGTAAGCGAGAGAGATGCTGGTCTCTTCTCCTTTTGATGCTCCCCATCTTTCATAACATGGGTTGTTATGCAAGTACCTACTTCAAAGCACACGGTAGACTCCACATTAAACCCTTTGGTCACAATAGGAGATGCTAGCTAGCATCCGCTCAGCTGTTATTATATGCACAAGCGTGGCATAACCAAAACACCTCATGGCTTTAAATTATATCTGCATTTATAAAAAGTGACATTTAAAGGTCACTTCTTATATAAACAGCAACACGGTCCATCTCTTGACGACAGAAATGTAGATGAACTAATCATTTCACCCAAAAATTCATAGATACTTCCACAGAAATACAATACCCTCAAAAACACTTTAAAAAATCTGATGTGTTGTACTCACATGACCTTCTCTACTCTTGTACTAACTATCCTTGCAAATTATTTCCCTGTCTTCTTCATGTTAGTCGAGATAAACATTTGCAAAAATTATATTGCTGATGTTTTACTATCGCTATTAGTAGGTAGAGAAAGTTTTGTATTCCACCCAAAATTTCGATGTCCAGATTTCATCGAAAATATGTTTTGAGACTCCTGAATCAGAAAAAGCATTTTTAGAAAAATACCCGTGTGTGTGTGTGTGTGTGTGTGTGTGTGTGTGTGTGTGTGTGTGTGTGTGTGTGTGTGTCAGTCTGTGGACAGCATAACTCAGAAACGAAAAGTGGGTTAAAACCCAAAGTTAGTATTTAAGTTTAATGTCTTTCAAAGTTGCGACACGAAGATATTGAAGAAAATAGCCCCACCCTACGTGGAAAATTTTTCGGAAATTTTTATTTTCCTGAAAATTTTTCTAACGATTTTGATTAAAATGCCATATGTTTAAGATATTTGTATGACAAATGAAATGTTTATTTTGAATTCTCTGGCTATAGCCTATGTAGTCCTGAGATGACTTTTGAATAACTCGTAAACCCTAAGAGATAGACAAAATCTTACGCTACAAAAAATGTAGGTATCACTAAAACAAACCGTTGATGTCTGAGTAAATTGTTTTGTAGAGTGAACATTTCGAAGATATTCCTTGTTATTTGTGTCAGTTTCGGAAAACATAAAACTTTGGTGAAATGGAACATCGTTGTTCATTTTTTTATGTTAGGCGTGCAAAGAGAACGGGATCCCAAAGCTTTAAAATATTTGGCTATCGCTCAAAGCCTACTGTATTCTAATATTCCCCTTGTACCGACAAGGAAATAAACAATAAGATAATTTGTACAAATGTTTATCTTAACTAACACGAAGAAGATATAGGAATAAGAATTTGTAAGAATGGTTAGTACAAGAGTAGAGGAAGTCATGTGAGTGCAACACATTAGATTTTTTATAGATACAAGAGGAATATGAGAATAAAGTAGGCTTTGAGCGATGGTCAAAGCTGTTAAATCTTTGAAAGTTCGTTTCCTTTGCACGGCCAAGAGATAAAAAGGTGAACAACCTTCCATTGGAGAAAGATAAGTATTGCAAAATTCGTACAAATAATAAGGAATATCTCTGAAATGGGTCACTCTGCAAAAGAAATTATTTGGACATACATTGTGTGATTTAGCAAGATCTACGTTTTTGTATACTAGATTTGGCCTATCTCTTACAGTTTACCAGTTGTGTACCTAAAGTAAACAGGACTACATGGGCTATAGCGAGAAAATGCAAAATATAAATTTCATTTGCCATAAAATAACCTAAACATATGGCATTTTAATTAAAATAGTTAAAGCCATTTTTGAGAAAATCAAAATTTTCGAAACATTCTTCATGTTAAGGGTAGTTTAGGGTGGAGTAATAATCTACAAAATCTTCGTGTCGCATCCTTGAAAGACACTGAACTTAAATACCAACTGTCCATAGACACAGACAGACAGACACACGCACACACACAGACACACACACAGATATTTTACTAAAATGGCGGTTTTGGATTTAGGGGCCTTAAAACATACTTTTGTGGTCAAATCTCGTCATCGAATTTTTGGATGGCATACAATACTTCCTCTACTTACTATACGTAGTAGAGATATTAAAAATCGAAGGTCAGAGATTGCTACGATTAATACCAACATGGTAAAAGGATAACGGACTTCATGTGACGGCAACAATGGCAGTCCAAACACACAATGAAGCCATTTACCTGTTTCTGAATCTGATTTAACATATTCCTTGCTTAATTTAGGGAATTAGGGAATGTTGACCTATCTATTCCAAAGGATATGTTTTTTTTTTTTTCAGTTAAAAAGAACTAGGCCGTCCCAAATATTTGATTTCCTGAAAGATGGCTTTAACGGTTTTGATTAAAATACCATATGTTTAAGATATACAAATTAAATGTATATCTTCAATTTTCTGGGAAAGTCATCAAAAATCTTCTTCATCCGAATGGCTTTTCAATATCGCAAGCAATAGCCAAATGCAAAAACAGGTACTTTTCTTTGTTTCTTTACCTGATTATCCTCCCGTTATATAGGACTTACATCCCCTAGGAGTTACAAGCCTGTACCGAAAAATCTGATGTGTTGCACTCATATGATTTTCTCTACTCTTGCACTAACCATTCTTACAAACTCTTATTCCTATATCTTCTTCGTGTTAGTTAAGATAAACATTTGTACAAATTATCTTATTGCTTATTTCCTTGTAGGTACAAGGGGAATATTAGAATACAGTAGGCTTTGTGCGATAGTCAAATCTTTTAAAGCTTTGAGATTCCGTTCTCTTTGTACACATAAGATATAAAAAAATGAACAACGATGACCCATTTCACGAAAGTTCCAAGTTTTCCGAAACTCACACACATAACAAGGTATATCTCCGAAATGGTTCACCCTACAAGAAAATTTATTGAGACATAAATTGTGTATTTTAGCAAGATCTACATTTTTTGTATAGTATAATTTGGTCTATCTCTAACGGTTTACCAGTTATGCAAAAGTCGTCCAGAGTAAATACGATTACAGGGGCTATAGCCAGAAAATTCAAGATATACATTTCATTTGTCATAAAAATATCTCAAACATATGACATTTTAATCAAAATCGTTAGAACCATTTTCAAGAAAATAAAAATTTTCGAAAAATTGTCCATGTAAAGGGTAGTTTAGGGTGGGGCTATTTTCTTCAAAATCTTCGTGTCACATCCTTGAAAGACATTAAACTTAAATACCAACTTTGGTTTTTAACCGACTTTTCGTTTTTGAGCTATGCTGTCCACAGACTGACAGACTGACAGACACACAGATACACACATGGACCTTTTTCTAAAAATGCTTTTTTTGGATTCAGGGGGTCTCAAAACATGTATTTCCGGTGAAATCTCGACTTCGAATTTTTGGGTGGAATACAATACTTACTCTACTTACCAGTAGAGAAAGTAAAAATAGGTACGTCAAATACAAACTTTTGGGAGGTGACCCATTTCCGAGATATTCCTTGTTATTTGTTTGGTTCTTCCACTCCATATACTTTACTAAAACAGAAATATGTTATTCCTTTTTGTATGTCCTGGACATGCAAACAGCGACCAGCTTTAAAACATTTGACTATCGCTTAAAGTCTACTTTATTCCCATTACCCCTTTTACCTATAAGAAAGGTATAAAAAATTTGTGGAAATCTTTATGTGGATTAACATGAGGTATAATTTGTTCGTAAGGAAAGTTTAGAAAGTCATGCGGCTGCAACACATCAGATTTCTTTTCTAAAATCATGTTGTGCGTTTGGTAACACATGGTCAGTTGTGTTTACATTATTAATTATGACCAAAGAACCATAAATTTCTTCTATTAAGGTTTCATCAACATATTCTTGTCAGTTTAAGTACCTTTTCATGTCCCAGACCAGAAATCGCTCCAATTTAGGTGGTGCTGACTGCAGAGCATTTCAACGAACCAAACAGTGGGAATAGAGCAAGTGATGAAAACGGAGGATGGAGGAATTTGTGCTGGCCTTAATAAAACTTTGTTTGGTTTCCGGCTAGCAGCTGACACCCGATCTAGAGGCTGTAGGAAGCCGTATGTTCGCTCTTCAGTTTCTGGTTGGACGTAGGGCTTCTTCTCTCAAGGTACAGTCCGGCTGGACAGCTTCATCCGTCCCTCAAATCATCAGGTACACCTTAATTGACAGTTACAAAGATCCCGTGTGGGAAGTTCAGGTTAATCATTTTGAAAGTCTCCTTCCCACAGTATCAGGTTCGGCACCTGAGTTGGGAGAGAACTGCCAAACATTCTGGTCACACAGATCTGTTCTACTTCCTTCCTTGCCACTTAGACCCGGATTTCGATGACTTTGTATTCTGTTTACTTCTCTACTCTAGGAAGTATTGTATTCAACCCAAAAACGTTTTATATCTAGATTTCACCGCAAATGTGTTTAGAACAAAAACAAAAAAAAAAAAAAAAAAAAAAAAAAAAAACACACACATTTTTAGAAAAAGGTCCGTGTTTATATCTTTCAGGATACGACACCAAGATTTTGAAGCAAATTCCTTCACTGTAAACTACCCTTTACACAGAAATTTTTTCGAAAACTTTTATTTTCTCGTAAATGGCTCTGACGATTTTGATTTAAATGCCATATGTTTAAGATGTCCTTATGACAAATGAAATTTCTATGTTGAATTTTCTGGCTATAGCCCATGTAGTCCTGTTTATTCAGGATTACTTTTGCATAACTGGTAAACCGTACAAATAATCCAAAACCTACTATACAAAAATGCAGATCTCGCTAAAACACATAATATACGTCCAAATAAATGATTTTCTAGTGTGAACCGTTTCCGAGATATTTCTTTGTTATTTGTGTGAGTTTCGGAAAACTTAACCTTTCGTCAAATGGAACATCGTTGTTCATTTTTTATGTTAGCCGTGCAAAGAGAATGGAATTTGAAAGCTTTAAAAGATTAGACTATAGCTTAAAGTCATATTTCCTATATGTAAATAAGCAATAGGATAATCTCTGCAAGTGTTTATCTCAACTAACACGAAGAAGATATAGGAATAAGAGTTTGTAAGAGTGCTTAGTACAAGAGTAGAGAAAGTCATGTGAGTGCAACACATCAGATTTTTCCAGTTTGATCAGTGTGTTTAACCATGATGGACTTTTACTATTTTTAAGAGCAAATCCAACCTGTTGTCATCGTTTGTGAGTTTAGTTGCATTATTCTTATGTTAGTTCCTCAAAATCTTAAAGTTATTTGAAAGCTGTTAGAACGTGGCTCTAATAGTCAAATCATTTGTATTCGTCCAACTACATGGCTATTGTAAGTCTGATTTTCCTCTACAGTAATGTGGGGTGAATCTACCTGCTACTTTTGAGGGTCGCACCATGACTACTGTTACAATGAGTAACAGAGTGGTTGAGGGATATTTCTATTTCATCATGACAAAAGTATTTCCACGAAATTGAAAGTGAAATAGAATTAGTGAAGTGGGTCGCAAATAATCTAAGTTGTGTGGAAGGTCTTTGCTAAAATGGAAAATGCCAAATTTCTGATGCAGCGTTACTTAAGGAATAGATCCTCGATAAAAGTTGAGAACCCACAGTACTTTTTGTTTCAAGTATGTCAGTGCTGTATTTGATTCAAGAGTTTAGATATGGCCTAGTGGTTGTCACAAGTGAACTTGAGATAGCGCTCTATTGTCTACTCATCTCGTGGTTACGCGTTTATACCCTGCTTCAAAAGCAACTTATCCGTTCCTTCACGGGAAAATAAATATTATTTGAAAGAGCATCACTAATACATTATATTACCGCATACAATAAAGCATCCATGGAATAATATCGCTAATGAATTATGTTTATTGGAGACTCAAGAACCACACGATATAATAGTGTAGCAACACTAGCACTGCTGGTGTTACTCTGTTTATATCGTACCGAGAAGCTCCCAACTTCACACCGCGATTACACGTTCAATGACAAAGACATTCTCCTGAGTAAATAACAGTAGCTTCTGTGGATGCAGAAATAAGCTTCTCAACATGTGTCTGTGTTAGTTGACAACAGTCTTTGAATTTTGAAAACTTACAAAAGGTCAATAAATCTTGTGACATTGGGTCATTCAACAATACGCGTACAAGAGGGGGCCGGGTGACCTTGGATACGGCGAGCGGCTGTGTGTACGTGACCGTGAAAATGGCGGTAAAACACATGGAAAGGTCCGGGACTACAGGGCAACCAGTGACTGTGTGTATGTGATCGAACTGCGCTATAACACCCTAGTGTCCAGAAGCTTCAAGTTAATTCCGCTGAGTCATCGTTGCATGTGTGTATGGAGGGTTCTAGAAGGTCACGTGACGCCAACTCCAGTATAAATAAGACAGATGCAGTCAGTAGCAGTTTCAGTTTGAGTTTGAGTTGAGTTATTGTTTATTTCTGTAAGTTACGGAAGTGAGTCGGCCAGGCTGTCAGGGAGTAAGTATGTGTCGTCAAGTAATTGTATCATAATAGTCACGAAATAAGAGACAGTGAAACTGAAGAAAGACACAGAAAGACTGCGAAAGATTATCAGAAGAACAATTGTGAATTGTATTAGCAGAGAAGACTATAAACTGTGTCCGAAAGGAGACGGAAATTGTGCATTTGTAGTAAAATTTAGAGGAAAATAAAGTGTTAGAAAAGTAACAGGATTTCGCATTTTACAGTTTCGTTATAATATAAATAAATATCCAGAGACTAGGGCTCCCTTTTCATATTTTAAGTTTTCTGAAGCCTAGTCTCTAGATATCTATGTATATTTATTGTTTTAATTTGCTTCAGCGTTAATAGCTTCATTTTTTTTTATTTATTTTTTTTTTTTTTCCATTTTATCTTACAAAAGTGTTTGTAAATATTGCAATTCAGTATTCAGGGATAAAAGGATAAGTAAAATGCGCAACAACAAATGAAGGTATGTTTTAGGTCATTCTTTGTTCTATTATGTCAGTTTAATACATTTTCAGATAATAAAGTAGTTTTTTTAAATATTCTTTACGTCATAAAGATCCATAATATGCCACATTAAGTCGATGCACTATCTTTGCATGGAGGTGGCGCTGTTGAAACATTATTTTCTAGCTTGAGTGCATTTTATTACCAGTGCTATCTGTTTGGTAACAACTTGAGGCAATAATGAGCGGTTATCACTATATTGGAGTATGGATGTTCCCTGACCCACCCTCCTCGTAGAGCAGGGGGAGACAGCTGAGGGGAGGATTCGAAGCAATTACTGAAAGGAACCTGATGAATGACGCCATTGAATCGCGTGAAGACATTTTTTCCGTCATAATTCTCTGCCCTGGACCACCAGTGAGGTCCCATCTGTTATCCTCTATCCATTTACCAAACGCAGCAAAAACTGCCGAAGTTAGAAGCATTTACTATAACATCAACGGCACGGGAAGTGAAATTATTTACTGTAACGTACACGTTAGGGGCTGTTACTGTAATTATCAGAGTAGCTTGATTGTACGTCTGTTTCTGGCAGTAAAGCAACTTTTATTTTTACAAGTTGGGAGAAAATTAAAAGGTTTACTGCACCTTTATCCTGTTACACAGCTGAGCTGTCTCCAACGCAAACACAGCTGAAGTAATGCTCTCAGCTGCTAAAGAAGTCAGTAGCGGAATAAACGAAGCAGTGAAAATAGCTACACAGAAACCTTATTACTTTGTTTATGATACTTTAACGATTTTAAAGTACTTAAGAAACAGGTGAAGAAGGTTATAATCAGACACCGGATGTTAGGCAAAATGTGTATTCTTAATCACTATACTGATGTGTTGCACTCACATGACCTTCTCTACTCTTGTACTAACCATTCTTACAAACTCTTATTCCTATATCTTCTTCATGTTAGTTGAGATAAACATTTGTACAAATTATCTTATTGCTTATGTCCTTGTAGGTGCAAGGGGAATATTAGGATACAGAAGGCTTTGTACGACAGTCAAATCTTTTTGACCTTTGAGATTCGATTCTCTTTGCACGATTGTTTTCCGAAACTCACACACATAACACGGAATATCTCCGAAATGGTTCGCCCTACAAGAAAATTTTTTCTGACATAAATTGTGTGTTTTAGCAAGATCTACATTTTTTGTACAGCAAGATTTGGTCTATCTCTAACGGTTTACCAGTTATGCAAAATTCATCCAGTGTAAATACGACTACATGGGCTATAGTCAGAAAATTCAAGATACACATTTCATTTCTCATAAAAATGTCTGAAACATAGGGAATTTTAATCAAATTCGTTAGAGCCATTTTCAAGAAAACCGAAATTTTCGAAAAAATTTCCATGTAAAGGGTAGTTTAGGGTGGGGCTATTTTCTTCAATATCTTCGTGTCGCATCCCTGAATGACAATAAACTTAAATACCAACTTTGGTTTTTAACCGACTTTTCGTTTTTGAGTAATCCTGTCCACAGACTGACACACAGACTGACACCCAGACTGACAGACTGACACACAGACACACACACGGACCTTTTTCTAAAAATTCTTTTATTGGATTCAGGGGGCTTCAAAACATAAATTTCCGGTGAAATCTCGACATTGAATTTTTGGGTGGAATACAATACTTCCCCTACTTATCAGTAGAGAAAGTAAAAATGAATAACGATGTTCCATTTGAGAGAAGTGTAAGTTCTCCAACAGCATTACTGAGTCTTGAAGGTGTCAAATTCCTAGTGTATACTCCTTATGAACCTTAAGGTAATAAAATGTAATTGTCTTCCATAAGATTAAAACATTTACTTTGACAATCACATGGGATCCAATTCCATGGTTCTGTGGTTTTAATTTCTTTACTACATGTTTTAATCGCACATGCTTCTTTCAGCTTTTTTGTAAGTTGCTTTACACTGGTTTCTTCTCATTCAGGATATTTTTGTCAACCTTTCTTTCACCCTTACTCCCTTCATTATGCTAGACCATTTGAAGCTAGGCACACAAAAGACTTAATTTTAGCATTTACTTCATTTGCACCAAAGCTATGAATGGTTAATTGAGAGAAAATCTCGCACAGTGCCGTTTGGCGAGCCTTTTTGTCCTTGTATAGGATGTCATGCTGGTCCCACAAACACCATTGCTCCCTGTACAACTCGACGAACCTTATGTTCATATCATCACTCCACTTTGGAGCCATAATTTCATAAATTATAACTTAACACACGAGGTTGTGCTTAAAAAATACAAGTGAACGGTTCACCTCTTGCTACACAACTACTGTCCTGACCGTTCACACGGCAACAGTTGTCCCGACAGTACCGTATTCCGGGTGTTGGGGGAAGCAGCTGGGCCCTTGGTCTACTCCTTGAGACAATAGTTGCCATGGGAATTGTGAGGGCAGTTGGCTAGGCAATTGGACTGAAATGTTCACACATAGCCAATAATTTTATGCCAGTCAGCTGTCTTTTAACAGTTGTCCCAGCAACTGGCATCGTGTAAACGCGGCATAACAGACGAAGGCAGTTCTACAGCCCGACTGAGCTTCAGACCACCCCGTAAGGCGTGCCTCCATCCAGATTCGTGTGGGTAAATAGTCACCCTGGCGGTGACTAGCCAACTGGAGCGCATTTCCTCAGCCGAACACCGTATTTCAAAAGTGCAGCCCATCCCGCAATGCATCCTACCGGCGACCTGCTGACGCTTTCAACCTGGAAAGACCGGATAGAGGATGAAATGAAAGGGAATGAAGCTCAGGGGACGTAGCATTCGCCTGAGTGACCCTCGAAAATACCCAAGGTCAGGAAGGAACCGAACCCGCGATCTCCCAAATGTGGGCGATAGTTGTTACAGCCTGAGCCATCCCGCTCGGTACTGTAGAGAGTTCGTGGAAGAGTTTTCGACGAAACATCCTGATCAGCTCCTACATGAGCAGTGTCAATAAACTTAGGTCAATTGACGTGGAACCCAAAAGGTGCAAACGTTTCGATAACCTAAGCTTTCAATCATTTCTTGAACTGCACTATGTCCTACTGCACGTTTTGTAGAATTTCATCTATAGTGACACGCCTTTCTTCTCTAATGAACTCATCAACTCCTCCCTTGTATTCCGTGGAGGCAGTTCGAGGGCAACAGCTACGAGGCTCATCTCGGATACCCCGTTCCCATCTGTTCTCACTACTGGCACTCATGCAGACATTTCCATAGACATATTGAAGTATGAACACAATTTCAGCAGCAGATTTTTGCTGTTTAACTGCGAGTTAAATAACAGCATACTGTCCAAAGGAAATACTAATGTCCACCATTTTAAAATACTGCCTGTGGCCACGTGATAGAAGTTAATGGAGTCACAACATGGCAACTTATTGGGTAAAGTTTGTAGTTTAAAATGCTGTAGATGTTTGTGTTACTGGTTAGACTGGGTTACTATAGAATATCAGTATAATCCTGTAATAAACTTAGCTTTCTGTGAAAAGCAATTGTATCGTTCAGGGCAAATAAGGTGGTTTTCCTCTTTCTAGTTACCTTTGGCTGGTGACGTAATAAGTATGGGACAAGGAAGAATGCTGGGAGAATTCATGTTGGAATTTGTAACGTGATATGTTGATACTCGACACTGACTTTCTTATTTTTTGAAACTCGAAGGGTACAAACGTAAGGTATTATCAATGCCAGTTGCATTTACCTTGCACGGCCACGCCACTAAGTCAAAACAAATGGAGGGAGAAAAGAGGAGAATGGCGTGTTATGTCCCTTTGTGGCACCTCTGATTTCTAAAGGATTTCTAAAGGATCAAAATAGCCTATTTGGGGCTAAATGTGTTCTCTTAAATCATATACTGCGAGCCGCCACTGCACATTTATCGCGAAGTATACCGAGAAAGGAAAAAGCAAATGTAGGAATGTAGCTCTTGAATTAGTGCCAGACTAACAAAATATGCAGGAAATGGATGCAAAAAGCAGTCAGAAAAGTAACGAAATTACTTACTGGCGTTTCAGTATAGCTTTGAACAGAGCAAAAACCCTTTTCTGAGGATTAAAGTCATTGAATTTCAAAGAAACTTCAGTCCTCCTTCTTCACATGAAAGTGATTGATGAAGCCATTAAAAGTAATTGCGAATCGTATGCTACTGAAACTTGGAGGAAATTGTGTGTAAAGTTGAGAAACAGGTGGGTAAAGATAACCACATAAAATAAGGAAACTTCTTTTTCATATCAGAGCTTTGATAGTAAGCAGCCCAAAGCCATATGGATACTTATTAATTAGAAAATCATAGGGCTTGAATAACACGTAACACTTCTTCATAAGTAAATAATGTAGATATTCTAAAACGTATTAGTTTTCTACCATGTAAATAGTGAGCAGAGAAGTTATTACATTTCGCCCAAAAATTTGATACTGATATTTCACCGAAAGTACTTGTTTTGGGAACACCCGAATTTTAAAAAAAACGGCATTTTCAGAAAAAAAATTATGTAATGATTTTGAGAAAATGGCCTTTGTTTAAGATATTTTTATGAAAAATGAAATGTGTATCTTGAACTTTCAGGGATTGTCCTCAGAAACCTTCTTCATTTTGAATGACTTTTGCCTAAGTGGTAAATTTTTGGAGATATAGATCATACTACGCTTTTTCACAAAATTGATCTACATCACAGAATTTACGTGCTATATTTTTTTATTTTATTTTATTTGTGCTTTTTTCACATAGATTTTCGTAGACTCAACCATTTCCGAGCTATTCCTTGTTGTTTGTCTGAATTTTCCGATCTTATGCTTTTCTCAAATGGTATGTACTTATGCATTCTTTTTTACTTTCACTACTAGTTAGTAGAGGAAGTATTGTATTCCACCCAAAAATTCGATGTCGAAATTTCACCGGATATGTTTTGAGGCCTCCTGAATAAAAAAAGCAGTTTTATAAAAACACGCGCGCTTGTGTGTGTGTGTGTGTGTGTGTGTGTGTGTGTGTGTGTGTGTGTGTGTGTGTGTGTGTGTGTGTGTGTGTGTGTGTGTGTGTGTGTGTGTCTGACAGTCAGTCTGTGGACAGCATAAAACAAAAGCGAAAAGTCGGTTTAAAACCAAAGTTGGTATTTAATGTCTTTCAAGGATGCGACACGAAGATTTTGAACAAAATAGTCCCACCCTAAACTACCCTTTACATGGGAAATTTTGATTTTCTTGAAAATGTCTCAACGATTTTGATTAAAATGTCATGAGTTTGATATATTGTGATGACAAATGAAATGTATATCTTGAATTTTCTGACTATAGCCCCTTGTCTTATTTACTCTGGATGACTTTTGCATAGTTGGTAAACTGTAAGAGATGGACCAAATCTTACTATACAAAGATCTAGATCTTGCTAAAACACACAATTTATGGCCAAACACATTTTTTGCAGAGTGAACCATTTCGGAGGTATACTTTGTTATTTGTGTAACTTTATATCGCAATTTGAAAGCTTTAGAAAGTTTGACTGTCGGTCAAAGCCTACTATATTTCCATATTCCTCTTGCATCGACAAGAAAATAAACAGATGGTTTCTGCAAAAGTTTATATCAACTAACAATGTCACTATCGAGATTAAAACCAGTATAGGTGTAGAATATCGAACGAAGGTTTTGGAGTGGTCATTTGTAGCGTAGTGTGTTAAGCGAATGAACTGTGCCCTCCAGATGAAAGTTGCGGGCATAAACTTAAAGGAATTCGGTATTGAGGGAGCCAGCTGGTTCCAGGAATTGACTCAGCTGGCGGTGGTGTAGCCGGACACAGCTGCTCGTATCTGTCACTTGTCACTTCTAATCCGTCCTTGTATGTTTTGCTCTAGGATTCGAGGTCATCTCCTCATCCTTAAAACGATGATATATGTAATAGCATTTGCTAATCTTACACATACTTGCATTTATGTTTAATTGATGACAAAGTATAAAAATCTGATGTGTTGCACTCACAAGACTTTCTCTAACCATTCATAAAAACACTTATTCCTATATCTTCTTCGTGTTAGTTAAGATAAACATTTGCAGATATTATCTAATTGTTTATTTTCTTGTAGGTACCAGGGGAAAATGGGAATATAGTTGACAGAACTATATTCTTCAAAAATTACACAAATAACAAGGAATATCTCCGAAATGGCTCACTCTACAAAAAAGTTTATTCAGACATAAATAGCGTATTTTAGCGAGATCTACATTTTTGTATACTAAGATTTGGTGTATCTCTAAGGGATTACCAGTTATGCAAAAGTCATCCAGAGTAAATATGACTACAGCGGCTATAGCCAGAAAACACAAGATATACTTTCCATTTGTCATAAAAACATATCAAACGCATGGTATTTTAATCAAAATCCTTAGAGCCATTTTTAAGGAAATCAGCATTTTCGAAAAGTTTCCATGTAGATGTTAGTTTAAGGTGGACGAATTTTGTTTAAGATCTTGGTTTCGTATCCTTGAAAGAGAGTAAAGTTAAATACCAACTTTGGTTTTTAACAGACTTTTCGTTTTTGAGTTATGCTGTCCACACACAGACACACACACACACACACACACACACACACACACACACACACACACACACACACACACACACACACACACACAGACCTTTTTTTAAGGGTGCCGTTTTTTGTTTCAGGAGGGCTCAAAACACATTTCCGGTGAAATCTCGACATCGAATTTTTGGGAGGAATACAATATTTCCCCTACTTACCAGTTCCTAAACCCCGGTGCGACAGCCCACGAGGGGCCAAGGCCTACCGCCCAGCCGCTGCGTCCCCCACCTCTGCCCACTACATGCGTCATTGGTGAGGTGCAGTACTGAAGGGTGGGACGTGGTCAGCGCCCCGAGCCCTCCCGGCCAGTTATGCGGTCTTCTAGGCCTGGGGCCGCTACTTCTCCATCAAGTAGCTCCTCAATTGGTCCCCCCGGGACCTAACGAGGCTGAGTCCACCCCGTGTCAGACCCCCCAGAGGGGATAAAATCCCCATGCTGGTACCGGGGATCGAACCCGGCCTACTTATCAGTAGAGAAAGTAAAATATCTTATGCATTACATTCACATTAGTTTTTTTAGCCTTTATCGTTATTACAAGTTTACATAGTACTCGAAATCGGTTCATTTTTCGGATATCCAGTTACTTAAGAAGTACCCGGTATATTGTGCATTGATTTTAACATACGTAAATTATTGCATTCATCCCCTTATCGTTATAAAAGTATTTAATTTAACTTTCAATTGCTCCGATTATACATTTTATCTATCATTTGGATAGTTCCTAAGTATTTAACACGATGTTTCTTTTCTAAGATAGAATGCTCCATATCACTTCGCTGTTATCAGTTTTGGATAACTGGTATTGTCAGATGGTCTCTGTATCAGTGATTGAAAGCGATTCAGAGGTGTTCCAGCATTGTGGATACCATTGTGTATGCTGGGGGAAAAGGCTATCTCACCCAGTATCACCCACAAGGGATGGACGCTCCTGTGCTCATAAACCAATATTGGATAATCCATATAACGATATCCGTTTCATTTCCCCCAACCAAGGAAAAAATACAAACGCCAGGAGTAAATACAAGCTACACTCCGAATATGGAACTAAATCATTGCACCAATATACTCTCTTACAGAAACAAAAAACAGATGTGTGCTCTCACATGACTTTCCCAACTCAATCTCGTACAAGAACGCATATTCTTCTATTTATTTAACATTACTCGAGATAAACGTTTGAAGAAATGGTTTTATTACATTTTTTGTTTCTCTACTATGTGTCCTAAGTAGAGGAAGTATTGTATTCCACCCAAAAATGCGAAGTTGAGATTTCATCAGAAATATGTTTTGAGACCCTCTGAATCCAAAACAAAAGCATTTTTTTTAGAAAAAGGTGTGTGTGTGTGTGTGTGTGTGTGTGTGTGTGTGTGTGTGTGTGTGTGTGTGTGTGTCTGTGAACAGTAACTCAAAAACGAAAACTCAGTTAGAAACCAAAGTTGGTACTTAAGTTTAATATCTTTTAAAAGATGCGACACGAAGAAAATTCCTCCACCCTAAACTAGTCTATACATGGAAATGCTTTTTGATAGTTTGGTTTTCTCGGAAATGACTAACGATTTTGATTAAAATGCCATATGTTGCCGGAAGTTGCCCTAGTAAACAAAACATTCACCTGTAGAGTTCGATTCTAATGCTATACTGTGCAAATACTGTACACAATAATCTTAAATTATCTGTGTTACTTTTCACGAAAAATAAATTTGTTGTTGGACTTTTTATTCCTGATATTTGAATCCACCGTCACACGAAATCTGCGCAGTCATGTCCCTAACACTTGGTAGAGCCTTACGTCATGTATGGGGGCCCACGGTTGTGGACATTGTATTCCCCTATACTAGTAGGACCTCATGGGGACCTAGATAAAAGAAATAAAAAGACTGGGTGAATGAAGAGTGGGGAACAAGGAACCAACACAGATGAAGATAGAGGAAGATTCAACTAATCAGGCTTCATCATCAGCTTCTGATTCTCAAAAGGGAAGCAGGGTAGAAGCCCAGCTGACACAGAATTAAAACACACTGCTTCAGAGATTAACAGACTACACCTGGAAAAGAACCTTTCTGGGGCTTAACGCAAAGGCCATAGATAACCACGTGACAATCTGCTTACACAACTTAGTTAATAAACTACTGTCCCTGGTCAAAAGGACAGGCTTAGTTATCTACAACAACAATAACAACAACAATAATACCACTCTTCATGTCTTAGGAGAATCACTTTGTTTCAGCCTTATATTTCTTCCAATGTTTGTATTGGCCTGCCTATTGTTCCTTAACCAAAAGGTTTATATTTGTAAGATTGTAATGGCATGCGAAAGTTATCCATTCTTTACAATCTACTTTTCCATTTTTCTCTATTTACTTGCCTCTTTTCTTTTAGTGAAAATATATCTAATTCTTTCCTTATTTCTTCATTTCTAATGTGATCTTGTACTAGACATCCTCTTACTACTCGGAGATATTTCATTTCTGCCGCTTGTATTTGGCTCCAATCTTTCATTGTAACGGCCATTGTCTTATAGAATTTTAAATTTGTATCCTTTTGGGTTTTCCTTTTCAAGATACGAACTATTATTCCACAATTATTTTGAAAATTACTCACTTTATTACTTATATCTTCGTTGTTTGTTTTAAATGTCACATTACAACCCAAATAATTAAATGTTCCCACCTGTTCTAACACTATTATTTAACACTACCTTTGTTTTTATTTGTTTTCCTATTAATGCCATGATCTTTGACTTTTCAACTAATATACTTAAATCGTAATCCTGGATCCATTTTCGTAATTTGTACATACTTATTTGCAGCTTATCCTCTCTGTCTTGTATTAACATCATGTCATTTGCAAAGAGAAGAACACTTAATGCATTATTTTTGTCCCTATTGATATTTCATCTTTTAATTTTCTAAGAATATCGTCCATATTAATGTTATATAACAGTGGAAATATCATCATATCCTGTGATAATCGTCCATTTGAAAAAACTATTTTTATTTTTGTTTCTTGATATAAGTTCCTGAGCACCTACATCTATTAATTGTTTTGGATATACTTTTTGTCTAATACTTGCCAAAGTCTAGTCCTGCTTCCCTTATCAAAACCTCTTTCAAAATCTACATGTTCTTCTAAACTATAATCTCTTCTCTTTTCAATAATTTGGTTAGGGGAGGTTGTAAGCTCTATTCTTGCAATGTTAATTTTAAGAAGTTTAACTCCACTTTTCAGAAAAACTATTTGCTCTAGAAATATAACATTTGTTACAGATATAAATCAATGCTTTATTATTATACGCACTTTTTATATTACATATACATGTTGATTTATATTTAAAATAATTATAATGAATATATTATTTTTTCATCCATGATTTTAATGACAGTATTATAAGAAACAGTACCACCACAAATAACGCAGAAATGAGTGGTAGAAGTTTCATTGCTCTAGAATATGTGGTTCTGGGACAATAATGTCTGCAGAAAAATAAGTCTTAGGGAAACCTCAATCAAAATTAGGAGAGGTTCTACCCGACCTTGGACAGTTACATTAATTTTAAAGACACTTCTGGCACGTTTTTGGGGTTAAAGGACTCGATTATGATAAAATAGGTGTTGAACTTCCAAAATCAGTAAAAATTAGAAAATACATATGTTTGACCCAAACCAGCTTACAGCCTTCCGCTTAAGGTTTTACTGTTAACAGAAACCATAACCCCTGGTTCCCAGCGTCTCATTCTACAGGATGGAAGGTACTGCTCCGGCCTAACGTTAACTCACGTACACAATGAGGTAACAAATCTGTCCAGTACAATTATTATCAATAAAGAACCGTTTAGCCGAAAAAAAAGTGTAAAACTTTTGGAGCCATCTAGCTTCTTGAATGGACGTAAATTATTTATTATTTCACTAACTGTCGCGCAAACATGGTGTGAACAACACTGTAATGCCTTTTTACCTTAATTCAAATGAATTTAGTCACAATTCAATGTTAAAATGTCATTCAAACTTACATATTTCTACACGAAATATGGCAACATCGTTGGGCACTCGAAATGTACTTGCCTGTTCTCACAGAAAATTCGGCTGCCTACTAGGTTAGGGAGGTAACGCTTGGCGTTGGTGTGAAGGACGGCGTAAGGAGAAGGAAGGATTAAAGTACAATTGCCTGCAATACGAAATAACTTACGTTGCGATCATGAACCCGTTCACATCAAGGTAGTACTTGGACTTGATTCTAGTAATTTCAGGGGAAAATTCCCTTTAAGGATAAAAAATAAATAAATATTAGATAAAATAAAAAACAAAGGGATGACGTAAATAAAGGCAGATGTTCCCACTCTCCTTCATCCTTTATCTAGCAAAATACGCCACTGTTTATCTCTAACTCTTCTTCTGTTTTTCCTGCATCTATCAACCAGGTTATTCTGGCCGAAGCAGTAGCTTGAAAAACCGCTTAATTTTGCTCAAAGGCCTCCTTATCAAGCTTGAGGTTCTTGTACGTGCTGTGAATCTACGACACGGGATCACCAGCTTTACTGCCCTTCCAAAGAAGTCGTGTTAATGATTTTTACCCACGTAAAAACCATTTCCCTCCTGAGTTTGAACCAGAGACTAGCACACGGGGAAGCACTTAATAGAAAAATAAGCAGTTGTAAGAATATCTGCACCAGACTGAGTACAGAAACTCATTGAATTCAATCCATCAGATATTTTTTTCCTTTCCTTTTATGGCTTCATTTATCCGTACTTAGATTTACAACCTAAATGCCATTTTAACACGCAGAGTTCATAAATTGTCTATACTTTCCTATAAAGCCTAGCCGCTATGTAATTTAACCGCAAATAACCGCGTTCGTTTGTCATTGAAAGAAACGGTCTACAAACAATGAATTCAGAAACTTAATGGGATTGTGGCTTCTCCCGCTTAACAGGATGACACGCTGACAATTTACGAGCATGTCATAATTGATTCTGCGGTTCATTATCGTATTACATCTGAGAATATAATTACCGACATGGTAGACGCTGTCGTTAAAGGTCTGAGGGAATAGAGGAAGTATTGCAAGATACAGAAAACAGAAAATGAAGAAGAATTATGTATGAGGACAGTAGGAACCCCGCGGCGTAAAATAACTTATTTCTAGCCTCTTTAATGGCACGATTTTTAATCAGTTTCCGAGGAAAACATGTTAAAGAAAACATTAACTGCACTCATATGGCAAAAAACTACAGCTGGACATTCATATTCATAGAGCTGTTTTATTTCAGCGCCGTCAAGTCATTCTACAATATGGCCGGTTAAAGAGGAAAAAAGAAGAGCGGAAATAAAAGGCGAAACAGCATTTTTGCGGCAGTAACAATAGTAAAATAAAAATAAAATAAAAGACAGGGCCGGTATGGGGGCACAGGCCATGACTCGCAGAAGCCCAGAGGCCTTCAGAAGCCCAAGGTCTGTAGATATAGGTTGTACAAGATAGAGGACAAATAAATGCATAAATACATAGAGAAAGAAAAAGAGAGAAAGGATAAGAGAGAGAAAGAAAAAAAGAAAGAAAAAGAGAAAGAAAAAGAGAGAGAAAGAGTAAGACAAAAAAAGAGAAAAAAAAAAGAAAAAGAGAGAAAGGAAAAGAGAGAAAGAGTAAGACAGAGAAAGGAAAATGGAAAGAAAGAACAAGAGATAAAGAAAAAGAGAGAGAGAAAGATGGGAGAGAAAAAAAAAGAGAAAGAAAAACAGAGAGAAAGAAAAACAGAAAGAGTAAGACAGAGAAAGAAAAAGAAAGGAAAAGAGACAGAGAGTGAAAGAGGCTGAAGGAGAGAGTGAAAGAGAGGGAAGGGCAGAGAGAAAGAGAGATAGAAAGAGAGAGAAAGAGAGAAAGAGTGAGAGAGGGGAGGAGGGAGAGAAACAGAGAGAAAAAGAGAGAGAAAGAGAGAAAAAGAGAGAGTAAGAGAGAGGAAGAGCGAAAGAAAGAAACAAAGAGAGAGAAAGAGGGAGTGAAAGAAAGAGAAAGAGCGAGAGAGAAACAAGGAAATAAATAATAAAGAAGGAAAGAAATAATAAAGAGAGAAATAAAGAAACAAAAATGAATAAATAAAGTCTGAAAACTTCCATCCCAGTACCTAATTTCTTACACCGGGGCGTAGTTTTCAAATTCAATGAAAAGTGGGTTTGGCAATTTTGTTAGATTTCAGTTCTACTTAAGGCGCGGTCTATTTGTGGTTTTTATATTTTAACGAGATATTAACCCGTTTAAAGCATAGATGTTGGCTGTTTTTATTGCACCAGTTGACAGAAACGTTGATAAAAAATAAATATAACAAATTAATTATGTTGTTTACAAAACAGCTAAAGGATCCATCTGTGTAGTTCATTTCTTTCACTATTTTTTAACAAAGACTGAATATTGTAGTGAAGTGCCAAGGCTGTGGATATGTAAACAGCAATATCTCCAATAACCTGTTCCAAAACTTTAAATAGTTTTTTCTCCATATAACAAGTTTGATACTTTGAGGTAAACATAGAAAAACTAGCACACCAAATTTCAGGTCTCTACTTTAATTCTAAACAGCATTAAGTCTGCCTTTTAGTAGTATTCAACTCTTTATAAAAAAGAAATGTTTTAAATTACAAAACTATTTAATCTAGAGCACTGAAACTTATACCAACAATATATCATGGCAGGTGCAATTTAACCTAAAAATGCCATCAAAGTTAGTTTGACTAGGGAAGAAGGTCCATTTGGTACCGGTGTATCCCCTTAAGCAAGCATCCGCGCTATCTGTTCGTCACCGCCATATGTCACGGAAACTAGAAGCGCATCTGAAAGATTCAGTCTGTCTGGCTCAGTTCTTTAGGCTCTGATTTCAAGGTCGCGGCTCCAGACCTATCGTTTAAGTGTGCTTAGAAGCGACAGTCTTTAGAATGGCATGTAAGGGAACCCCTGCTAGACGTAATTGCGGCACACTGGCGGCTGTGATATCTCGTGATAATTGACAGCGTCGTTAACAAAGAAAATATTCATATGTTTCACATATGAAAGTAGTCCTCCGTGGACTAGCGGCAACCTGCTAGTCTCTGGTTCCCAAAGTCGCTAATTATTCTCAATAAAGAACGCTTTCGATGAAAAAAAATGTAAAATATTTGGAGCCATGTAAGTTCGTGATGAATGGATACAAATAGTTTATTATTTCATTAACTGTCCTCCTAACATTGTGTAAACAATGCTGTAATGCATTTCTACTTTAATTTGAATTAATTTAGTGATTAACTTCGCGTTGTCAAATCTTAGAAATTAAACTGATACGCAAATGTCAAGGTTATGAGAGGACAGAACATATGTTTCTAGTAAAGACACGAAGCACTAATTTTGTTAACGATAACATAGAACTGTGCTTTGTGCTTCAGTTTTAGAAGAGAAATAAAGTGAAAGAAAAAGCCAGTGGATAATGCCATTTTTGTTACTTTCTCTTTATTTTCTCTACTAAGTACAGAAGGGGGATATAACATTCAACCCAAACATTGGATGTCGGGATTTCACCGGAAATATATGCTTTGAGGTCCCCTGAATCCAAAAAAAAAGCATTGTGTGTGTGTGTGTGTGTGTGTGTGTGTGCGTGTGTGTGTGTGTGTGTGTGTGTGTGTGTATCAGTCAGTCTACGGACAACATAACTCAGAAACTAAAAGTCGGTTGGAAACCACATTTGGTATTTAAGTTTAATATCCTTCAAGGATGCTATGGGAAGATTTTGAAGAAAATTTGTCCACCCTAAACTACCATTTACATGATACATCTTTCAAAAATTTTGATTTACTCGAAAATAGCTCTAACGATTTTTAATTAAAATGCCGTAATGTTTAAGATATTTTTATGGCAAATGAAATGTATATTTTGAATTTTTTGGTTTTAGCCTAAGTATCGGGTTTACTCTTGATGACTTTTGCATATATGTTCGAATGCATTTTTGTGGAGATATTGTGTGAGTTTTGCGAGGTCGTTATTCACTTTGTATCTTAGCCGTGCAAAGATCGAAATTTCAAAGTTTAAAGTATGGCTATCGCTCAAAGCCTGCTGTATTCCCATATTTCCCTTGCAGCTACAACGAAATTAGCAATAATTTCTGCAAGAGAAGGTGTCATGTGAGTGAAACACATCATATTTTTTAATCACTAACAGTGCTTCTACGAGGCAACACGTCTGTTACACCAATCACAAAACGCCAATGATATTTCTGATGACTGGTCCGACGCTATCTGTAAGCCAACAATGACACAAAGTCAGGAAACAGATGAATACCCACAAAACAATAAGAAACGGGATGTATTCACCAGAAGCATGCAGAGTAGGGCTTGTGTGTAAGCGAAATAAGCTCAGTACCTTATTGTTCCCTACGCTACCATTACGGTGAAATCCCTGTGTCTGTTTGGCAACCCCACAGTAGTTAACGATATCTGATAATGAACGGATGCCATGCTGTATAATTAGACATTGAATTTAAAAGGCCCCGCTCACCACAAAACATGCCTTCAATATTAGCGTCCTCAGTAATTGAAAGCGTTTATGTATTTGGCAACCGCATATATCCAACCTCAGGAATCAATAAAGTGCAAATGTTCATCTCTTGGGCATTCTCCATACTAACATTGCTAAAATTAATTTCAGACATTCTAAACGTACATTGGTTTGAGTATGGGAAAGTAAATATAACCATATGCAGGTGTGCTTGCTATTAGGTGGAACTGAACGCACAGCTGCTTCGAGGTAAAATTTAACTAATGACACTATTTATTCAACAAAATTGTTTGGTTTAGAGAAATTGAGTATGTGTGTGTTTAATGAGTCACTGAATAGGTTGGTGAGAAAGGTTTTAGCAGTTTATAATTCATAGGGACTACAAACAGTTGTTTTGGTGTCAACTGTATTAATTATTTATACTTTGTTAAACATTTTATTGCGAAAAAAAGTTGTACTGCAGTAATGCAATTTGCTACATATTGCGACAAACACAAGAGTTCAGTATTTACTTGTTTTTCTTGCTTTGTTTTCTTCTAACTGAGACAAAACACAGTTCTTTTGGTAACTTAACCAGTGTACACTCTTTCGTGATATGACAACTCACAACTGTTTTCTTCTCGTAGCCTTGACTCACTTCTGTCTTACTTTACCTTCTCTGCCTCTCACACAGCTGACTTTGACGATAGAACCACCTCGTGCACGCACACACAAACTAAGAAACTGACTGACTTCCCAATCTCGTTTCCTCGCCTCCTTATATAACGAGGATAACGTAACATTGACGTTTCTCGAACTTCACCTTTCTGGAACTTCTACAAATGCGCCGGCCGCCGGACACTTCTCGAATCATCTCGACACCCCCTTTTGAACTGCTGCACTCATTGTTGTCACGTGTTTGCTCGCGTGAGTGATGTGGAGCAGTTTGGCCCCAAACTTCCTTTGATGCACGCTATCGCTGTCGACCGGCGTCACAATATGTTCACTGAGACATCACAAACAATAATTACCCTACATCTTATTGTCAAATGTATCTAAGCATAATATTTGTAATCTTCAAACACAAATATCACAATTTTTAGCAAAAAAATGTAACTAAAACCTTTTGGAGCCTAAACTGAGACAGGGAAAAATCGGCAGTTTCAAAAAGTAGGAGTATTTTGATCCTAGGTTTAAAATAATATACCAAAAAATAAACCTTTTAGTAATATAAAAAAAATAAACAAATGGCATCATAATTTCTAAACTGTTAGAGCAAAATGGATAAAGTTTAGGCTGTAATATGCTGGCATTACAAACATCTTTTCGATAAATTTAAGGCAGCATTATTAAATATGAATGTCATATTTTCAGTGCTACATACCCTTAACTAATTAAGGAATATTAATAAAAAATTAAGAAGAGATACATACCTTATTTGCTGACCATGTTGTACTTATAGAAGGATCTGAAAAAAATGCCCAGATATATCTGTATGAACGAGGAATCATCTGACCCTATTTTTTTCATATCTATGCAACCCGCAGATTATAGTCTTACTTAAAAAATTCGTCTCATTTGTCAAGCGAGAATTGTTGTGTCAAATACAGCTAATCGTTCTTAGGCCTATTCTGATAGCCATGACGAAATGTTTCGTGAACACAAATAAGCTGTAAGTAGCTTAAAATTTAGATATATTTTAGTAGACTAGCAAGCAGCTTGATATTAAATATTTCGAGTGAAAGAACTCAGAGGTTTGTAGTCGAGTGGACGATCTGCCGTGAACTAAACCGACATTTCGTTAGTTCGAACTTCTCTATAAGAATTTTGCTCTTTTGTCTTTTTTTTTTTTTTTTTTTTTTTTTTTTAATCAGTAATCATCACTGGACGTACTGAACAGAAATGGAAAAGCAATGCATAGTAATCACAGGAAAATTATTAAATTATTAACGTTTTGCCACATTTACAATGATATGTAAGTATGAGTTCAAGTGAGTTTTCATCCATTTTATACAATTTATTTAGAATTTGTTTTGTAATGTCTTATTATTGGATGAAAGAAGTGAAATGGAGGATAAAAACTGACCCATTATTATAGATTCAAATACATTTCCTCAGAATACAGATGCCAGCGAAAATTAATTGCAGCACAGCTCTGTAATGTTAATGGTTTTTGTTTCAATTTGGATGCATAATTCCACAAGAATGTACGAAGATAATAGCTTGTTACTTGTAAGAAGCGTAGAGTAACTTATTTCTGACATAGCTTTGGTAGTAATTATGGGACATCACATAGGATGCGAAATAATTAATCGCTTAAAAAATTAAAAGAATATTCCGCGCAGGTTTTTCAGACGTGGACTAACTCAACAACGCTGCGTTGAGGTTTGTCAGGGAATTGAACCAGTTTCTGGATGTAAACAGGTTGGTCGCTTGCAGGGTCATATAATGTTTTGGGAGCTAATGCTTCTGATTGGCCTACACTCGCACAGGAAACGCTAACTTTTTCTTCATGGTCATAAGATGCACGGTTACGCTGCTTTTTATGTATTGATCTAGTGAAACTGACAGGTTTCCAGATGTCAGCATATTGTTCTCGACAAAACTAAAATATATCCGTAGGAAATGTCAGAGACAAAAACGTAAGATACAAAATGTATTCCAAATACTAAGATCTACCACTGGTTTAAATTAATGTAATGATTTCTCTTTCATCCTGTATGATGCAGAAGTTTCTGTAAACCTTCGATACAGGAGGTATACGTGAATAGCTGATGATGGGAGGTATGGGGAGAGATTAATATACCCCCAGGGAACAATTAAATATGCGTGTCAATTTACATACATGGCCACCATTATCCGTGAAAGTGGAAGAAAGAAGTGAATGTGGACCATAGAATACAGCAGGCCAGGAAATGATCAAGATCTTGAACGGGGATTTGTGGACTAAGATTATTTCTAGGTAAATTAAGAAAATGATTCTTCGAAGTTGAGTTGAATGAACTTATTAGAAGGCAGAAATGTAGGATACCACCACCGCCGCCGCCGCCACCGCCACCGTCACCGCCACCACCGCCGCCGCCACCACCATCACCACCATCACCATCACCACCACCATCACCACCACCACCAACACCACCACCACCAACAACAACACCACCATCACCACCATCACCACCACCACCACCATCACCACCAACACCACCACCACCACCAACACCACCACCACCATCACCACCACCATCACCACCACCATCACCACCACCACCAACACCACCACCACCACCAACAACAACACCACCATCACCGCCACCACCGCCGCCACCACCACCAACAACAACACCACCATCACCACCATCACCACCACCATCACCACCACCAACAACAACACCACCATCACCACCATCACCACCACCACCACCAACAACAACACCACCATCACCACCATCACCACCACCACCACCACCAACACCACCACCACCACCACCATCACCACCACCATCACCACCACCACCAACACCACCACCACCACCAACAACAACACCACCATCGCCGCCACCACCGCCGCCACCACCACCATCACCACCAACACCACCACCACCAACAACACCACCACCACCAACACCACCACCACCAACAACAACACCACCATCACCACCATCACCACCACCACCATCACCACCACCATCACCACCACCATCACTATCACCACCACCATCACCATCACCATTATCACCACCAACACCACCACCAATACCACCACCATCACTAACACCACCACCACCACCAACAACACCACCACCACCAACACCACCACCACCGCCACCAACAACAACACCACCATCACCACCATCACCACCACCACCATCACCACCACCATCACCACCACCATCACTATCACCACCACCATCACCATCACCATTATCACCACCAACACCACCACCAATACCACCACCATCACTAACACCACCACCGCCACCGCCGCCACCACCGCCACCACCGCCACCACCGCCGCCACCACCACCGCCACCACCACCGCCACCGCCACCACCGCCACCACCACCACTCCATAGATTAGACACATTGTCTGTTCTGTCTTTCACAGCAGGTCTGTCCATCTCTTCTACGGTCTACCCACGTCTCTCCTACCTCCTGGTTTATAATTTAGAGCTATTTTTCGATAATCCATAATAATGAAAATTTAAATAATTCAGTAAATAAACTTCAGAATATTTGTGGGACATTGGCAAAAAGTTTAAAAAGAAAAACAAGGAAAGAAACGCATTTAAAACTTAGTAATATCTGTGGCAGCATTATTGTACGGATGTGAAACATGGGTGATAAAAAAATGATTGGAATAGAATTAATACAGTCGAAATGAGGGATGTACAATTATGGACAAAATAAAGAAACGAAGATCTAAGAAACGAATTAAATATTCTTTCTATAAATGAAAAAATCTGATGTGTTGCACTCACATGACTCTCTACTCTTGTACTAACCATTCTTATAAACTCTTGTTCTTGTATTTTCTTCGTGTTGGTTGAGATAAACATTTGTAGAAATTATCTTTTTGTTTATTTCCTTGTAGGTGCAAGGAGAATGTTAGGATACAGTAGACTTTGTGCGATAGTCAAATGTTTTAAAGCTTTGAGATTCCGTTCTCTTTGCACACTTACCATATAAAAAATGAACAACGATGTTCCATTTCACGAAAGTTTTGTTTTCCGAAACTCATACACATAACAAAGAATATCTCCGAAATGGTTCACCCTACAAGAAAATTTATACAGACATAAATTGTGTATTTTAGCAAGATCCACATTTCTTGTATAGTATGATTTGGTCGATCTCTAACGGTTTGCCAGTTATGTAAAAGTCGTCCAGAGTAAATACGACTACAGGAGCTATAGCCAGAAAATTCAATAAATACATTTCATTTGCCATAAAAAATATCTCGAACATATGACATTTTAATCAAAATCGTTAGAGGCATTTTCAAGAAAATTAAAATTTTCGAAAACTTTTCCATGTAAAGGGTAGTTTAGCGTGGAGATATTTTCTTCAAAATCTTCATGTCACATCCTTGAAGGACGCTAAACTTAAATACCAACCGACTTTTCGTTTTTGAGTTATGCTGTCCACAGACACACAAACTGACAGACACACACAAGGACCTTTTTCTAAAAATGCTTTTGCTTTTGGATTCAGGGAATCTCAAAACATATATTTCCGGTGAAATCTCGACATCGTAATTTTTGGGTGGAATACAATAATACTTCCCCTACTTACCAGTAGAGAAAGTAAAAATAGAAGAATATAGAACGCGATGGAGGCATATACAAGGAATTTATGAAATACGCTTCCCGAAAAAAACATTGTTATGAGTACCAGCCGATTGGGAGAAGTAGTACTGGAAGACCCAGACCCATAAGGAGACAACGAGAAGTTGAAATACGAGAAATTCCTGATACGTGATGACATGATGATGATGATGATGATGATCATGATGATGATGAATAACAATAAACGCTTGAAAGAAGAGTTTATACAAGAATGCAGCTTAGATATTTGTAATTTTCATTGGAAGTTATTGTTTCCAAATCTATAAAACAAAAAAGTAGATTGTGGCGTAGCGCTAAGTTCTCTATTACTAAACCGGAAGTCCGTGTAAATTATTTTTGGTATATTCAGCTTACACGTATTTCACAACCGAAGTTTAAAACCCTGGTGTATTATGGACAGTATTATATAGCGAGGCTTGTGTGCAAGCGTTCAGTGACCCTGCCCTGATGAATTCCAATTGTTTTTGTTCATCAACATTCAAAGCGAAATCTGAAAACATGTACAGTATCCCAACCCCTTCCCTCCCCCTCAACCAAAAAGCATGTTTTTAATCCCTTTCACGTTACAGGTGGAGTTCACAATAATGAAAAACTCACTTTTAGTACTAGCTACCCCTGTCCCTTTTCACAAACACCATTGTAAATGTTTTCTATGTCCACGGCATGTTTGTAAAGTTCATTATTCTAGAAGCTGTTTTGTATAAATGCATATGTTATATTTATTCGAATGTAAATATTACAATAGGATCACAGCCCAATTTTGAACCTTGGCTTCCTCTAGCTCGCACTTTCTCTACTATGTATTAGTGTTTCACCCAAAAATACAGTCATAGAAAAAAGTATTGATACACCATTTATTGGAACTAAAGTTAAAAACCAGAGTTGTTATGTGGTAAACTGACAGCATGGCATTTCCTCCTGATTCAGGATGTATAAAAGAGTTAACCAAACTAGTATTATGCAAAAAGTAAATAAACATTTTGTACTAGATGTCTTCGTGCAATGGAGAAACGAGTAATCATAAATTCAAAGAAAATGACAATTTACATAGTGACAAATATTTTAAAAATAAAATTTATAAATTTCAAATATATGTGGGAATATTAAAAGAACGCCGAGAAGTAAAACACAGAAAGAAAGAATTCTAAAATTTTATAAGACAATGGCATTTGACTTATGCCTCAGAAAATTTGGACATGAATAGAAAAAGGAACAGTAGAAATTAAGGGACACTGGGAGTGAAATTTTGGTCAAAATTGTCAAAAATTGTTTTTTTACCTTAAGATGTTCCTGGAACACCTGTGCATTTGGATCAGCTAACATTTTTCATATCCCCCACTCCATGTGGTCATTACGGCCCTTTCAAATAGTGCTCTTCCCTTAACGTACACAGGATGCTCCTATATAAAAGCCTGTTTTTCTCAAAACTACATTTCTGCACATTCCAAAAGAAGTTCGCGCCTGAGTTTTGCTTCAAATTCAATGAAAACTTCCAAAAGTACTCATAAATAGCAGATAAACAAAACTATGCTTCAATATTGATGTTATCTTTAACATGAATTCCAAAAACATTTTTTTATGAAAAAAATCAATAATTTTTAAGATTAAATTTTCTTTGTTATTAAAAAAATATGTACAGCATAATCTGCAACCATATTTGAAATATTTCTTCATACAATAAAATTGTTACCCATGTTTTAGAGCACCAGTTCTGCCAATATAAAAGAATTTTGAAAATTCAATCACGCGAGCTCTATTTTGAAAATGTGCCTATTAAATTCATAAAATGATTTATATATCCTAAACGAATTATCCAATTTTAATGAAATTTGGTGTACCTCCTATTCTCATATAAATGCAAACACAGTAAAAATTTCAGAAAATCTATCAAGAAATGTGGAACTTTCAAATTTCACTCCCAGTGTCCCTTAAAATTCTTAGATGTTTTGCTGGATATTCCCTCACAGACGATATGAGAAGCGGAACTATTTGAGACCAACTATATATGCTTTGAGGCCCCCTGAATTAAAAAAAAAATCAACTTTAGAAAAAGGTCTGTGTGCGTATGTATGCATGTCTATGTGCTTCTCTCTCTCTCTCTCTCTGTGTGTGTGTGTGTGTTGTATGTGTGTGTGTGTGTGTGTGTGTGTGTCTGCTTTTTGTCTGTGAACAGCATAACTCAAAAACGAAAAGTCGGCTAAAAACCAGAGTTGCTATTTAACTTAAATACCTTTCAAGTATGCGATACAAACATTTTCAAGAAAATTCCTCCACTCTAAACTTTTCTTCACATGGAAAATTTTTTCAACATTTTGATTTTCACAAAAATGCCTCTAGCGCTTTATACTAAAGCGCCATTCTGTTTAAGATATATTTAACGCAAACTAAATGATGTTTTGAAGCTTCTGGCTATAGCTCATATAGTTCTGTTTAATCTTGATGACTTTGGCACAACTGGTAAACCGTAAGAGATAGAACAAGTCTTCCTGCTATACAAAAAATGTAGACCTCGTAAAAACACACAAGTTGTCTCTGTAGGCATTTTTTGTGCAGTGACTTATGTCGGAGATATTTCTCGTATTTGTGTGAGTTTTGTGGTACTTAAACTTTTCTCAAATGCAAGATCGTTATTCACTTTATTGTTTTTCCGTGCAAAGAGAACGGGGCTTCAAAGTTTTAAAAGACTATCGCTCGAAACCTACTATATACATATATTCCCCTTGTATTTATAAGAAAATCAGCAGTAAGATAGTTTCTGCAAATGTTTATCTCGACTAACACGAAGAAGTTTGTAAGAATAGTTAGTACAGGGTAGAGAAAGTTACGTGAATGCAGGACATCAGATTCTTTTCGGTAAAACGGTCCTTTATTGACAATAATTATATTGGACATGTTTGTTACACTCATCATGTAGAATCCCTGGTTAACGTATAGCCGAAGCAGTGTTAAGCATCCTGTATAACTCCAAGAAATGGCCAGGGATTCGGGAACACTGCAAGTGCTCATGACTTACCCTCGTATACAAGGCACACGCTGAATGGAATAATTCTGAATGAATTTACATTATTTGATCGTTTCGAGGAATCTGCACCTGTTGCATTGTGAGTCAGTAACACCAATTGCATTCTGTTTGAAAAGAACCTTCTAGCCCTCGACGTAATGAAGCTTCCACTCCCTGGGGCAGAATGTGCAATCCTGTTAATGAGAATGACGTCACCTCTGTACGGGGAGCAATAGATGCGTGTTTTAGACCGATAATAATCAACACCAGGTGCACTTCATGCATAATCTGTTCTCCGTGAGTAGATTTAGAAATCAATATAGGAACAAAATGACTGCTATCAACGGAGGGAGCCGATAAAATGACTGAGTTAAAATGGCATCAGCCATTAAGCTTTATGACTCAATAACGAGAACAGAAAACGTATTACTTAAGAGTGTGTATAAGTGACATTTAATTAAAATCGAAGGAAAAAGAAACTTTTTGATTACTTTCTCTACTACATATGATAAGCATGGGCAGGTATTGTATTTCACCCAACATTTTACCAAAAATATATTTTGAGACCCCCTGAATAAAAATAAAAGTGTAAACAGTTTAACTCAAACACGAAAAGTCGATTAAAAACCACATGATGATTAAGAGGTGGAATCAGAACTGAAAAATGCAATGCCATAACCGGAATTTGAACCACGGATCTTCCGCTTATCGAGCGGCTGCTTTAACCACTAAGCTACCATAGCCAACTTGCCAGTACGACATTAAATTCCCCAGCTGATTCGCACTTTTCCTGGTTAGACCACAAGGGAATCTCACATCAGAGATGAATACCCCAAGGGCGACTTACAATTGACTTACTTCTGCTCTAACCGGGAAAAGTAAGAATCAGCTGGGGAATTTAATGTCGTACTGGCAAGTTGCCATGGTAGCTTAGCAGCAGCTCGATAAGTGTTGTGTGTTTAAAAACACCAGCAGTAAGCTTGTTGGCATAAATAAATAATAACCACATAATGATTTTGAAAAAACTTCCTGTAACCTAAGCTACCCTTTATATGGAAAATGTTCATGTTCCCAAAAATGGCTCCTATGACTTTCATTAAACTCGATTTGTTTAAGATATTTGTATAACAAATTAAATATATATTTTGAATTTTCTGGCTATTTTGTATGAAGTCCTGTTTACTCTTGATGACTTTAATATAACTTGTAAACCATAAGAGATAGACCAAATGTTGCTATAGAAATAATGCAGATGCTAAAACTCACAAATTATGTCACGAAGAACTGAAGACTGTGTTAACCATAAAGCAAAGATGAATGTGTTTTTCTGCTACAGTGTTAGAAGAGTAAGTAACTGGAATTGTCATTTGTCACACCGGTGTCAGGAGTGGGATTTGTCTAATTATCATTTGTCGTAGTATTACTTAATGACGTACTTAGCAGAGGAAGTATTGCATTCTACGCAAAACATTGAATAACCTGACACCGGGCCTGGCGCACAATAAAGGACGGGCGGGGCCCAACTACTTCACACCACATGGCGGGCCGGAGAATGGGCAAAGACGTTTAAGGTCAGGCTGTCCCGCGTGTCTGCTTGTGTGTACGTGACTAACAACAACTGAAGCGCCTTCGCAAAAGGAGCTTTCTCTGGAACCTTCGAGAAAGATCCAGCTGCGTCACCGCCGGCGTGTTTGAAGGGGTTCGCTAAAGGTCCATGTGGCGTCATCTCCATTATATAAGGAAGCTATAAACCAGCAGTGAGTTAAAGTTACGGACGTGAGTCTTTCAGTGTATCAGTGAGCGCGAGAGAGCTGTGTGTGTGTGTGTGGCACGTCGCATACGTCGTAAAGAAAATACAACAAGCGTCGAATGATTGTAATGTTGTAGTTAGTGCATGAGAGACAGAGAAAGTAAAGAGAGACACTGAAAGGACTGAGCAAAGATACGAGAAGTAAAAGTTGTATGCTGTAATACACGAAAGCTAGTAGATACAAATTTTGAAGCCAAAGTGATAGAAAACTAACCGGACGGACTTTGTTGTTTTGCCACAAGAAAGAAAAGAAAAAAAAAAGAAAATAAATGTTGTGATTTTTGTTTAAAAACCCGCCTTTAGATAAAGATCCGAATAATCGAGAGCTTATGGTATTGATGTCACTCAGTTCTTAAAGTGTGTTTCTGTATAATTCATGTGAAAACAGTGCTAGATTATAGAATTATAATAATCTCTATAATCTACCTTTCTTGATAAAGAAGTTCATTTCTGGAAGGCTTCTGAAATTGCTACGACATAAGGGGTCGTTAGCATTGGTATAAAAGGTGACCCGAGAAGCAAAAAACGCCACTACCTATGACTTAAGGCACGATAGCCCTTCTGGCTGTTGAAACGTAAACCCTCATTATAGAATACACAGAAACATATTCCCATCGGTTATTCAGGCGCGAAATTTTGGGGTTGTACGCTGTTATCCAGTCCTCTAAGGACCTAGCTCCAATCCATCTTTCTTTCCTTGACTTGCGTGCGTCTGTGAAAGACCGTCTGCACGCAAGTATGAATTTTACTGAAAGCGTAATACGGCGATGACCTGATATTTGCACACACGTGGCAGGTGCACCCCGTTTCCTTCACAGCGACCAAGAGTTCATGTCCTTACTTTACCTGAATACTTAAGTGGTGGTACGAGAATAACAGGACATGGAACTAACATTTAAATGTCTCTATGCTCGAGCATACCCAAATGTATTAATTATAAGTCTGAAAGCGATCCCTTAATGGGCCTCCTTAAGTTCAAATTTTCATTAGACAGGTGTACCACCAATCAGAGAATTGCCATGCGATAATGACAAAGTGCAATATCGATTAATTCTCGAAACGCAACTATCACAAGTTTAGAAAAGGCTAAAATGTCGGACACTACTGACAGTGAGATGCAACTTACACAAATTACACAAATTAACCTCAATACAGCATCAACTTCCAAGAATATTGCACTAAGCACAGTCCCGCAAATTAATTTCACTAATTGTACAATAAATAACTTATACATAAAATAAAGTGTCGTCTGGAAACCAATATATTCAATTTGTCTTCTATTGTTCAATGTTACGGGGCATTTCAAGGTTATCATTTTCATCATGCAGCTGTGACATGCTGGAAATGAATCAATCGTTTAGCGCCTGCGCAGAACTCCAAATATCAGCTGATGCAACATGTAGGTCATTGTCCCTGGTGAGTGTACAACATTTTACAATATTTCAACTATAAAATTAGGTATATAGTCGAGCATAAATTGTCGTATGAAACTTTACTATAATGGTAATTAAGACGCTCGTATGAAATTTAGGAAACTCCTGTCTTAATTACCTACTACCATTGTAGTCTCATTGCATAATATACTATAGCAGGATTTTACAAGAATCAGTAAAGGTATCATCGTGAATATGTTCATACTGATGATCATGATGATCGATGATGATGTTCATGATGAAGATCGATGATGATCGATGATGATGATCATGATGATGATGACCGTTGATGATGATATTGATGATGATGTTGATGTTGATGATGACGATGATGGTGATGATATAGATGATGATGGTGATGATGACCGATGATGATGATCGATGATGATGCTGATGATTATGATTAATGATGATGATTCTGCATGTAATATGCCCATGTGAAGGTGATGTGGCCAGCTTAAGTAAAAACGTATTATTGCAGGGAAAGTGCACATTTCATTCTGATCTCAGATTAAGTGTGATAGCAATACCTATATTAAATATATTATTGGATTAATACTCACCTATTTAGAAATTATTCACATGAGTTAGAGGTGGAAAAATTGTTGAACTATCAAAGTTACAGCATGAAAACAAACAGAAAAAGTTTAGCTTTGATCACATGTAGCACATATGAATGATTTCTTTATCGTATTTAGTAAGACCAACACATTCCTACAAAATGCACCCTGTAGCCGAGTGGTTAGACCATTCGCTTTCCACCAAAGCGGCCCCGGTTCGATCCCAGTCAACCGCATGTGGGATTTGTGGTGGACGAAGCTGCGTGGGTTTCCTCCGGGTTCTACGTTTTCCCCTGCTGTCTCATTCCACCGGTGCTGCATCTTCATTCCATTTATCATCAGTGTCACCGTCTGCGGTGCCGTAGTAGTAAAAGCGGGCGTTAAACACTGCAACATGTCATTAAAATATCTTAGCATATGGTATTTTGGTATATAACCGATATTTTTATGAGTTATGCTGCACACACACACACACACACACACACAAACACACACACACACACACACACACACACACACACACACACACACACACACACACGCTCCACATACACACAACATTTGAGTATCTCTTCAAGACTACTGTGCCCTTATTCTCATTGTAACTACAATTAAATATGCAGTAAGGCACAGTTTATCTACATCAACATGAAATAAGTACATAAAAGAATAAGTTCGTAAAGTAGTGTGTACAAGAGCAGAAAAATTCATTCGAGTGCAATAAAGAACTCCTTTTAAAATTTATTCCCGGTCCTTAAGGAGACACGGTAGGAAAAAATTCTTAACATTGAAGTTTTTCTTTACTTTCGATGGTATAGTTCTTCATATGAATCATTGTTACGTGATTTATGACTAATACAAAATTAATAATGCAAATAAGTCTACACAGTGCTTTGCTAGGTTGTTTATTTTTAAAGTTCGTTTATCAAAAGAGTAAAGTAATACTTTTCCGTTTGCAGAAAAGTATATTTTTCTCTGAAACTGTCAAAATTTTTCGAAGTTTTACCAATAATTTGTTAGTACTAGACAAGCATTTTAACATAGTCGTTTTAAAATATTTAATATGAACAAAGCGTTTTAGGATGATTAACTAAATTGTTTACCTTCTCTACTGGTAAGTAAAAGAAAGTATTGTATTCCACCCAAAAATTCGATGTCGATATTTCACCGGAAATATATGTTTTGAGGCCCCTAAACCCAAAAAAGCATTTTTAGAAAGAGGTCTGTGTGTGTATGTGTGAAATGGAACATCGTTGTTCAGTTTTTTATATGTTAAACGTGCAAAGAGAACAGGATCTCAAAGCTTTAAAATATTTGACTATCGCACAAAGCCTACTGTATTCTAATATTCCCCTTGCACCTACGAGGAAATAAGCAATAAGATAATTTGTACAAATGTTTATTTTAACTAACACGAAGATATAGGAATAAGAGTTTGTAAGAATGGCTGGTACAAGAGTAGAGTGCAACACATCAGATATTTTAAATAATGGTCACACGACTTTCTGTATTCTTGTACTAAAAACTATAATTCCTCTATCTTCTTCATGTTAGTCCACATAAACATTTGCAGAAATTATCTCATTGCTAATTTTTTTGTAGGTGCAAGGGGGATATGGGAATAATGTAGGTTTTGAGCTATAGTCATTTTTAAAGGTGTTCGAAGGCCTTTAAATATATAGCTCACATATATAATTAAGAATATCTTCGAAATGATTCACTCCAAAAACAAATTTACTTTAGCCAGAAAATTCAAAATATACATTTCATTTGCCATAAAAATATCTTAAACATGTGCCATTTTAATTAAAATCGTTAGAGCCATTATTGAGAAAAACAAACTTTTTCAAAAATTTTTGCCTGGAAGGTTAGTGTAAACTGTGTTCGTGTCTCTTCCTTAAAAGATTAAACTTAATTTATTTTTCACAAGTGTTTTTTTCTCCATTGCTGTTTTTATCCAGGAGGCTCATAACATTTATTTCCTGTGAAATCTTGACATCCAAATTTTGTTCAGAGTACAACACCTCCCCTGCTTATTAAACGTAGTGGAGAAAGTAATATCTGAACTGCATTATTTAAAAGTTAAAACCTTTTTACTCATTTAAATGGTAAGTGAAACACAAATGGTTATAAAATGTCCTCCTTTGCACACAACCACATATCACCACAATTTATGCAAAATATAATGAGTATCTTTGACGAGTGGGTAATTAGATGCATGTACAGATGTCCAGGAGATATTCTGCTACCTGTATAACAGCGATTATATCTTGTCCTTACCTTCCTTCCTGTAATCATCTCTGGCTAACGACTTTACATACACCTGGATATACAGGCTCTCAGGTTGACCCGGAACAACCAGCCGACAGCTGTTATCTTTTATTTCCTGGGGCATATGTCCCGTTACCTCTGAATAAATATGTTAACACGAGCCACTTTTTTCCGCAAGTAAACAAAATGGCCAATGGAGCAACGCAGGAACAAAAAGCAACAGCAATTTGTACATGTGATCAGAATTTGATGTGCTGCATTTAATGATCTTCTCTACCCTTGTAAAAACTACTTATTCCTCTACCTACATCATGCTAATCGAGGTAAACATTGCTTTATTGCTAATTATCTTGTAGCTACACATAGCACAAATAGTAAAAACATCGAGTTTCTGATGTTATATAGCGGCATTTTAATGCCGGCCTTCTGATATCGGTCTCCATCATTTTGAAAGCGAACTCCATTCCAGTTGAGAGAGGAGGCTATAAAAAATCTGATGTGTTGCACTCACATGGCTTTCTCTACTCTTGTACTAACCATTCTTACAAACTCTTATTCCTATATCTTCTTCATGTTAGTTAAGATAAACATTTGCACAAATTATCTTATTGCTTATTTCCTTGTAGGTGCAAAGGGAATATAAGAATACAGTAGACCTTGAGCGATAGTCAAATCTTTTAAAGCTTTGAGATTCCGTTCTCTTTTCACACTTAACATATAAAAAAAATTAACAACGATGTTCTATTTCACGAACGTTTTAAGTTTTCCGAAACTCCCACACATAACAATGAATATCTCCGAAAATGTATTGAGACATAAATTGTGTGTTTTAGCAAGATCTACATTTTTTTGTACAGTATGATTTGGTCTATCTCCAACGGTTTACCAGTTATGCAAAAGTCGTCCAGAGTAAATGCAACTACAGGGGCTATAGCCAGAAAATTCAAAATATACATTTCATTTGTCATAAAATATCTGAAACATGACATGTTAATCAAAATCGTTAGAAAAAATTTCCATCTAAAGGGTAGTTTAGGGTGGGACTATTTTCTTCAAAATCTTCGTGTCGCGTTCTTGAAAGACATTATACTTAAATACCAACTTTGATTTTTAACCGTCATTCCATTTTTGAGTTATGCTGTCCACAGACTGAATACACACACACACACACACACACACACACACACACACACACACACACACACACACACACACACACACACACATACACACACACACACACACGGACCTTTTTCTAAAAATGCTTTTTTTTTATTGAGGGGATCTAAAAACATATTTCCGGTGAAATCTCGTCGTCGAATTTTCGGGTGGAATAGAAAAATGAGTTAGTTTGCGAGTGACGATTTCAGGTTTTCTTACATGAAAATTGGAGAAAATTATGTTGTGGCAGTGATAACATCAGCGCTGCCTTGTTACCATGGTAATTACGTCATTCATTTTCTGGCACTGTTTATTTCGCACAACTTATGCCGTACTAATAAGCCGTTTTAATGCTAGAATAGCATAAACATGTATTTTATGTAAAACCTTTGTATCTGATTTTGTGATGGAATGCACCAAGTTTAGCTGCTATGTATGGGCCAGAGAAAGTAATAATCAAGAAACGTTTGTCGCATGTTACGAGCTGTATTGAGTATAGTAACACAATCACATATTCCGCATTTCCTGACTAGCGCCCTGTATCAGCTGTTGCAAACTAACTGGGCAGCGAAAAAGGTTTGTTTGTTTTGTGCAACTCACACAGCTGGAAATTGTGTGTGCAACTCGTGATCATCAAGATAGATTATATCTAACGTGTCTGTTCATGGTGAGATTTCCAAAAGGGTTTCTCAATAGACATCTTATTGATAGATAGCCAACGAACGTTGTTCTGTCTTGCGTAAACAAAAGAATTCCATATCATGATTTTAAATTACGTTACGTGTTATGCACAATACCTACAATGGCATAAAACCTGCTCGGATTTGTATGTATATTTCTGATACGACTTCCTGTTTAATGATATGTTCGAGCTTGAACTCTGCTAAAGCAGCAAGATGATAAAATATGTAAGCGTAGTTTTTAATTTTATTTACCTGTATAATGAGGCAATAATAATACGACAGGATTTGTAATCTGGCCTTTTTTTGAAGTTATACCATGTAGAAGGCTTTGGCCATTCGTTAACCAGGGTTTCTACGTGAGTGTAACAAATATAGGGTAGTTAAATTATATTTGAACCCACCCTCGAGGCCTCTCTAACGCGCGGGACAGCCGGCAGTCGCCGGGGAATTTACACCTGCAGAGGCGGACTAAAATCCTTACCTTATAATAGATGCTGGAAATGTTGACCTGCTCTCAAAGAGGCAGTAACTTACGTATAAATATTCTAGCTCACTCTGCAAAGCTCAGCATCAGGAATTGTTGTGATTTCTTGCACAATGTTTTCTCTAAGTTCTTGTAGTGTGCCAGTATTGGAGCAATGTGCTTTGTCTTTTAAAGGACCCCGTAAATAAAAATCAAATCACAACTGGTTAGGTCAGGAAAACGAGGGGGCCATGAGTCAACACTAATTATTCTGTCATCAAACACCTCTCTTACTGCATTTAATGCCCTAGTAGCCGAATGTGCTGTTGCAGAATCTTGTTGAAACCAACCATACAATTTTTCTTCTTCCGTCAAGCATTGAAAAATGGCCTGAAAATTAAACTCTGGTATTGCGCTGAATTTATTGTTTCATCAAAGAATATCTACACGAGATATGCTGCATGTTTGAGAGCAGAAGGTCAACATTTCCAGCATCTAATATAAGGTAAGGATTTAAGTCCGCCTCTGCCGGTGCAAATTCCCCGGCGACTACGGCTGTCTCGCGCAGTAGAGAGAGCACGCGAAAGTGGGTTCCACTATAATTTAACTACCCTGTATAACCAATACAATTATTGTCAATGAAGAATCGCTTCGCCAAAGAAAAATAATTTGTGCCAAATATTTGGAGCTATATTTGACTAATGGAGAATTCATAAAAAGTTTAATTTCTAAAAGAGATTTGGCAACGTTAACATTAAATTCTGACTAAATTCATTTGAATTGAAATAAAAAGACAATACAGCATTGCTCACAGAATTTTTGCGCGGCAGTTAGTGAAATAATATTTATATACATTCGTCAGGAAGCTAGACGACTGCAAATATTTAACACACATTTTTATCCACGAAACGGCTCTTTATTGACAATAATAAATTGGACATACATTTAATATACTATGGGTTGTTCGCGAAGGTCCAGTAGCATGGCCTCCGCGTCCGTCGCACCCCAGTCCATTGAATTTCTGCTATGGGGATATTTAAAGACATTGATGTATGCCAAATCCATCAAAATTTGGATACGTTGCGCATTTTTGTAAAACGGCTCACATCTCAATATGTATTTGTTTCCCGACATATGTTTACAGGAACATTTATTTTAGTTTTGACCATTCACAACTCTTGTTGCAATATCGGGCACTTTTTTTTAATGCCGCCTTTAATATCAATGACTTTTCCTTTGGAACAACAATGGAGTTCATTCGTTTGCTGTTTGTGTGACTTTGGGTTTGTTCATTGTGGGATTTTCTTTATAAACATCAAACATTTACAATCATTCATATCTCCAGCCGGGAATCGAACCCAGGATTTCCCAATTTACAATATAATTCAATTCACAAATAGGAATTGTTTTTATAAAGTTCTTTCGAGATGACCATTCAACACAAAACGTAGTATTTATTTCAAACCTTTCAGAAGCGTATCACGGTGAATTACATTATATATAAACCAATTTTGAAGTTAGTGTTTGAATATAACTAAAAGAGAATAAGTATTCTCGGACGTAAGTAAGCGAATACGCTTTACACTCCAGTGATTATAATAATTACTGCCAGCATGATGCGCAGCTGTTTGAATTTTAGCCTTCCCCCTGCCCATCACCATAGCAACCTGCCTACACTTAATTCCAACTCTGATTAGTAATGCTCAACTGTTTAAAGGACTTGCCTAATTAATACATGCTTTAGCTGTTAAACACCACAAAATGTAAACATAGAGCATTATGAAACACGGCAGTAATACACATTAAAAAAATAAGGGGTGTGTCGTAAACACACACAACAGAAGTGAATCTTTTGTATTACAGGTAAACATATTAATTATTCATCAATCACTTTCTGCGTCATCTTCTACATGTCAGGTCATTACGACCTTCACATTCTGGAAATTTATGTTGTATGAATTCTTCTACAATGGATTAAGATTTCAAATCATTTTAAACAACAATCTGTCACACACCAAACACTGGAAACTGAATGGATTATTTAAAGAATCTCGATTGAAAATATTACGTGTAGTCTTGAATTTGTTAAAATTAGAATAAATTATCATTGATAGGTGCAAGAGGTGGCTGAGTCAAGGTGCTAGTTGCTGGTTCATTGTCTTCATTATTTACATCGTTCAAACTAGCACGAATTCTCTCTTGTTCTTTCTGCGCCTGACTTTGGCATATTCACAACAAAATTATATATTTTAGTGAAGAAAATAGATTATAAACAACTAGAACACTAAACAATACTCAAAATACGTTGGTTATATACACTTGTTGCTCTGTTGACAACCAACAGCTGTATTCAGTGATCGCCACGCCGCCTGAACGCAGTACGCGCAACCACGGACAACGAGAATGAAAGAAAGCGAGAAGAGCGTAGTCTCACTCTTCTCCGATACCCGAAGGCAAGCGAGACACTGCTCCCACTCTAGCCGACACAGTGTTTACCCCCACCACCTTTCGTCACACAAAAAGGTTGTGGCTCAGAATTTCACAGCCCTCCCATAAGATGTTTCACTTCAAAAAGACTATCATGGCTATATCAACTCTTCTAAAATCTACTTTTAAAAACGTTTGTTAATCAAGATAAACATTTGCAGAAATTATTTTATTACATAGTTTCTTCTAGTTACAATGGGAATATAAGAATATAGTAGGCTTAAGTGATATTCAAATTCTTTAAGAACTTTGCTATGTCATAGCCTTGAAATTTCATTTCCTTTGCATGGTCAGGACATAAACGAATAACGACTTCTTATTTGAAAATTAAAACAACAAGGAATATCTCAAAAACGATTATCACCACAAAATATTATTTGTGTGCTTTAATAAGATTTACCACTTACAAACATCAATTAGAATGGGCTAAACCTAGAAAATTAAATATATACATTATATTTATCATTTAAGCATCCTGAACATTATATTTAAATAAAAAACATTACTAAAGATGTTGAAAAAGTTGAGAACTTGGAAAAATCTTTCACCTAAGGGGTAATTTAGGGTGTTTCTTTTTTCCTTCTGAAACTCTTTGTGTCCTATCTAAATCTAAATACTAAATTAAGTATTTATCGTGCATTTCCTTTTAGGTTATGGTGTTCGAAGATACACACACACACATACACACATCAACACAGACAAATAGATATATACCTACAGAAGACACACAAAAACAGACACCCATAGGCACACACGCACACATAAACAGATAGACACAAACATCCACATACACAGGAAAACTTTCTTGAAAGTTACAAACAAAGTACATTTTGAAATTTCTGTATACAGAATTACGATTAGGCTTGTTTATTTTGTAGTTTTATTAAGTATTACAAAAAAATTGTTTACATTGTATACAAAACACTTAATTTAATACCGTGCTCAAGAATTGCATGTAAGAGCATGCAGTGTTAGTACATGTATAAACACGCGCGCGCACACACACACACACACACACACACACACACACACACACACACACACACACACACACACACACACACACACACACAACTTTTTCTAAACATTCCTATTTTGCATTCAGGAGACCTGAAACACACATTTCTTTTAAAATCACATCATTCCCCAGTCGGGAATGGCACCCAGGACCCCTCGCACAGCAGGCAGATGCTCTACCAATTGAGCTAGAGACCAGACTTCACATAGCTGCGGCCCACTGTCATCTTTCGTAAATTACGACTTTCGCTACGGCTAGTGTTTTGTTTATGCACCTGATGTAGAAACCCAGCTGTTGCAGAATTCAAGGTGTAGACTCGCGCGCCCTCGCTCTCTCTCTTGCACCTGGAACAGGTGGATAGAGGCAGACTAACAGTTAACACTCATCTACAGGCATATCAAGATGGGCCATTTGTATGCGATCCGCCTCGACTGCTCCTCGCCAAAACACAGGAAGTGCCGCTGATAAATATTGCGAAAACATTTCGCAGAAGGCAGACAGCATTCTTTCACAAACAGCATGCACCTTATACACTGAAGAATCAATGGGAGGAGAAGCAGCTGGCAGGAAAAAATGTAGTATAAGAAAACCACACCTGGAGGTCTTGGGTTCGATTCGTGACCACGTGTGAGGGCTTTTCATTAATAACGTTTATTTCCCCCTAAAGAACTGTGGCTGTCAACATAGGCTCTGAAAATAAGTTTCAAATGTCTTAAGTATTAATTTATCATATACAATTACTACCTGACCATTCTTTTGTTTAGACAGTATTTCCAACAGTATTCCAATAGCACTCAATTTCAATTTGACAACCGTGTTTTTAGCAACTTCTCTTTTGATAATAATTCATATATTTCCCCAGAAGAAAAGTAATTTGTTAAATACTTTCTCTACTACGTAGGTAAAGGAAGTATTCCACTAAAAAATTCGATGTCGAGAACTCACCGGAAATATATGTTTTGAGACCACCTGAACCCAAAAAAAGCATTTTTAGAAAAAGGTCCGTGTGTGTGTCTGTGGACAGCATAACTCAAAAACGAAAAGTCGGTTCAAAATCAAAGTTGGTATTTAAATTTAATGTCTTTCAAGGATGCGACACGAAGTTTTTGAAGAAAATAGCCCCACCCTAAACTACCCTTTACATGGAAAATTTTTCGAAAATTTTTATTTTCTTGAAAATGGCTCTAACGATTTTGATTAAAATGCCATATGTTTGAGATATTTTTGTGACAAATGAAATGTACATCTTGAATTTTCAGGCTATAGCCCCTGTAGTCGCATTTACTCTGGACGACATTTGCATAACTGGTAAACCGTTAGAGATAGACCAAATCATACTCTACAAAAGATGTAGATCTTGCTGAAATACACAATTTATATCCGAATAAATTTTCTTGTAGGCTGAACCATTTCGGTGATATTCCTTGTTATGTGTGTGAGTTTCGGAAAACATAACTTATTTGAAATGGAACATCGTTGTTCATTTTTTTATATGTTAAGCGTGCAAAGAGGACGAAATCTCTAAGGTTTAAAAGATTAGACTATCGCTCAAAGCCTTCTGTATTCTAGTTTTCCCCTTGCACCATTAAGGAAATAAGCAATAATATGATTTCTGTAAATGTAGTGGAGTAGAGAAGGTCATGTGAGTGCAACATATTCGATTTTTTGTGTTCTCTATCTACTATATGTAGCAGAGAAAGTAAAAAGCGTAGTGTGTTTTTCAGGGACAGTAACACAACGATAAAGCCGTGTTGAGCTGTTGAAAATATCAAACAACACGAAGCGTTGTAGAAAAATACTTCATTGCTGGAAAAGATAACATAAAATTTATTCCAACGCATTTGGTGCATGTTTTTGTGCATGTTACAGGCAAGAACTTTTTAAATAGCAGGTTATTTTGGTACACTAGAATGATAGTAATATAAACACACAAAACACCGCAGTTAGCTGCTGGTATTTTTTTCCACGTATTATATTCCACAGCAAGCGAGTTAATGTTGTGTCATTTAAGCGCATGCGCGGGGAATATCAACATGCCTGAACAAAATTATGAATCGTGGGTGGGCTGTTCGTGTAGTTGCCATGATGATGATTGTTATTATTATTTAAACAAGTCTGTTAATGGCCCACCCCGCATTTAATTGTGTATGAGAACATAACTTTTGGTGCATAATGTGCCTTCTTAATTATAAATGTGCTTTGATGATGGGACGCATTTTAATGCATGGCCCTGCGGTAGAGTTGGATTCATTGCTAATAATTTCATTACGTTGGTTTGCACCGCTAGCTTCAGTACATAAATTTATATGTCAAACATTTGCAACACTGAAGGTAAGCGACCTTTACGTGCTATTTGTTTCGTGCACACGAAATATGTGAAAGCTCGTTCTATGGCTTGAAGGATGGCTATACCGGCGCTGAAACTGTTTAGAATATCTACTACATTTCTAAATACAGGCTAAAGTTGTTTATGATCATTATCTGCTTTCTGAAACTTTGTGAGTTGATTAATTTATGAGATATATGTGTAAATTTGGTAAATTTTGTTAAAATATTATATTTGGTGTTCTAATTGAAGACTTTTTGAACCAATTTGGTTGATAAATTATTAATAATTTATATTAAATTAATTTAATATCCTTAAATTAAGTTTAATTGGATTTTGAATTGTAAAATTCTGTATATATGTTTGGTAAAATTTTGTTAGATATTAGGTTGATATTTTAAATATAAATTTTGTTGTTTATTGGTGGACATTAAATTAATACGAAATTTTAAATATTAAATTATGATATTTAGAAGGATTTGGTAAATTATTAAATGGGAATTATTTTGGTAATTTGAATTCAAGATTTTGTTGTTTTATTGATTAAATGAATTTTGGGAAATTTTTAATTAAAATTCTGCTTGAAGAATTCCTGAAGAGTTTTCGCCTATCCAAAGATTTCGCATACAATATTGCTATACTGTCGCTACAAGGCTGTATAGCTATTGTTAGAAATCACGTGTATGGACCATGATTCTTTCTTATTTTATTTATTTTTGTTTTAAGAGATAACACTTTCCTTATCATTTTCAAATTTTAGTTTTTATATTTAATATTCGTTATGTTTTATTAACTATTTTGTTACTTTTGTACTAGTATTCTTTGTCCTATGGCAGCCTGTAACTGTGGCAGGAGGATGTTAAAATAAAATAATTTATATAGTATTAAATTATATATTTAATTTATTCATTTTGGTAAATTGATTGATTTTTGGTGTATTAATTGGAAGTTTAGGTAGTTGTTTTGGTTTGATGATTTAGGAATAAATTTAATAAATTAATTAATACCTATTAGTAAATGAAATTATTTATGTAATAAGTTATGAAATTTGGAAACATTTAATTAGATAATTTTGGAATTTTAATTTGGTTTCCTTTGTTCTATTTTCGTTGTTGAATTATGAATATTTTATTAAATTTAACTAATATTTTTATGCATATACACATTAATTTAATTATTAATATAGTGATTATTTTAGGTTTTAGAAGAAATGAATGTATAGATATTAGATGAGATAAATTATAATTTTGAGCATCTTTAATTTATGTATGTTGTATAAAATTTTGTTCTAATTTTGTTGAAGAGAACGCAAACATGTCACTGTTTACAGTTGATCACAGCTTTACTATTCGAAGTAAATGTTGGAACGCACGCCCATTGCGATTAACACAAAGAGTGCATTGACGTGCCCTATTCTGTCGTACTCTCGCAAAGACACCAGCCATTTTTCTGGTTTAAACGTTTGTCGGTCTAATTCTGAATATCAATTAAATAGCGATTAACTGTAAACAATGAGATGTTTCTGTTTTGTTTTTGTGTTGTGTGTTTGTTTCTTGGATTCAAATTGTGTGCCTTGCTAAGATAAATGAAATACTAATTTGCATTGTTGATTTTGCCGTAAATAATTAAACTGGGTGGGATGCAGTAATCTATGACATTAACTTGTCTAGTGCTTAAACGAAGCACCGCTGCAAAAAATTATCCTTAACAAAAACTTTTTAAAATGATGTTATCTATCAGCTCCCAAAGTTTGTTGGTCTAATTTTGGGACATCCTGTATATATTGAATATGCTTGACTTCTTCTTGATGACTTTTGCATAACTGGTGAATCGTAAGAGATAGACAGTCTTACTACACAGCAAACGTAAATGTTAAAATATTATTCCTTATGATTTTCTCAAATGGAAAGTTGTGCCCAGGTAACGAGAACCATGTTTCAAAGTCGTGACATAGCGACTAGCTCTTAAAAGAGCTGAATATCACTTAAAGCCTTGCTGTATTCCTACTCTTATTGTATCCATATGGAGATCTGAAATAAGACCATTTCTAAAAATCTGATGTATTGCAATCACATGACTTCCTCTACTCTTGTACTAACCATTCTTACAAACCCTTATTCCTATATCTTCTTCGTGTTAGTTAAAATAAACATTTGTACAACTTATCTTATTGCTTATTTCCTTGTAGGTGCAACGGGAATATTAGAATACAGTAGGCTTTGAGCGATAGTCAAACCTTTTAAAGCTTTGAGATTCCGTTCTCTTTGCACTTAACATTAAAAAATCAACAACGATGTTCCACTTCACGAAAGTTTTTAAGTTTTCCAAAACTCACACACATAACAAGGAATATCTCCGAAATGGTTCACTCTACAAAAAAATTTATTCGGACATAAATTGTGTATTTTAGCTAGATCTAAATTTTTGTACAGTACAATTTGGTCTATCTCTAACGGTTTATCAGTTATGCAAAATTCGTCCAGAATAAATAAGACTACAAGGGCTATAGCCACAAAAGTTTTTAAGAAAATCAAAATTTTCAAAAAGTCTTCCATGTAAAGGGTAGTTTAGGGTGGGGCTATTTTCTTCAAAATCCTTGTGTCACATCCTTCAAAGATATTAAACTTAAATACCAACTTTGGTTTTTAACATACTTTTCGTTTTTGAATAATGCTGTCCACAAGCTCACAGACACACAGACACAGACACAAACACGCGCGGACCTTTTTCTAAAAATGCTTTTTTGGGGCTTCAGGGAGTCTCAAGATATATTTTCGGTGAAATCTCGACATCGAATTTTTGGGTGGAATACAATACTTCTACTTACTAGTAGAGAAAGTAAAAACATGGATTAAAGAGCAAGGGTTTCAAAGAATAGTTTGTGTAAAAGTGAGTGGAGAAAGTCATGTGAATGCACATATCAACATTTTATTTGAAACCTGTGATTTCTGTACATAATTTATCCTTATTGCTGGATAGAAGTGTGGCTAACGTTTCCGCGAATGGAAGTATGCAGATACACGCACCATCTGAGGCCAATACGAAAGGATATAATCAGAGAGGAGGGTGTACGCATGCGCGAATTGTGCAGCAGCAGTGGCAGTCAGTAATGTGGATATAACTTCTCATCAAGCTCTGGTTATGAAGAGCCATTCCATTTGATACCACTGCTGCGAGGGCGCCATTTCCCTTGCTTATTGTGAAACGTAAGGCCTACATTTGCATCTAAATTTCCGGCTTGGCCTGCCTTTTATACCATCGTTTTGCTCGTGCGAGCTTAGTGCCCGGGAGACCAGACCTTATCGTATTTATAACCAGAGGAATCCATGAAATGGCAAATGGGGAATTATATGTAATATACAACTGTTTTAAACTGCCTCCGTCCCACTAGGTATACATCCCATGACTATTAAATAATACAGAACTCCAAGTTATCGACTGCCTTTTACTGTGAACAGTAAAGTCTCCAAACCTCTGCAGCTCATATAGCATACTAAAGGTTTCTTCTACTACGCGGTAACAGTTCTCCTTAATGCCAGGCGCCAAGATTCTCAAGTTTTCGTTGAGATCTCTTGTATAGCCTACCAGCTGAAATACCCGGCGTGGCCCTGGTTTGACGATTTTATCCCTGCAACTTTTAGACCTAGGTTGGATATCACAAAGAACACAAAATAAATCAATAAAAACACCACCACATATATGGCAACAACTAGATATTTTCAAATTGTCTGAATTAATATAGCAACAAATCTGATGAATTGCACTCAGATGACTTTCCCAGCTCATATACTAACCATTCTTACAAACTCTTATGGGTCTTATTCGTGTTAGTTGAGATAAACTTTTGCAGAAATTATCTTATTGTTTATTTTCTTGTCGCTACAAGGGGAATATGGGAATATGGTAGCCATAGTCAAATCTTTTGAAGCTTCGAGACTCCGTTCTCTTTGCACGCTTCACATATAAAAAAATCTGATGTGTTGCACTGACATGACTTTCTCTACTTTTGTACTATCCATTCTTACAAACTCTTATTCCTATATCTTCTTCGTGTTAGTTAAGATAAACATTTGCACAAATTATCTTATTGCTTATTTCCTTATAGGTGCAAGGGGAATATTAGAATACAGTAGGCTTTGTGCGATAGTCAAATCTTTTAAAGCTTTGAGATTCCGTTTTCTTTGCACACTTAACATATAAAGAAAATGAACAACGATGTTCCATTTCAAGAAAGTTGTGTTTTCCGAAACTCATACACATATAACAAGGCATATCTCTGAAATGGTTCATTCTAAAAAAATTATTTAGACATAAATTATGTGTTTTACCAAGATCTACATATTTTCTGTAGTAAGATTTGGTCTACGGTTTACCAATCATGCAAAAGTCATCCGAAGTAAACATGACTACATAGGCTATAGCCAGAAAATTCAGAATATACAATTTATTTGTCATAATAGGTCAAAAATATGGCATTTTAGAGCCATTTCCTAGAAAACCAAAATGTTGGAAAAATTTTCTTTGTAAATGGTGGTTTACTGTGGAGGAATGTTATACTGTCCATATACAGAACCTTTTTCTAAAAATGCTTTTTTTTTTATTCAGGGGACCTCAAAACATATATTTCCGGTTAAATCTAGACATCGAATTTTAGAGTGGAATACAATACTTCCTCTACTTACTGATAGAAAAAGTAAAATGAGAATAGGTAATTATTAATGTTAGAAAGAGCTGCATCGTTTTAAAAGCGTATTTTGAATGCCTTAGTTCCCTTGAGAAACTGCGCACAGGGGCGGTTAATGCACGTACATAATGGCGTATTGATTCGCAGTACTCGGGCGCACATAATTCAGTAATTGTGTCAGTTTTGGCGCAAGTAGAATCACATGTTCCTGACAGCACACACGCAAGCCGGGGTATGAATACTGTCCGCTCAGCAGGAGCGTTACGAGATTTCCTGCTGCTCAAACTAATTAATAATCCCCCCTCTTCTCCCCTACACACCGAACCCTAATTTGTACACGTCATCCCCCATTTTTTCAAGGTCGTTACCAAGCACATTTTAAAGCCGTGGTTAACACGAATGGAGGAAGGTTTTAAATTAGAAAAGTTATTCGGTGCAGTCAGGGATTCCATAGGGAGACAGCAGGATAGAAGAGAAGGAAGGAGAAGTGTATTATTTGGGGAAGAAAAGGTGTGGGGAGCTCCAGAAGATCGTATTTCCACAATGATATAATATCTGTGTGTTTACTGGAATTAGAAAATAAAGCAAACAAAAAGCAATAGACATTTTTCATCACCAAGTGCTATGTAACACCATGAGACAACATTAGTTTACAAAAGGAATGAAAAATGGTGCCTGCTCCAGTTACAGAGAACTCTCCAGGGCTATAAAATCATTATGTAAAGTTGTAAAATAAAATTGTGCTCTTCTCAGAGAATTTAAATTGCTACTTCTTTCGCCTTACACCACTGAATAAAAGCTTTCCTTCTCAGATACAGCTTATAACATCTCTAATATCCCTCTTTGAGAAATCTGCATCTGTGAAAGGCATTTGCCATATTTTACAAACACTCAGGTCACCGTCACTTTGATTCCGATGCTCTCCGTGTGTTTTGATGAGGGCTTAAGTCGCAAAGAATGATCAACAACGAAAAACACAAAGGGTATTCATAGTCTTTCAAATAATTATAAGGCTTCATTAAATAATACAACTCACATACCTTTTTACCTTCTCTACTGGTAAGTAGAGGAAGTATTGTATTCCACCCAAAAATTCGATGTCGAGAGTTGACCGGAAATATGTTTTGAAGCCCCCCCCCCCCCCCGGACACCATAACTCAAAAACAAGAAGTCGGTTAAAAACTAAAGTTGGTATTTAAATTTAATGTCTTTCAACGATGCGCCACAAAGACTTTGAAGAAAATTGCTCCACCCTAAGCTACCCTTTAGAGGTTAATTTTTTTGAAAATGTCTGACGATTTTGATTAAGATAACTTTTGAATCACTCGTAAACCCTAAGAGATAGACAAGATCTTACTATACAAAAAATGTAGATCTCGCTAAAACACACAATTTATGTCTAAATTCATTTTTATTTTGTAGAGTGAACCATTTCGGAATTATTCCTTATTATTTGTGTCAGTTTCCGAAAACTTGACCTTTCCTCAAATGATACATCGTTGTTCTTTTCTGTTTTTGTTAAGTGTGCAAAGAGAACGGAATCTCGAAGCTTTAAAAGATTTGGCTATCGCTCAAAGCCTACTGTATTCTAATGTTCCCCTTGCACCTACACGGAAATAAGCAATAAGATAATTTCTGTAAATGTTTATCTCAAATAACACGAAGAAGATATAGGAATAAGAGTTTGTAAGAATGGTTAGTACAAGAGTAGAGAAGGTCATGTGAGTGCAACACATCACATTTTTTAGAACAGCATAACTCAAAAACAAAAAGTCGGTTAAAAACCGAATTTGGATTTAAGTTTAATGTCTTTCAAGGATACGAAACGAAGATTTTGAAAAAAAAAAGATTCCTCCACCCTAAACTACCTTTTACAGGCAAAATTTTTCGAAAATTTTGATTTTCTTGAAAATGTCTAACGATTTTGATTAAGATGCTTTATAACAAATGAAATGTATATCTTGAATTTTCTGGCTATAGCCCATGTAGTCCTATTTACTCCGAATGACTTTTGCATAACAGGTAAACCTTAATAGATAGACCAAATCTTACTACACAAAAATGTAGATCTTGCTAAAACACACAATTTATATCTAACTAAATGTTTTTTGTAGAGTGAACCATTTCGGAGATATGCCTTGTTATTTGTGTCAGTTTCGGAAAACAAACTTTCGTCAAATGCAACATCAGTGTTCATTTTTTATATGTGAACCATACAAAGAGAAGGGAATTTGAAAGCTATAAAATATTTGACTATCGCCCAAAGCCTACTGTATTCTAATATTCTCCTTGCACTTACAAGGAAATAAGCAATAAGATGATTTGTACAAATGTTTATCTTAACTAACACGAAGAAGATATAGGAATAAGAGTTTGTAAGAACGGTTAGTAGAAGAGTAGCGAAAGTCATGTGAGTGCAACACATCAGATTAATTTTTTAATCGTAAGTCACAGTGGATATAATAAATGCTGAAACAGATATTTTGTACGGCTGAACGGAAGAAGCCAATAAACCGTATATGCTCATATATTAAACTAACCAATGTTTTGGCAGAGTCAATTACAATAATTTAGTACGTAAATTACAGAAATGTATACGTAGTTTATGATGCGTTGAATATTACATTATATTATGTCCCTTTATTAACGATGTTATGTAAATAAATCCATAGCAATTAAATGCTAGTTTACTTAATTCAACTTATAAACCAAATATTAGGGTAATAAAATGATGAAGCACCAAAACAAGCATTAGGAATACCTGTCCAGACCATCATGCTATATTATTAATGGCAGCAATATAAGATGCGAGTATATTTTATGAAATGAGCGGCAGCAAGTTTCTAATATTCATACAAGCACCTTAGTTGGTATTATACTGAAGTTTCATACGACCTTATGTGCTCGACCATGTGTTTAAGTTTAAAACATTTATAAAATGCCTTTATTTTCGGCCATGCCATGATGTAGCGTTTATACACCAATCAAAGGTTGTCCAGTTCATAACGACACTGCTAATCCACCAATCAAAGGTACACTAGTTCATAATGACACTGCTAATCTACCAATCAAAGGCACACCCGTTCATAATGACACTGCCATCCACAATCAAAGGCACACCAGTTCATAACGATACTGATAATCCACCAATCAAAGGTGCACCAGTTCATAACAACACTGCTAATCCACCAATCAAAGGTGCACCAGTTCATAACCACACGGCTAATCCACCAATCAAAAGTGCACCTGTTCGTCACGAAACTGCTAACCACCAATGCAAACATCCGTATTAGCTATCAATATTTCGCCGTCCGTCCAATCCTGTATATAAAACAAAGCTACTGTGTTTATTTAATAAATAATGTTTATATTATAAATAATATTTTAACATATTTAATCTGTCCGCTCGTTTTTAAAAGATTACCTTTTGAAGGTTACATAGAAAATGTTTGGAAAGTTTTTATGTTCTTGAAAATGGTTCTAACGATTTTGATTAAAATGTCACATGTTTGAGATATTTTTATGACAAATAAAATGTATATCTTGAATTTTCTGGCTATAGCCCCTGTAGTCGTATTTACTCTGGACGACTTTTGCATAACTGGTAAACCGTTACAGATAGATCAAATCATACTATACAAAAATGTAGATCTTGCTAATTCACAATTTATGTTGAAATAAATTTTAAAATTAAAACATTTATAAAATGCTTTTATGTTCGACCATGCCATACTGTAGCATTTATACACCAATCAAAGGATGTCCAGTTCATAACGACACTGCTAATCCACCAATCAAAGGTGCACCTGTTCATAACGACATTGCTAATCCACCAATCAAAGGTGCACCTGTTCGTCACGAAACTGCTAACCACCAATGCAAACATCCGTATTTAACTATCAATATTTCGCCGTCTGCGCACATTCCCACGAAATTATCGAATCTTGTATATAAAACAAAGCTACTGTGTTTATTTAATAATTACTGTTTATATTATAAATAACATTCTAACAAATTCAATCTGTCCGCTCGTTTTTAAAACACTACATTTTGAAGGTTATAGCATCCTGTATCATTATGTCAAGGCCAATATAACAATAAAAGTTGAAGGCACAACTTCCACAAGAAGAAAGCGAGTACAGAAAACCATGTGAATGTAATACTTCCCACTTCTATTTCGATAATATAGAAAGGTGTGTGAAATGTTTGTAGAAGAGTGAGAAGAGAAATACATCTGAATGTGTTGCGTAAAATAAGGGTGAGTAGAGAAAACGGCGTGAATGTAATACGTCAAACATAGAAAATTATATGAATTGTGTGTAGAAGTGTGAGTAGAGGAACAAATGTTTTTCGTAAAAGTGAGTGAAGAAAACCGTGTGAATGTAATTGTTGTTTTTCTATTTTAGTCGTATAAAAATTATATGAATGTATTTTGAAGGGCAAGTAGGGGACACGTGTGTTACGTAAAAGAAAAGCGAGTAGAAAAAACCATCTGAATGTAATACGTTGCGTAGTAAAATGGATTGAATAAAAACCTCTAATTTTCATGAATGGTATAGCAGCCCTTAAGGGACAACTAAACTTTGATACAACTACAGATGCAATGGATAATTAAAATGTCCTTTTCTTATGCGGATTTCAGATACACTATATTGTTTTCACACTTTTTCGAAGCGTTATGTCTCTGTAACATAAGACTGTTTTCCCAACGCCTTATGTTTTACATGTTCTTATGAGGGCTTACAAAGGAATACTGTCTCAAACTTGAGATTGCAGTTGACAAAGCTGTAATATAGTGAATGAGAACTCCGGACACCTCACCTGTTTGTTTCCAAATTTCATTTTAACCACACCTTGGGTAAAGACACTCAGTGTTCCTGAACAGCTGTTGATGCGGACCAGTCAGTAAAGGAGGGTGCAACTAAACCCCCCTCTTGGGGGAGGGTAAGTAAGGAATGTTGTAGGGTGCAGACAACAGCTGTTTACTGTCCCGCTGCTTGAGCTTTCTTCTTCTTCCTCGTGGTCCTCAAAGAAAACCATGTGCACATGTTGGAAAAATGTGTTATGCCGGTTTGTAAAGAGGCGGAATTTCCTCTACACCTCCAAGAATTTAATTTGTTTGGAACAGGTATATATGGAACCTTACCGCGACTACGAAATAATGTTGAAATAACTGTACATTAGAGATAAAACCTCGATACTGTCAATATACTTCGTATATACACTGTGGTATTGAATTATCTTTAATACTTTGAGATAAACTTTGGATACTTTTTCGATATTTTTAAGGTTTGCATTATTGAAAGTTGTGTTTAAGCGTATGCTAGATAAGGAGTGAAAGGTGATGAGTGTTACATTCCATAGCCCCTTGTGTCTAAATGAAATACAAAACAATATGCGAAGGAGTAGAAGCACTCATGTAACATGCAGCGTTAACCGAGTTGTGAATGAAACTGATTTAACTGACGCTCTATATCATGGTTCTGCAACAACTTGGCTTGATGACTTACTCTTGGTCATTATATTTACCTACTCAGGTGGCCAAAATCTGTAAATCCAGCCGGAAAAAAAAATTAGAACTCAAAACCTAAGATAATACAATCATACCTTACACATATACCGTACAATAATTTCCTTAAATATTTTATTTTACCAATATACAAGAGTATATGTGTATCGATTAAAAGCTGATAACTCTGGAACTATTTTGAAGTAGACAGTATTCATAATTACATCACAGTGTGTACAATACAGAGAAAACATTTTTTGGCTCTGTTTAGTCACTCAATACAACAAATTTAAGGCAAATTGATGAACTTGGGCTAAAATTGCCGACATTTTTAATTTTTACTCTTTGTATTCTTATTATGCTTATACTTTGTACTTTATCGACACACTTTCATTTTGTCAATATTGACCATTTTTAAGGCTCCAGGAGGGTATTTAAAAGCCACAGTACGGGTGAGCTTTCTTCACTAAATTTCATCGCTATAGTTTTCAAATGCAATTTTCGTTTTCACTGGTTTGGATTTTAGTCTCTTGCAGGGAGTTTGGCTTCAGAGGGGTTGTGAGTTGGCTGTGCTGAAATTAATTCGATATATCGAGCTGAAATGCCGCGAATCTGACACGTGCTTTGCTTGTAAATAAATGAGTGCAGTCAGTGTTCTGTAATTCTGTAGTTTTGTCAGGTTATTTCAGTGTTCTAGTCATATATAGGCATTTTTTCGTACTTAATGGATTCAAGTTATAGCAAAGCAGTAATTAGCAGACGATTTTTGTGATAAATTAGGGAAAATACATAGTGAGGAGGTTAGCTAAGAACAATACATTTTCTAAATTTTTTGAACAATAGAAAGGCCAAAGGAAAGTTTTCATATTACGAAACGACCAAGCAAACTTAAAATTCTCAGAAACTGCTACTGAGGCCAAGAAGAAAGTATTAGAGGGTCCCACATATGGCGATGGGGAATTTTAAGTTGATTGGATTTAGCTGAAGTACAAAAATACACTATTAAACTTAAAAATTAGTTTTCTCAATTCTTTTTTTAGCATTTTTCGCTCCTTAAAATCTTCTTTGAATCCTAGGATATAACCTATTAGCTTGAAATTTTCAAGAGAGCTTCAGAGATTAAGGTATTAAATAATTTAGCTGAAACTAAATGGTTTTATAACTAATACTGAAAATAATTGAAAATGGCAATAAGTTGTATACAATTTTTACTGTCTTAAACTAATTAAATCCAAGCAATCGTAGAGAATTTCTTTACATGTGCATACTGAGCTTAAATTAAAAATTGAGGACAGATACAATAAACTGAAGGGTCCAAGGGTCATTTCATACTAGCATGTCAAAAAGTGATTTAATATTAATAAATATGTTAATAACTTAAAGACCGTTTGACATCGGACATTGCAATTCTGTGTATGTTATAAATATATTTTATGTTCTGAGTGTGTGGAAATAAATTCAAAGCAATCACAAAACTATGGATCTTTTAGATTTCATAGCTACATTGCCTTAAAGAAGCATGTTACAGTCATACACCAAATGAAGTTCACAGAACCTCTATTGAAAAATCTGATGTGTTGTACTCATATGACTTTCTCTACTCTTGTACTAACCTTCTTACAGACTCTTATTCCTATATCTTCTTCGTGTTAGTTGAGATAAACATTTGCACAAATTATCTTATTGCTTATTTCCTTGTAGGTACAAGGGGAATATTAGAATACAGTAGGCTTTGAGCTATAGTGAAATCCTTTAAAGCTTTCAAATTCCTTTCTCTTTGCACAGCTAACATATAAAAAGATGAATAACGACGATCCATTAGACAGAAGTATAAGTTCTCCAAAAATCACACAAATAACAAGGAATTTCTCCGACCTGGTTCCCTTTTAAGAATGATTTAGACATAAATTGCGTGTTTTAGCAAGATCTAATTTTTTTGTATGGTAAGATTTGGTCGATCTCTTATGGTTATGTGCTGAATTTTCAAAGCAAATCACCTGCATTCGCACGAGTTCTGCTTAGCACGTTAAAGGTAAATTCTTTTGGAGTTAACCACTACCAAGATATTCGCTGTTATTGATTTGAATTTCAAAATAGGTTTACTTATCTCAAACGGGAAGTTGTGGTCATGCAAAGAGCGTGGGCTATCAAAGCCAACACCTAGAGATACGCTCTTAAAAAATTGACATCGCTTTAGCTTCTACTGTGGCCCACCTCAGCGGCGCAGGGGTAGCGTATCTGCCTCAGATTCCGGTCCCGAGTTCGAATCTCGGTTAGAGTGAGCCATCTTGTAGTGTTTTTTTTTGCGTTTAGTTTTGCTTTATCAGGCTTGGGGCTCTTTTACGTGCCATAAAGCTACGCCACACCACCGACTTTCCTTCCCTTCCAAAGGAAGCCGTGCTAAGGAGTTTTACCCCGAAAAATCCATCGTCCTCCACCGGGTTTTGAACCCGCCACCTCGGAAACAGAGACCTGCGTGTTAGCCCTAATCTATAGAGTACGACGTAATTTATCTGAATTAACAATAGGTAGATACAAGGAGTAGCTTTTGTAAGAACAGTTTCTAGAGGAGTGACTGGAGAAAATCATGTGAGTACAACACATCAGATTTTTTTTGTAAACATCCTGTATGTAAGGGTATATAAAATATACACAAGGTATATAAAGGAAATTAAACTGGAAGCTGTCTCCGTTGCTTTCGAGCTTATTTGATAAAGCAGACTTCCTTTAGAGGAAATTCGTCCAATCCTGTAACCGAGAAGTGTATGTGGGTATCTCCACCCTCAGCAAACAGCTGACGTTGAGGAAACCTGTAAATCTGCCAGTGGTTGCAAGGTGGTTCGAAGCGATGCAACCTTAGCACATGGATTTTCTTACACAGCTAAACTAAACAACGTAACAGCTGATTCTTTCATTTCACTTGTCTTCCATTTCTCTCCCCTTTTCTTCATGTTGCTTATCGAATATCGTATACTATATTGCTTCTATAAACAGAAAAAACACAACACAGCAGAATGCACTGCAGTGGATCTATATCTGCATTAAGATTATACTGACTATTCATGCCGGATTATCCCCACTTGGTCAGGATATTATCACTTTGGTTCAGTGGCCTAGATTTTGGGCTATCAAAGCTGTCACCGAAGCCCATATCTAAACTAGAAATATTTCGAGTAAATATTTTTGTGGGGCTAGCCATTTCCGAGATATTCCTTGTTATTTATTTGAATTTGTCATTGGTTTTTGTATCTTTTGGCCATACAAAGCCCTCACATAGATACCAGTTCTTAAAATATTTCACCATTCTCGTTCTACGTATACGGAGATATGTAATAAAACCATCTCCGCAAATGTGTATCCCAATTAACATGAAAATGATAAATAATGTTTTAAGAGTGAGTAAAGAAAGCCATGTGAGGGCAACACATAAAATTGTTTAGTTTTCCTTTCTTTCTACATGGCCTACCTAGCAGTGGCGGCTCGTGACTCATAAATGTCGAAGGGGACATAATACATTATCAGAATCAGCCCGCTTTACATGACTGTTATTTCTGAATTTCACAAGAAAATATGTGAAAGGAAAACGAGCCATATAAAGTGAAAGACTGTTACGCATAAAATGTCCTCGGAGCGCAAGCTCAAATTTACCGCAATACTTGATGCAGTCTATGCGTTTACTAAGAATATAAAGATTCTTTGTCACATTTTCCTTGTGTTTCTGTATTTGTAACCTTTGTAAACTGTCTTGAACTCTTGAAGTCCACCTTGCCTATCCTGTTACCGCTTTATCGAAAATATGCGTAATAAATTCTCAGCTGCAATTAATTTAGTTCAAAACTAAATTTCATTGACATTCAATTTAAAAGGAAGCAGTATGTATGGTACATACGAAATTGCATCCGTAGTGAAAACATTGACGCTCTTCCGTGTATTAGCAGTGTAAAAACATCTTAAACGAAACAACATGGGTAAATAGAATCAGCAAGTGTAGGAATGTGTTTTGGCATGACGTCTGATGTCAAGGATATTTCAACTAGTCCTGATGTACTGTTAGCTTTGCTTTCTTAATTTTATTTATTGGGAGGGCGCCGTCCATGAATCCTTTATTGCCAGCCGCCACTGATACCTAACATTGAAAATTCTCTCCGTTCTGCTTGTTAATTCCTCTTCTAACGTGCTTTTACCTGCTTCTGACGTCTGCCTCCAAACGCCAGCCTGCCACTAACGGCAGCGTTCAGTGGTTGTGGCCTCGAGTATGTTGTATACAACTGGAATTTCTCCGTAAGTCCTAGTTTGGCTAGTAATTAAAATATGTGATGTGTTGCACTCACATGACTTTGTCTACTCTTGTACTAACCATTCTTACAAACTCTTATTCCTATATCATCTTCGTGTTTGTTAAGATAAACATTTACAGAAAATATCTTCTTGCTTATTTCCTTGTGGGAATACAGTCGGCTTTGATCGATAGTCAAATCCTTTAAAGCTTTGAGATTCCGTTCTCTTTGCGCGGTTAACGTAAAAAAATGAATAGCGATGTTCCATTTGACAGAAGTAAAATTTCTCCAAAACTTATACAAATAACGAGAAATATCCCCGAAATTGTTAACTCTACAAACAAAGTATTCAGATTAAATTGTGTATTTTAGCAAGATCTACATATTTTGTATAGTAAGACTTGGTCTATCTCTTACGGTTTACCAGTTTTGCGAAAGTCATCCAAAGTAAACAGGACTACATAGGCTATAGCCAGAAAATTTAAGATATACATTTCATTTATCATAAAAATATCTTAAACATAAGCCATTTTTATCAAAATCATTAGAGACATTTTCAAGAAAATAAAAATGTTCGAAACATTTTCCATGTAAAGGGTAGTTTAGGATGGAGGAATTTTCTTCAACATCTTCGTGTCGCATCTTTGAAAGATATTGAACTTAAATACCAACTTTGGTTTTCAACCGACTTCTCGTTTTAGAGTTATGTTGTTAAGACACACGCACACACACACACACACACACAAACACACACACAAATACACACACACATCAAATTTTTAGGTAGAATACAATACTTCCTTTATTGACCAGTAGAGAAAGTAAAAAGGAAACAATAGTTTTATAAGAAATTATGTTACATAAAGGCAGTAGAGGACATCTTAACCTTGAAAACCTAAAAAATATAGTAAATTACATGACTCACAATGACAGTGATAATTTAGTGGCATATATCAATTTGATAGTGTTAAAAACAACTGTAGAGCCCTTCAGTACTTCCTGTTGTTGTGGAGGAACCTTGTATTTTTGTCTGTTGGGTTCTAAATGTTTGCATTCAGATATATGCTTTGTTGTAAATGTTACTTTGCAATAGTTAAACATAGTAGCTTGACTTATGGTTATGAGGTGCTCGTGTGTTATTATAAATGATCAATTCTTAATCGTGTATAAATTATCTGGTCCTTTCTATTCTTCAGGTGGATTTGGTTATGGTTAAAAATTGGGATCGTGATTTCCGAAAGCCTATAGGGACAGTGTTTTAACCAGTTTTTTAATTTCTTCAATTATTGGTTCTTTGTATGGCTTAGGATGCTTAAAATTACACTTGTGAGTCTGTACAAATTAGGAATTTTTTATTATTTCTACAGCCTCACAAAAGAAGATCGAGCAGATACAATTTAGCCTGTATTGGTTACGTTGTCATTGTATACGAACCACTTGCCGAACGAAACCCATCAGTGTCTTGTTTGGTGTCTTTGTTGGTCTTTGAATTCATCCACTGTTTCATTTAAGAGACTCAGGTATTATGGTATCTCTTTCCTGACTTAATCTTCGGCATCGAAATGGTTAATGTTTCTCAGTTTGGCATTCTGTACCACGTAAGTCGTTTACACTTTCAAAGCCCTGACTATAATATACCCTCTGCATACAGGTGTACATACATGCATTATGCATATATGTATGCATGCTTGCGTGTATGTATATATGTACTACTGGATATAGCAAATAGACGCATCGGAAACCTGGTGCAATAATAATTATGTTTATGTCCTTCATTACGTCGAGGAAGAGCATACCATTTGAAGCACACTCAATGCAAATGTCATAATCAAGGCAGTTTTATTAAGCGCGAAAGATTAATATCCATAATGTCATACAGTTTTACCACCAAGAAAAGCAAAACAATTGCTGATAAATTGATTATTTGGGAAAGAATGGATAATTGGAACTAGAAGTTAAGAGGTTGACAAATAACAATGACAGTGAAGCATTTTTCAGTGACAGTTTGATATTACATCTTTCTCACTTGAGTAAATCACGTTTTAAAAATTATTCCAGATATACAGATTGATCGCATTTAGAAAATAACTGAAATATTATCATGCACTTCCTATAGTTGCAGAAGTTGTTCAAGAAAAGAGCACTGACTAATTTAGTTTATCTTTCCTTTTTTCTTCTATAGATATTGCAGAAGATACTAATTTTCATTTCTTAAATAATATTGCAATAAATAATAACGTTGTTACATATACAGAATGTATTAGAAACACTTTTACAAACTTTGGTTATGGGTTCCTTACACCACATGAAGGAAAAACGTTCATATGAACATATGTCCCATAATCCTTTGTTTTCTCGTTGTTCATGTCTTAATTTTTGTTGTTGAAGTGGATTAAGTTATATTTTTGGTTATGATTATTTATCATATGGTTTAGTTATATTGAGATTTTGAATTTGTGTATTAATAGTTATGGCAAGCTATTCTGTAATTATTGTACTACATGGCGGAATGTTGCCATGGAGACTTGTTTACGTTTGTCATTTGTCATTAGTCTGTTTTCAACGCTTCAATTGTGTACATGTAGTGAGTTAAGTGCACATGTTTTGTTGAACTATGGGACGCACTGACTGGGATCTACCATGCAAATGGATAGGCAGAGAAGAACCAGTTCCACGGCCTCCACGTTCTCCTGAGCTCAATCCTTTGGATTTTTATCTCTGGGGGCATCTTAAACTATTGTTTTATCGATCAGCCATCCCGGATGAAGAAACTCTTCATCGACGTGTCATGGCAGTCTGCGAAACCATTCGAAACCATATGGAGTTTTTTAAAGGGTGAGACTGTCCATGATTCGACGAGTTTATTATGAGTTTTGTGTGTTGTGAATGTTGAGCAGCTCCTGGACTTTTTTCCTTCTTGTGCTATAAGGAACCCATACCACAAGTTTGTAAAAGTATTTCTGATACATCCTGTATAATACATTTACCATCATTGTCCACTACAGGCGGTGCAGTACGTCGTCAGCGCTCCGATCCCTCCTGGATGGAATATCTGCTAAAAGTAAGTAGATGCTCTTTTGTTTTGCTCCTAAAGTACTTTGGAGATCATGTGGGTAATTTGAACCAATAGGCGAGTAATTAATCACATGAACTCCAAACTTGACGTAACGTGAAGGAAGAGTTTGGCATTGCCAAACTCTTACGTTACGTCACGGTAAGTCATGTTAAGTTACTTCAAGTCGACCCTAAATATCTTCATTTAATATGTGTTAGACTTTATCTGGCATAACTGTGGTGTCTGAACAACTTTGGTGTTTTAATTCTTAAGGCAGATATTATATATATAAACTCATCACTTAACAAATTGATTGTAGCTGCATAGCGCTATTCGGAAGGCAACCTTCTGTCTTCAGGCAATGTAGATAACTGCAAGCTCTAATTGTCGACTTTTCCTAACGTCGTTGAATCTTCTTCTGCCCTCTGGTGGTAAAAGTTGGAGTTGACTTGAAGTGGAATAGACAATAGACGACATCTCTCGGGTGGGATTTGGAATCGTTCTTCTTTCTTCCTCTGACGTCAGTAGTTGCAACATGGTGTCTAAATAAGGCATATCAAAATGAACAACTTTTTTCTTAATACTTATGATGTACCTACATTTTTTCCCAAATATCTAAATGAGAAGATTCTTGATATTCATTTAGATATTTGAGGAAAAATGTACATGATAAATAATAAGAAAAAGGTTGTTAATTTTGATATGCCTTATTTAGACCCCATGTTGCAACTACTGACGTCAGAGGAAGAAAGAAGAACGATTCCGAATCCCACCTGAGAGATTTCGTCTATTCCACTTCAAGTCAACTCCAACTTTTACCACCAGAGGGCAGAAGATTCAACGACGTTAGGAAAAGTCGACAATCAGAGCTTGCAGTTATCTACATTGCCTGAAAATGGAAGGTTGCTTAATCTGCCTTAAGAATTAAAATTCTTACATCACTCTAAACATACTCCTTATTAAAAATTGAAGAAAAAAAACTTTGATGTTACACATTCATTTTGCGATTTGTGCGCAGGTGCTGCCGACGATCACAGTTCCGTTCTAACGGAGCTCGCTCATGGTGAAGCACGCTAAAATAAAAGGGCTATCGTTTTATCGCCTTAATTATATTTCATTAATTGTTTAGGTTCGGCCACTTGGTTAAGATTGTGAGATTGCGTACCGATCACGCACGGAGGGTGGGGTATGCGTGCAACACGTGGTGTTCCCGCGGAACTACGCCTCCGCACACACAACCACACGAATAGGGGAAAAGAATACCCTTCTTCCGGAAACCGTTCCTGATCGATTAAAATCTGAAAACAAGTGCGACCTCCAGCTCACGGGTATCGCATACAAACCCACAACTTCCGCTTTCTTGCATTAGCATTCCTGTTTTTCTGAACTAGCCCCGCCTGTTGCTGCATTATAACAGATCCAGTCCAAGATTCACTGCATCCTTTGCCACTTTCTTCTTAATCCTTGCACAATGTTGCCATTTGGCAACAAAGATGTTTTGCTCTGCTCTTATACTAACCATTCTTACAAACTCTTATTCTTATATCTTTTTCGTGTTAGTTGAGATAAACATTTGTACAAATTATCTTATTGCTTATTTCCTTGTAGGTGCAAGGGGAATATTGGAATACAGTAGGCTTTATGCGATAGTCAAATCTTTTAAAGCTTTGAGATTCCGTTCTCTTTGCATGGCTAATACATAAAAAAAAAATGAGCAACGATGTTGCATTTGACGGAAGTTTAAGTTTTCCGAATCTGACACAAAAAATAAAGAATATCTCCGAAATGGTTCACTCTACAAAAAATGTAGTTCTACATAAATTGTGTGTTTTAGCGAGATCTACATTTATGTACAGTAAGATTTGGTCTATCTGTTACGGTTTACCAGTTATGCAAAGGTCATCCAGAGTAAATACGACTACAGGGGCAGTAGTCAGAACATTCAAGTTATACATTTCATTTGTCATAAAAATGCCTCAAACATATGGCATTTTAATCAAAATCATTAGAGCCATTTTCAAGAAAATACAAATTTTCGAAAAATTTTCCATGTAAAGAGCAGTTTAGGGTGAATTTTATTCAAAATCTTCGTGTCGCATCCTTAAACGATGCGGAACTTAAATACCAACTTTGGTTTTTAACCTACTTCTCGTTTGAGTTATGCTGTCCACAGACTGACAGACACACACTAACACACAAACACACACACATAGATCTTTATCTAAGAATGCTCTTTTTGGATTTTGGGGCCTGAAATCATATGTATTTCCGGTGAAATCTCAACATCGAATTTTTGTGTGGAATACAATGATTCCTCTACTTACCATACATGGTGAAGAAAGAAAAAAAAAAAGCAATTTCGGATGTAGTTCGTAATAGGACAAATAATTGAGCAGGTATCTACCTTTAAATATTTGGAATGAAACTAATTACTAGAAAGACAGAAATGAAAGAAACTATCAAAGCATGTATATAAAAAGATATTTCGGCAGGAATGTAATGAAGGCTCCTGAATTTAAGCTATATAGAATAGCATCCAAACCCTCGTTAAAAGATGCAAGTAGGATGTGGGTAATTAAAGCTAAAGAAAGCTCAAGACTGGAGGCATCTAAAATGAGATGTTTAAGGTCCTTAATGGGTGTTAATAGAAAACATCGACTCTAGAACGTAGATATAAGAAAAGAACTAGAGGAAGGAAACATTTTGGAAGAAATTAAAATATATCTGAGCATATCTGGAACGATCACATTAAGAGGATAGATTCTTCTAGATTGTCACGGCAAGCACCAATTTACAAACCATTAGGACGAAGAGACATTGTGTAAAGGCTTAATGCATGTTAGAGAAGAAGAACAAGATGAACTAAGTTTTCATGTGGTAAATTGTAGCTATAATTGCAAATTAAGGTTAGTTACCTGCATTTGTAAGCACCGGCTTGCAATCAAGACAACAATATCGCCTCCAGGACAAACACTGCTTCACGCATTTCTAGATTTCGAAGTACAAAGGCTTTGTTTCTGACAAATCCAGCGAAACTTCGATTCCAAAGAATTTACCGGTATGGACTATACCGGGTGTTCATTGCTATCCGTGATTTCCCGCGCTCCGATACAGCAAGAATGACGTCATAGTTTACTGGCGAGTCTATGTCAAAATCATAATGTCCAATACGCAACAGTAAGCAGATCGCAGCGCTGTGACTAGTTGCGCCACAAACTAATACAATCAACAAAGTAATATTGCCATCTACTGAGAAGAAACAGTACTGTTTGTGCAACAGTACATAAACCACGTGAGCATTCAGAAAATGGTGCGCTGCTAATATCGCCCAACCATCCTTTTCACCTTTCAACAGTTTCAGGCGTAATCACATTTATGCATAACATAAATGCATAAATGCATGAACACCTTGTCTTCATGCTTGAATGCTATTTTCGTACCGGCATCAAGATTAGTACGACGTGTAAATACGAGTTAAATCCTGGCATTTATTACCTAAATGCTATCTGGCATTCAGACACATCCCTCGGAGGCAGTATTGCCATGTCTGCCGAAGTAAAAGCAGATTTGAATTGAAAAAAGCAGGAGAAAACAATAGATTTTTAACCGGCAGTTTTGCTTGGTAAATATATATTTATGACATAATAATTAACAATAATAATGGTAGTAGTAGTAGTAGTAGTAGTAGTAGTAGTAGTAGTAGTAGTAGTAGTAGTAGTAGTAATAATAATAATAATAATAATAATAATAATAATTAATAATAATAATAATAATAATAATAATAATAATAATAATAATAATAATAATAATAATAATAATAATAATAATAATAATAATAATAATAATAATAATAATAATAATAATAATAATAATAATAATAATTTCACCGAAATTTGCGCTGTAGAGTTACTGCCACATGCAATGTCAGTATTGCGCAATAGCCTCCATTCTGTAACTATTTGTTGGATTTCTTCTGCTTTCACCAGATTAGGAAACCGAGGAACAAATGACTGTGCAATTGACTGAACTGTTTGGATTTTAGCTGGTTCTAACACTTCCAACAATGTAAGAAGAGGATCACTTAATGAAAAACGACTTAGTATGTTGCGAACTGACTCTACGTAAAACTAAACACAGCGTAATTTGAAAATTTGTACATTTTCGTCGGGAGAGATGATTTTATAAGAGATATTTGAACCAAAATATATGTTTTCCACAGGAAGAAATACTTTTGGATCCCTGTATTCAACTTTATTTCAGTGGAATTGAAATGTTGAGGTTTAATGTAGCAGGCAAGGATAGTTCGCAATGGATAAACAACTGTTAATGTATACAGGTGATTCTATTAATGTGTTGTTTTTATACATGAGGGAAACGCCTTGCCTGAAAATCTTTTTCGGAAGAACGAATCATATGATGTTAAAGGAAATAGTGTTTCAAAATGGAAAATAGATAAAAGGCAGGAGATTTTGAAGTGCGCTCAGTTTTTAGCAGTGGATCAGTAGATTTGCAAACTAGCAGGCCTCCTGCAAAATCAGTAGACCTGGCAAACTTCACATGCCCCTATTTCAACACGATGGGTGTTTCAGAGTAACTTGGATTACAGATTGTGCAAGAAAGTAACTGAAACAATCCACTACATTTTATGCTCCTGCGAGGCCTTAACGTATAGGAGATACTGTATTCCTTTCTGGAAAATGTTTTTAGAACCACAAGACTTTGAAACCATATCTGCTAGAACCTGCATTTCTTGATAAAGAAATTGGCATTGAGATGAGCTCAAGGTTGAAGTGCATCCGGTGCAATCATCATCATCATCATCATCATCATCATCATCATCAGAGCGAGGATAAATATCCCATCGCTTACAATGTTTGCGCGCTCGTACTATACACGCTCCGTGGTGACTGGCAGACGGCGTAGCACAGGAGTTCAGAACATGTAAACAAACGGGCAGGGCTGTGTAAGAAGCTGTAGTCCATTTACATCAGTTCATATCGTCATCGTCATCATTCAAAACATTGTAGTGAACAATAATACATTTTTAAATTGTTCAAAAGTAAAACTTGTCATCTAAACAATGTTTACACAGCGAGAAACTTCTCTCAACGTCACATGATGTAACGGGAGCAAACGTAAGATATTTTGCATTGTGTTCGTCATACGTAGATGACATTTTTTCTAGCTGTTGTAAACCAATTTTTATATGAACCATTGTAGCGTAGCCAGGATCATTACATGATCTATTTTGCACATGTCTTAAAAAAACTCCGATTGAAGTGACAAATGGTCGTGTTCTTTATTCTTTGATGCTGCAACAAGTGCTTTATGTTTTTGGTATTACAATGTTGCTTCAACAATTTCCGTTTCTCCTTGGAATCTCTAATTTGTGAATAACATAACTTACAGTGTATCGTATCGCCATTCAATACGAAATTGTTTCTTCCAAACTCTTCCAATAACTTATTTAATTTACCATCACCTAAAGCTGAAGACATTATTCACCTCGTATGTAAACACGGGTCGCACAGAAAATAACACTCCCTATCTGTACGGTACAGCTGTCATACTGAACCACAGCACGCTGTTCACCACTCAGTCCGAGGTAGCAGCGATGACGTCAAGCAAGCAATTCGCCGTGCAGTCAACCTGATTTCTTCTTCAGTGGATATATGTCCTCGCTCTAATCATCATCATCATCGCCATCACCACGTCCGGTTGTTCCACTATCTGGAACATAGGGTCTTATTGGTGGAAATCTGTATCAGGGAGACCAGACAATACAAATTGCGAGGAATGTACTGTTATGGACGAGAATTACATGCACAACTAAATGTGTATATGGGCAGGAAATGTGGTATTCAATAACAGGCTGCCAGCGCAGGTTTTCCATTGCATGTGTGAGTGCCCAAATGCAGTAATTAATAGCACCTGTGTATGTCGTGTGCATGCGGAGTTTTTACTGGCACTGCGCTATCAGATGGAGCAGGGCTTTCCCAACTCACGCATGCACAGACGACCTAATGAAGTGTGCTTCTCTGTTGAGGCAAGTTGCTCGTAGCCTACACAGTAAAACATGCAGAATATATACATATGATCTACTTTCTCTGTGGTATTACAGAGAGGTTTGCACGAGACGAAATTCATAGGTTGGCCCAGCACGGTTACAACCAAGAACAGTTTATACCAGCGACGTCCAACGTTCGCGTAAGAGGGGAGGTTGGATTTACCTCCTTTTATGCGGATTATCCCACTCAGACGTGCACTGTGTTCCAGTGACGGTTTAGTTCCTATCTACCTGACTACCTGCCTGCCCACCTGCCCGTCCATCCCCGCCAGCCCTTTCTCAATCTCTCTCCCTTTCTGCATCTCTCTCGCTATCTCCATCTCTCGCCCTTTCTCCATCTTTCTCCCTTTCTCTCTATCTCTGTCTCTCCAGCTCCTCGCGTGTGTGTGTGTGTGTGTGTGTGTCTGTGTGTGTGTGTGTGTGTGTGGGTGGGTGCGTGCGTGTGCGTGACTTCGTTGGTACTGCTTACGTTTAAGAAGACTATCAGTATTTGGCGACAAAGTCGAAGTGCATAGTCTTAGAGGATACACCAAGTGATCGTCGCGTAACATATTGCGCTACAGACTTTTAATATAGTCCAATTTGGAGAAACTCTGTTCGTAAATATATGTAGAGCTATACTCACTCTTATACAAACTATTCTTGCAAATGTTTCTCTATATACTACATTTTAATCGACATATTTTCAGAAATTACCTTATTACTAATTTTCTTGTTATCTGATGAGATGCACTCACATGACTTTCTCTACTCTTGTACTAACCATTCTTACAAACTCTTATTCCTAGGTATATCTTCTTCGTGTTAGTTGAGATAAACATTTGCAGAAATTATCTTATTGCTTATTTTGTTGTAGGTACAAGGGGAATCTGGGAATACAGTATCGTTTGAGGTGTTCAAACCTTTTAGCGCTTTAAAATTATGTTCTCTTTGCATGGTTAACATATAAAAGTGAACAACGATGTTTCATTTGACGAAGTTTGTTTTCCAAAACTAACACAAATAAAAAGGAATATTTCCGAAATGGTTCACTCTACAAAAAAATTATTTGAACATAAACTGTATTTTAGCAAGATCTTCATAATTTGTATAGTAAGATTTGGTCTTACGATTTACGAGTTTTTCAAGTCATGCACACTAAACAGGACTTCATTGGTAAAGCCAGAAAATTCAAAATATACATTTTATTTTGTCATAAAAATATCTTAAACGTATGTCATTTTAATTAAAATCCTTAACCATTTTCGAAAAATTTTTCATGTAAAGGGTACTTTAGGGTGAAGGAAATTCTTTCAAAATCTTCGTGTCTCATCCTTGAAAGGCATTATGCTAAAATACTAGCTTTGGTTTTTAACCAACTTTTCGTTTAACATTGTCGTAAATCTATTAGCAATAGGTTCATGCACTCTTTTCGCATTCATTTTGTTTTTTTCGAATTTCGCGAAATTAGTTCTAGTTTTCGTATTTTTTTGCTCTATAGGGCTTGTATTATCGCTTTAATTTCGCAATTTTTTTTTTTTTTTTTTTTTTTTTTTTTTTTTTTTTTTTAAATTCGTGGTAAATAACATTGGGGGGATGTCTCCGCGCATTCATTTTTTTCGAATTAGTGATTAGTTTGTTTTGGTTTTTTCGCACTATATGGCTTGTATTTTATATATACGTAATATCTCGCTATATTTGTTTTTATTAAATGTATTTAGTATACGTTTTAAAATATTATAGTTTAGAATGGAAGATGTCGTGTATTATGGAAACTATAATAACTACTAAACAGTAATGCCACTTTAACTCTATTTCTTATTGGTACCATAGTACTCTTAAGAAGCCATATTTAAAGGAAACAATGAAAGTTACAAAGTACTTAGTTTTCCAAGAATTCCCTATTCCTTTTCTACTTCCCAACCTAGGGCCATCTCTTCACGCTCAGTATGGTCAGGTAAAGAGGGGATCAATTGCCAAGAATGTTAATCTATCTTTGACTATCTAAACCATCATTACCCATAAAAGAGTTGACAACAAACCTATCACTAATAAATTTCTAATCTTGCTATTTTGTTATCCATAAAGGAAGTGGCAACGAACATATTGCTAATATATCTCTGATATTGCTATTCTGTTACGTATCAAACAGAAGAGTTTCCTGACGTTGCTATTTTGTTACCTATAAAATAAATGTTGCAATTCTGCTCGCTTTCCTGAGGCATTTTCTAGTTTTGGGAACCAGATGAAAAAAAGGGGGGGGGGGATGTGAAACAAAGCTGCCAACACACGATCATTTTGCTGAATGTTTACCCTTAATCCCTTTTACTGTTCCCCTCTTGTAATTAAAAATAAAACCATGTAATGAAGTTCGTTACTTTTTCCCCAGCGTATTAAATTCGAGTGCAGCGGTTAATACCATGGTATTTTTAGTTTTTAGCTTTTTCAATTATATGGGTTTTTTCATAGCTTTAGAGGAAGCGCATTTGTTGTTGTTTTATTAGTTTCCGCAGGCAGGTCAGCCAGTTTTTACAGCTGCGGGCTCTTTCAAAAAGTGGTATTGCCTTTTACAACACTTCCTCCGTAGTCATACATTGCTTTCATTAGCTTTGACCTCTGAATGAGGTGGAATATATTTAGTGTGACATGCACCTTACCACACAGAAATTTATTATATTCACTATTATGTATAGTAACCACTAACCATAAGGGTATTCAATATTTCAAGGAAATACGCAGGGAGAGGAAAAAATCCTGCGCGGTGTTTTGCCTGTCCACATCATCGGTGCTCGTTGCCGCTCTCACAGAAAGACACGGATGAAGTCACTTATTGGAGCTTCCGCTAATGGCGAACCATGCATCAATTTTTTACTTCATGAACAATATTAGGTTCTGAGTTATCGAGGCAACAGTTGACACCCGTATACACTTCAATAAATTTTGCCCCCTTTTTAGAGAGTTAACAAACAGGGAGCGTGATTTTGCCTTTTTACTTTCTCTACTAGTAAGTAAAAGAAGTATTCTATTCCACCCAAAAATTCGATGTCGAGATTTCACCGGAAATATTTTTTTTGAGGCCCCCTGAATCCAAAAAAAGCACTTTTTCGTCAGTTTGTGGACAGCATAACTCAAAGCCGGTTAAAAACAAAGTTGGTATTTAAGTTTAATGTCTTTCAAGGATGCGACACGAAGATTTTGAAGAAAATTGCTTCATCTAAACTACCCTTTACATGGAAAATTTTTCGAAAGTTTTTGATTTTCTTGAAAATGGCTCTAACGGTTTTGATTAAAGTGCCATAGGTTTGTGATATTTTTATGACAAATGAAATGTATATTTTAAATTTTCTAGCTATAGCCCATCTAGTCCTGTTTACTCTACATGACTTTGGAAGAACTTGTAAACCGTAAGAGATGGACAAAATCTTGCTCTACAAAAAATGTAGATCTTGCTAAAACACAAAATTTATGTCCCAATAAATTTTTTGGTAGAGTGAAACATTTCGGAAACACTCCTTGTTATTTGTGTCAGTTGTGGAAAACTTAAAACCTTGGTGAAATGGAATATCGTTGTTCATTTTCAATATGTTAAGTGTGCGTTCCCGGACAAAGATTCCTATTTGAAAACCTATCATTTTGTCATCGTGGACAACATACTAAGAGTTGTCGGTTTTTTGAACACCCTGTATATAAAATGACCTAAAAAGACATAAGCAGACAAATGTAGATATAACATGTATATGCAAATACAAGAGGAGTTCTGTTTTAAACTTTCACTAGGATTTTACAGCCAGAACATCACATCATTTTGTTATTCATTAGCAATGCATAGCTTCATTGCAATTCTTTCATACATATAGAGGTACGTTTAAGTAGCTTTCCAGCAGGCATCAAATATAATTGGCAATGATTTGTCACTAAAGCACTAAATAAGCCACATAAGCATCATCTGTAGTAATACCACTAGAGGGCTACAAATGACGATAATTCCCAAATATGAAAACCTCGCTCGAGTGGTATTTGATTGGAGTATTCGGCGAAATTATTAATAATTCATTTATTCAATACTACTCAATATTAATATTAGTTTAAGGGTAAACAACTTACAATAATATTCATATATTTTAATTAAGATTTATTTTCACAGTTGGCACTACAATTAATTCAATGGGCTGTGGGGACAACAATAATAATTTTACCGTTTAATCCAGAAAAATGAGGAGTTAGACATGATGAATATAAATTTGCTACAAAACAACTGAACCTGACGTGCACTTTTCCGTATTTTTTGGCTTCGCCTCTTTAATTAAAATATCAACATACTCATTAGAATATTCACCAAATGTCGTCTCACATTTTTTAATGGCACCCTAATTGTTTTTATTGCGCATGGATACTTCAATTGTTCAGAAACGCTAGGAAAATAGATTGGTGGAACCGCAATATAACCAAAGCGATAATACCGCGATCAACAGGTGATAATGTTGAATAGAACAGTCACGATAAATTATTTGTCATTAAGATTATCTTGCACAGAATGAAATTATTTTGAGCAAAGGTACTCTTTAACAGCAATTTTAAAAGCATTGAAACTGTCAACCTATTCCTTAAGACCATTAAATATTTTTATAGTTTCATAACACACACACAAGGTTCTAGAAGCAGAAAGTTTTGCACTGGGATGATGGATTCTACTCTTTTGTCTAGTGTTTGTGTCACGAATTGCATTGTTTGAGAATCATTGTATCTTACGTGTTTGTCTCGGACCATTTCCTACGGAGATATTTTAGTTTTGTCGAAAATAAGGTGGCAACACTGCAGATTGTGTGGGTGTCACTTTCACTAGCTCAGCATATAAACAAACACAGTAGCGATGCATCTTGAGAACATAAACAAATGCCCTAACGTGTCCTTCCATGTCAACTGTGCGAGTGTAGGCCAATCAGAAGCGTTAGCTCCGAAAACAAGCGACCGACCTGTTTACATCCAGAAACCGGTTCAATTCCCTGACCAATGTTGCGAGTTACTTCACGTCTGAAAGAGCTGCTTGGAGTATTCCTTCATGTCTTTTAAGTGATTAAATATTTCGAAGCCCTGTGTGATGTCCCATAATTACTACTGAAGCTATGTCAGAAATAAGTTACTCTACGCACCTTACAAGTAACAAATTTCGTACATTCTGGTGGAAATACGCATACAATTTGGAACAAAAACCATTTTTCTCCTCGAAATCGGCTGATCAAAGGACAAAATGGCATTGGACTTTTTTGTTTGTAATGCTTCTATGAAGCACATATTAGAAGGAATGTAATAACTTCCCTTCCACCCTATATATGCGGGGTGGGTTGATATTTTCAGTCTTCTAAGAAGGTGTTTCTAAGACTATCTACGCTTCATATGCTCTCGTGTTAACCCACGGAGCTCACAAGGTACAGAATGACCAGGTTTGGGATAAGCCAATTAGGCCACATGGATACAATATATCCTGCCCTTTTTGCTTTCAGCCATACTGTGCTGTAAATACTCGCATTTCATTGGCAAAAGCCATCAAACCATTGTCAAATCTTTGACCGTTTCGGTCATGCCCTTATTTGATTTCAAGGCTTTGAAAGACTTTAAATTTACTGAAAGAAATTTGACAATAAAACCTGCAAGTTGTGACAACTCTTGGAAAGTCTTTACAAAGCACTGAATTTGACAAACATTTGATCGGAGCTTAAGATGGGCAAGCAACACCGAGTCCACAAGCATCCGGTGCAGTAGTTTAGTGGCTTTGTTTACAAGCTATATTCTTGAATTTTTTGCTGTGATTTATGCACAGAGTTCTGTAAACTCTAGCTAAATTTAGGAGTGCGTGCTTATGAAACATGAACGCTTATTTCCGCTTGAAAATAACAGGCTTCCATTTTTACCCAGATTTCCTGTAGAGATGAATACACTTCAGTTTTTGTTCTTCCGCGAGATGTACGCTTTGTAACACACACAGATATGCATCTAAACAGGTAAAATGGTTTATTATAATGGGATTATACAGGAGTGCATCAACTCTATGTATGTAAGTGCTTACTAACAACCTTATTTTCTTTCTTCCTGTGTTGCTTGACCTCTAGAGATTTTGAGACGGTCAACACGATAAACGAAAGGCGGCCAAACCTTCAGCATAAGGTTTTTTGACACAACCAAAGGTTTCCTGCTAGGGATACATTAAGTATGGTGAACTCTGTAAAACTTTCCTGACGATTGTTGGGACCAACTCAAAATATGTCAACAAATGTGCTACCCCGCCTTACATTCAAGACGTCCCTAGCTCGAACCTTGGTTAGAGTCAGTTATCCCAATAAGGCTCTTTCCGGAGTCTTTCCTTATCCTCAGAAAACAAACATCGCATAACTAAGTTCTATGAACCACGGGCTCATTTGAGTATTATTTCACTCATTCATCGTCGTTTATGACCTACAGTTTAAAGAACATTAAACTAAAAAATCTAATGTGCTGCGCTAACATTACTTTCTCTACTCTTGTACTAACCATTCTTACAAACTCTTATTCCTATGTCTTCTTCGTGTTAATTGAGATAAACATGTGCGATAGTCAAATCTTTTAGAGCTTTGAGATTGTGTTCTCTTTGCACACTTAACATAAAAAAATGAACAACGATGATCCATTTCACGAAAGTTCTAAGTTTTCCGAAACTCACACACATAACAAGGAACATCTCCGAAATGGTTCACCCTACAAGAAAATGTATTTAGACATAAATTGTGTATTTTAACAAGATCTATATTTTTTGTATAGTATAATTTGGTCTATCTCTAACGGTTTACCAGTTATGCAAAAGTCGTCCAGAGTAAATACGACTACAGGGGCTATAGCCAGAAAATTCAAAATATACATTTCATTTTTCATAAACATATTTCAAACATATGACATTTTAATCAAAATCGTTAGAATCATTTTCAAGAGAATCAAAATTTTCCAGAAATTTTCCATCTAAAGGGTAGTTTAGGGTGAGGTTATTTTCTTCAAAATCTTCGTGTCGCATCCTTGAAAGACATTAAACTTAAATACCAACTTTGGTTTTTAATCTACTTTTCGTTTTTGAGTTATGCTGTCCACAGAACTGACAGATAGACAGACACACACACACACACACACACACACACACACACACACACACACACACACACACACACACACATACATGGACTTTTTTCTAAAAATCCTTTTTTTTTTTTTTTTTTTTTTTTTTTGGATTAAGGGGGGTCTGAAAACATATTTCCGTGAAACCTCGATATCGAATTTTTGGGTGGGATACAATACTTCCCCTACTTACCAGTAGAGAAAGTAAAAATCTGTTGTGTTGCACTCCCATGACTTTCTCTACTCTTGTACTAACCATTCTTACAAACTCTATTCCTATATTTGTTTCATGTTGAGAAAAACATTTGCAGAAATTATTCAATAGGTCCGTTTAATTGCTTTAATAATTTAACCACTGATTTTATTTCATGATTAAGTGACCAAAATGATCTGTCGCAGTCTAACTCAATTTTATTGAAGTGGAGTTATTAGTCTCTACATATCTTGTGTTATTTGTTGAAGAATTGAATTGTTTGTGCTGCTGGACGCACACCTCCTAACAAAGCATAATTAGAATGACAAAATCAACCAGTTAATATTACTCTATAATCACCTATTCTTGTACAAAAAATAAACAAAAATCGTGCTAACTGCTTGTGGAATTGCTTAAGTTCCGGGTCGAATAATATTAGGAAAGGCGGGGCAAATTGACAGGCTAAGGACATTTCTCAAAATGACAGCCATGCTAATTATTCAAGGATAACAAATTGCTTTTAATAGAAACATTCTTTTAAACAAATTGAAAGTCAAATCATCTGAAATAAGATACAAGAACAGAAGAAATTAATTAGTTGGAGCACGTTTACAAACCGCCAATATTCTTAGTCACTGTCATCACTCATACATTTATGACACACAAAATTTTGATCATTTCCGGTCTCTACACGCTTAACGAGTTTGCAGAATTGAGGCACTGCACCTGGTTATTTCCTTCCTTGTAACACTGTTAGCATTCCTTGCAGAATCCTCTTTCTCATAGAAAAGCTTCTTCTACCTTTCTGGGCCTTCGCTGCTGCTGCCCTTTCATCTTCAAGGCGGGCAGTTTTCCTAGCTTTTAGGATACGGAAGTCCAACCTTCTTTGTGGAGAACCTTACATAATGAGCGGCTATAACCCACTCATTCGTTTAGTAGAAGGGACGGACAGTCAGTATCCAGTGACGGACATCCGATTCCACAGCAGTTTAAACTCACTCCTTAAATTTTCTGGGAACATCCTCAGAAGACCTCTTCATTCTGGATGATTTTTTCATAGATGGTAAACAGTAAGGGACAGTCATAAATAAAAACTGTGGATCTTATTAAAACACATAGTCTATGTCAAATAATTCCTTTTTCTTTTGAGTGAACTATTTCCGAGGTATTCTTTCTTATTTGTTTGAATTTGCCAAAACGCATACTTTCTTCAAATAGGAATATGTTATCCCTTTTTACTTTCTCTATTGCTAAGTAGAAGTATTGTATTCTTCCCAAAAATTCGATGTCGAGATTTCACCGTAAATATGTTTGAGACCCCCTGAACCCCAAAAAAACATTTTTAGAAAAAGTTCGTGTGTGTGTGTGTGTGTGTGTGTGTGTGTGTGTGTGTGTGTGTGTGTGTGTGTGTGTGTGTGTGTGTCTGTGTGTCTGTGGACAGCATATCTCAAAAACGAAAAGTCCGTTAAAAACCAATTTTGGTACTTAAGTTTAAGGTCTTTGAAGGATGTGACACGAAGATTTTGAAGAAAATAGTCCTACCCTAAACTACCCTTTAAATGGAAAATTTTCGAACATTTTTATTTTTTTGAAAATGGCTCTAACGAATTTGATTAAGATGTCATGTGTTTGAGATATTTTTATGACACATAAAATGCATACTTTTAACTTTCTACCTATAACCTATGTAGTCCTGTTTAGTCTGGATGACACCGGAAGTATGTGTTGAGGTCCCCTGAATCCAATAAAGAGCATTTTTAGAAAAAGGTCAGTATGTGTCTTTGTGCCTGACCTTCGGCGCCGTTGTTCGCTCGCCGACCTGGTATGTGGCACGAAGCTGCTTAGCTCCGACAGTCCTTTGTTTTGCGCCGCGCCCTATATCACAGTATCAGTTTCGACCTACTTCCACTAAGAAAACTTCCAGCTCGATCTGTAACATCAAATTGATAATGGCCCCTTGTATGGCTTTACTTCAGAATCTATTATTATTATTATTATTATTATTATTATTATTATTATTATTATTATTATTATTATTATTATTATTATTATTATTATTATTATTATTATTATTATTATTATTATTATTATTATTATTATTATTATTATTATTATTATTATTATTATTATTATTATTATTATTATTATTATTATTATTATTATTATTATTATTATTATTATTATTATTATTATTATTATTATTATTATTATTATTATTATTATTATTATTATTATTATTATTATTATTATTATTATTATTATTATTATTATTATTATTATTATTATTATTATTATTATTATTATTATTATTATTATTATTATTATTATTATTATTATTATTATTATTATTATTATTATTATTATTATTATTATTATTATTATTATTATTATTATTATTATTATTATTATTATTATTATTATTATTATTATTATTATTATTATTATTATTATTATTATTATTATTATTATTATTATTATTATTATTATTATTATTATTATTATTATTATTATTATTATTATTATTATTATTATTATTATTATTATTATTATTATTATTATTATTATTATTATTATTATTATTATTATTATTATTATTATTATTATTATTATTATTATTATTATTATTATTATTATTATTATTATTATTATTATTATTATTATTATTATTATTATTATTATTATTATTATTATTGTTATTATTGTTATTATTGTTATTATTGTTATTATTGTTATTATTGTTATTATTGTTATTATTGTTATTATTGTTATTATTGTTATTATTGTTATTATTGTTATTATTGTTATTATTGTTATTATTGTTATTATTATTATTATTATTATTATTATTATTATTATTATTATTATTATTATTATTATTATTATTATTATTATTATTATTATTATTATTATTATTATTATTATTATTATTATTATTATTATTATTATTATTATTATTATTATTATTCGAACAGTGCTATCTTCGATTGAATTATAAATACCAGATTTATTTCCGTGGCATTTGTTTACGAACCCCAGTCTCACATGGAGGGATACAAAATGTTTTGTTTATATTAAGTCCGGTTCTAACGCTGGATCAATTTAGTTCTTGACCTCCCATTCCCAAAAGTAATGAAGTTGCTGGAGATGTTTTTGTAGTCGAAAAGTGTTGTGCTATCTGGGGTGTTTTGAGCACGTATTCTCTTGATGTTGATGGGGCTGAATATCTCCAACAGCAACGTCGTAAAGCGGATAAATAATTCAAGTGGAGAAGCAGTGGAGGAGGTCAGTAGTTGGAGCCCTGAGGGTTGCACTTCCACCACCAAGTGGTTATGAGTTCCAGACTGTCGTAAAGGCTGCACACTAGTGCTTTACGTTACAGGCGCACTCTTTTAGTACATATTAATGAACTGCCTGCTTTGCCTTTAAAAACAAGGTTTAAAAACTCTTGGTGTGAAGCAAATAACTTCCATAAAACTAGGTATGGGTCATCAATACCTCGATTCTCTCAATACTCGATTGTATCGAAGTATGTTTAATATATTCAGATCTACCATCCACACTTTTTCGACATTTCTGCACTATTGAAAGTTGTTACATTTTAAATTTATGCTAGGGAGTTTAGACTTCACATTATTGCCTCGCACGTGACCCCAAATAGCTGCTTGACTATAACTCTCCATACTTCTTGACTGTGAGTGAATAAACGCAACATCCCATAGCCTCTTGTAACTAATGAAAACATGGTAAGTAACTTTAACCAATAATCAAAACAAAATATACAAAATGGCGTAGAAATGAAATGCATGTGTACGCCCTCGACCGTCTTAGCTAAAAGAGAATGTTAGTGAGACCTCTTATCATGATAGACAGATATACCTTATCGGCTAGTGCAGGACATGCCTTTGAAGGGATTAATATCTAAGGGGAAAACCTGATAAACACCCAGGTTAGCCAAATGTATATGTATGTATGAAAAGATTTGTAGGTATTGCAGATTAAGGTATTTAATTACGTGAAATTTTGAAAATCTACAGTTTTCATTGGATTGCTTTGAAATTTTAACACAACAATCACTATATAGTGAGGAGTAACTGTACTAAATTTCATACATTTAGTCAGATTAGTTGCTAACATATTAATATTTTATTATATTTTTTTAAATATTTGTATAAATTGTTCCCCATGATGCAATTTTGATTTGAAACGCTTAATAATTTTCAGTTATGTCCTGTAATAGAATGTTAGTAAATTGATGAGATGATTTCTTAATCTTGTTATTAGTTTGGATAAAAATAAATTTTAAAGTTTAAATTCATTATGTTTTTCATTTAAATGTCGAAATGTAAACTTTAATATTTAATTACTGTAGTCATTCACGTTATGAAAAAAATTATCTCATCATTTCTTTTTAAAGTTATTTCTAAGCAGGTGCACCAAATTTCATGCATAAGTACTGAAAATTGCATCATGTGGAGCATTTTAAAGAGCAAACGGTGCTAAAAATAAAAACATTGAAAAACTAAGCTTGAAGTCATAGCAAGGATAATGGAACTGTATAGATTTAAATGGACATGACCACTTACAGGCAATTCGTTATACGGCCACGTGACACAGTTAAAAAGGCTGTATGGCTATAAAAAGCATATCAAAATAAAGCAGAAGGTTTATACTAAGTATTTGACAAAACCAAAATCCATTTTTGGCAATTTTTCAAATTTTTAGCCTTTTTACACAGATGCGTATCCTTAAAGCTTGAGTTGTATTCATTAAATACATAGCAAAGCAGAACTTTGTAAGAAATAAGTAAACAGAACTGTACTCTCTCAATAATATGAATGAGTAAATGACAAATAAATAAAGTAGCCTGTTTTCCCTCTAACTCAAACTACAATTGGTTAATTTACCTTCACGAGCCTATTGCTAATCATATGAATACAACAGGAGTATAGCACAATTTTATTGCCAGAGTATGTATTGCCATACCCATGTAAACCATACGCATTAATATATTTATCTCTAGTATGCATACAGGGTGGAAGAGAAGTCATTACATTCCTTCTAATATGTGCTTCATAGAAGCATTACAAACAAAAAAGTCTAATGGCATTTTGTTCTTTGATCAGCCGGTTTTGAAAAAAATAAATGGTTTTTGATCCAAATTTGATGCGTAATTCCACAAGAATGTACGAAGATAACAGTTTGTTACTTGTAAGATGTGTAGAGTAACTTATTTCTGACATAGCATCATAAGTAATTGTGGGACATCATATAGGGTTACGAAATAAATAATCACTTAAAAGAATTGAAAAAATACTCCAAGCTGCTCTTTTATACATGCAGTAAGTCACAACGTGGCGTTGAGGGTGACCAGGGAATTGAGCTGGTTTGTGAACGTAAACAGTTCGAGGACTTTCGCTTTCGTTTAATGTTTTGGGAACTAGCGCTTGTGATTGGCCTACCTCACACACTAAATGCAGAAGGACAAGGCAGGGTTTGAGTTTGTTTTCAAGACGTACCGTTAGGCTGTTTGTTTATTTACTGAGCTAGGGAAAGTGACACCCACACAGTCTGCAGTGTTGCCAGGTTGTTTTCGATAAAACTAAAATATCTCGGTAGCAAATGGTCAGAGATAGAAACGTAAACTACAAAATGTGTTCCAAATACCGAGATCTACCCAGATTTAAATTAATGTAATGACTTCCCTTCCACCCTGTATACATACAGTCATCCAGTCACGTGCTTACACATACACGCAGTCACACACGCACGCATACTGATACACATACACACAGGCACACATACATACACACAGACAAAAGGAATAGTGACCAATTTATTCCTCCCAAGTGTTAAATATTCCATTAACGGGAAACGTGACAACATTCCTAAGTGGACGTGGTAGAAATAATTATTACATGTATAGATTCAAGACAAAATATGCAGCTGTGGAAGAGAGAACAAGTCGTAGATGTTCTATTTGAGTGCCCAAAACTCGAACAGTTCAAGAAGGCAATACTAAACCAATATGAAAAATGTGATGTGTTGCACTCATGACTTTCTCTACTCTTGTACTAACCATTCTAACAAACTCTTATTGCTATATCTCCATGTTAGTTAAGATAAACATTTGTACAAATTATCTTATTGCTTATGTCCTTGTAGGTGCAAGGGAGATATTAGAATACAGAAGGCTTTATGCGACAGTAAAATCTTTTTGACCGTTGAGATTCCGTTCTCTTTGCACACTTAACATATAAAAAATGAAGAACGATGATCCATTTCACGAAAATTCCAAGTTTTCCGAGACTCACACACATAACAAGGAATATCTCCGAAATGGTTCACCCTACAAGAAAATTTATTGAGACATAAATTGTGTATTTTACCAAGATATACATTTTTTGTATAGTATGATTTGGTATATCTCTAACGGTTTGCCAGTTATGCAAAATTCGTCCAGAGAAAATACGACTGCAGGGGCTATACCCAGAAAAATTCAAGATATACATTTCATTTGTCATCAAAATATCTCAAACATATGACATTTTAATCAAAATCGTTTGAGCCATTTTCGAGAAAATCAAGATTTTCGAAAAATCTTCCATGTAAAGGGTAGTTTAGGGTGGGTATATTTTCTTCAAATCTTCGTGTCACACCCTTGAAAGACATTAAACTTAAATACCAACTTTGGTTTTTAACCGACTTTCCGTTTTTGAGTTATGCTGTCCACAGACTGACACACACACACACGGACCTTTTTCTAAAAATACTTTATTTGGATTCAGGGGGCTTCAAAACATATATTTCCGGTAAAATCTCGACATTGAATTTTTGGAATACAATACAATACAATACTTCCCCTACTTACCAGTAGAGAAAGTAAAAATGGACATTTAAAGAACATAATTTAATTAGTAAATATACAAGGAAAGTTAAATACTTAAAATCAATTAAATTACGTGCATACACGAACACACACATATACAGATACACATACACACTGACCTCTTCCTAAAATGCTTGCTTTTTTTTTTATTCAGGGGGTCCCTAACATGTGCCTCGGTGTCTTTTTTTTTGGTGGAATATAATACTTCCCTTTACTATATGCAAGAGAGAAAGTAACAACATATTTAATGATAAAGTCGTATATATTTGTCGTTGGGCTTGGCTTGCCAGTATTAGACACTAGGAAACGGAAGACGATGGTGCCAATCACCAAAGCCCTTACCCTAGACAGCTGCATGGTATCCGGGTACCCATATGTGCGTGGGTCACCCAATACCGCCAGTATAGCGTCGTTATGCATGCTGCAGAATGCTCTGTCCTTTTTACGACGTTAAGATGCCGAACATGGCGGTGTTACCATAAAACCTTGTAAAGCAGACGCATTATGCAGGTGCTGGCCTTGTCTCCTCGCGAACACGTCGGAGAAAACGGGTCATATGGGCCAGCAAGGCTAAAAAGAACGTCAGGAACCTATCATCCCCGCATCGACTCCTCAAGGGCAACTGTATCGGGGCTTAAGTGGGTCGTTCTAATGAGTCATGTAGTTCTTGGTTTTGTTGCTAGACTTCCTGACGGGCTCAGAGGATTTCGGGCATCCACCAACTTCCTTCAGATTCTGTTCTATCATTTATTTGTGAATCCTCAATCAGGATGCAGTTTTAAGGGGATAACTACACTGAAAAAATCTGATGTGCTGCACCTACATGACTTTCTCTACTCTTGTACTAACCATTCTTACAAACTCTTATTCCTGCATTCGTGTTAGTTGAGATAAACATTTGCAGCAATTTGTTGTTGCTTCTAAAGTAAGAACAAATTAGAAACTAAAAATTTCAATTATCTTAGTAATGTTGCATGTTATCCTTGAACAAGCTAACCCAGAATATGGAATAAATTTGGTCCCTCAAAATAAATTTAATATACAACATTTACTTAATTTTTCTAAAAAAGATAAAATACCAAATTATAAAAAATCTGGCATTTATCAATTTAGATTGTGATAAGGTTTATATTGGAAAAACTAAACATCATTTAGAAACCAGAATAAAAGAACATTTTAGAAATATTAAATATAAAGAAACTGATAAATCAGCTGTGGCAGATCATATTTGGTCATTTAATCATGATTTTAATCCAGAAGTTAAATTATTAAAAGAATTAAGTGGTCCGATAGATTTAATGGTTTGGGAAAAAAATGTTATTTTAAAAAACAGTAACCGTGTTATGAACTTCGAATTACCATTTATAGATTGTATTTATACATTTTTGTTTTCAGAGATTGGTAAATAAAAATTGAATATCAGTATTTATTTTTGTTTTCAGAAAAAAATGAAAGATTGTAGCTTTGGTAACGAATTTGTTTGTATAGCTTTGAGAATGAGTTGGAGACAACTTGAAACCCTGGGTTAGCTTGTTCTAGGAGAACATGCAACATTACTAAGATAAGTGAAGTTTTTAGTTTCTAATTTGTTCTTACTTTAGAATCTTGTTGCTTCACTGTTAATAGCTTCAATTTTCCTTATTGTTGTTGCTTATTTCCTTGTAGGTGCAAGGGGAATATTAGAATACAGTAGGCTTTGTGCGATTGTCAAATCTTTTAAAGCTTTCAAATTTCGTTCTGTTAACATAAAAAATGAACAACGATGTTCCATCTCACAAAAGTTTTGTTTTCTGAAACTGACACAAATAACCCGGAAGATCTCCGAAATGGTTCACTCTAGAAAAATTTATTTAGACATAAATTGTGTTTTAGCGAGATATGCATTTTTTGTTGGGTAAGATTTTGTCTATCTTTTACGGATTACGAGTTATTCAAAAGTCAGCCAGAGTAAACAGGACTTCATGAGCTATAGCCAGAAAATGAAAAGTATACATTTCAGTTATCATAAAAATATCATACATATGGCATTTTAATCAAAATCGTTAGAGCCATGTTCAAGAAAATCCAAATTTTCGAAAAATTTCCCATGTAAGGGGAAGTGTACAGTGGAACAATTTTCTTCGAAATCTTCGGGTCGCATCCTTTAAATACATTAAATTTAAATAGCAACTTTGGTTTTTTACCTGCTTTTTGTTTTTGAGTTATGCTGTCCACAGACTGACAGACACACAGACACACACGCGCGCGCGGACCTTTTTCTAAAAATGCCTTTTTTTCTTTTTTCTTTATTCAAGGTGTCTCAAAACATATATTTCCGGTGAAATCTCGGTGAATGTTGAAGTTCATGAACTCCATATCTGTTGACCGATCACGTTGAAAATTGGCACATCTAGGTTTTTTTTCCTGGAGAAGATTCCTATGCCATTCATTCATCTATTGAAGTAGAACATTCACATGGTATTCTCTATTCGCTTTTGCTTTACCTAACAAATCACATGTCTTTCTCTTCTACAAGCAATTCATACAATTTTTATATGTTTGAAATAAAGATTGAACGTATTACATTCACACAGTAACGCTTTCACATGTCCTTCTGTGCTCGACCTTCAACTTACAATTAATACAATTTTCTATGATTGAAATAGAAATGCAACATATTAGATTTGTACGGTTTTCTCTGGTCGCTTTTCTTCCTCTTGCATTTGCACCTGTTCAGCAGTGTTTTTCTTAGCACTCTCCGGTGTTTTTCTATATTTGTTTTGTTTAGTTTTTATTGTTTGTAGTATTCTAAGAGTTTTACCTTTGTTTAAGTGTATTGAATGGGACTTTTTAAATGTCTCCAAAGAAACAAAGCGAGGTAAGTGCAACCTAAGTTCAAAAGTTGTAGGGATAAACTGTCAAACAATGGACAACGCCGGTCTTATCACCTAGTAATACATAGAATGTAACTAAAAGTATGCTTTTACAAAATGGTTTGTGAGCTAACGCTTGTGATTGGCCTACGCTCGCACAGTAAACACGGAAGGACAATGCAGGGTATGTGTTTATATTGTCAAGACGGACCCTTAGGAAGGAAGTTTGTTTAATGAGCTAGGGAAAGTGACACCCACTGTTGCCAGATTGTTTTCGACAAAACTAAAATATCTCCGTAAGAAATGATCAGGGACAAATACATAAGATACAAAATGTGTTCTAAATGCCGGGAACTACCACTGGTTTAAATTAATGTAACGACTTCCCTTCCCTCAACAAATACACAGACAAGAACATCACTGAAAATTGTTGTTTTGCAAAATATTTCCTTTAACATCACTACAGCTTTGCATTAGATTAAACCAGTCATAATGACTTACTTTCTCTGGCATTTCTAATGGAAATTTGGAAGCGTCTGGAACAATTAGATGTGACCATAACGTAACGTTTATATAATACTATTTTGATTAACTAATTAATATGTATCATTGTGTTTGTTTTATTAAATAGTCATGTGTTTTCTTCCTCGAAGGACTTTGATTAATTTTGTGTGACGCCGGTTGTATAAATATAGCTGACTGAATATCAGATTTAATATATGATCACAACATGAACTTAGGTCACAGTAGAATGACATTGTATAACGCTAATCCAAGATCAAAGTCTCAGTTCAACTTTCATCATAATAACGACGTAATACAGCTAAAAACACTGCTTCCGGGTGGCAGCAATCACTTGTTTTTCAGCTTCGGGTGCATTCGACAGGGAAATTCTACAGGAAAATAGCAGAAAACAAGAAATAAGAGAGTTTGTCAAATTTCACACTCGAAGAAAAAATATATATTTGGGGATATTTTAATTGAGAATTCTACATAAAGTATAATTTAAAAAACCGACCCAGTTTCAGCTTCACAAACAAACTGGATGGAAAGAAATCGCTGAAGATTTTAATTCGAGGACAGTTATGTGTTTACCTTATTAATGTTTTTTTTTATTTTATTTTATATTTTGAATTTGAAGAACACAACTGGAAATTGCTTAAATTTGTTCATGGTTCTAGAAGCAGTAATCAAACATAACTTTCTCATTTTACCACCCGTGAAAAAGTTTTCTAGGTTAGGAGTAATCAGTTTTTACTTCTGTAATTTTTGGACATAATTAAATTTAAGCAATGCTTCTTTTATCCAATTAACTACAAGGATGCATTACTCATTATTTAATTTTTTTTAGCTCAAACTGTACAATATTTTTCTTCTTCCACTGGTCTGAATTTAGTCAAGTTAATCTAATAAAATTTATTAGTCAGACTTGATCTTAGATCAAGATGTCATGAATTTAGATCAAGGTTTATCTCTTTCGGTCCCAGTGGTTTCAATTGGAAACCACCCCGGTGTAATATTTTTCCCTTGCTACCAGAGTAACACTTCCAAACTAATCCACTCTCAGAGATTCAGTAGTGTTTCCGTTTGAACTATATGTTTTAAACTTCTAGAATCTGCATTTCAAGACGCCATTTTGTCTTTTTGACGTTTTCAAGTATCGTGCTAGCATTATGTGCGACGCTCAGTTTTAATGCATTGTTGGATCTACAACTCGATTGTTGTTTATTACAAGAGATCAAAATCACTGTTTACAATGCAAGATTTGTTTAAAAAAAAGTGAGTATACTAATATGTGTAGAACATTTACTAGACGGGTATCACACTGGGCACTTTTATCTACCTGACATCATTCGGGCACGTTGTAACACCGATTATTTAACCTGGGCCCAGCCCATCCTAAACCACAGCTGGCATAGAACGCCCGGCTGGTCTAGCCACAAAGGCAAGTAATTTCTAGGAAAATTATACTTTTGGCAATGCATACAGAAATAGAAAAGTTTTCTATGTAAAAATAAATGCGTTTTATATCCCAATTGCTTTATTTTAGTATATATTCTAGCTTTGTATAGTATTATTGCTTGAAATTAAAAATTATTCTGGGGCTGAAAGGCTTAAGGGACGCTGGGAGTGAAATTTTGGTCAAAATTGTCAAAAAGTCGAAAATTTATTTTTTTACCTTAAAATGTTCCTGGAACTCCTGTGCATCTGGATCAGCTAACATTTTTCATATCCCCCACTCCATGTGGTCCTTACGGCCCTTTAAAATAGTACTCTTCCCTTAATATACACAGCATGTTCCTATATAAAAGTCTGTTTTTCTCAAAACTACATTTCTGCATATTTCAAAAGTAGGTCGCGCCTGAGTTTTGATTCAAATTCAATGAAAATTTCCAAAAGTATTCATAAATAGCAGCTAAACAATTCTATGATTCAATATTGATGTTATCATTAACATGAATTGCAAAAACATTTTTTGTACTAAAAAATCAATAATTTTTAAAATTAAATTTTGTATGTTATTAAAAAAGTATGTGGAGCATAATCAGGAAACGTATTTGAAATATCTCTTCATACAATTGTTATCTATGTTTTAGGGTAGCAGTGCTGCCAATATAAACCAATTTTGAAAAGCCAGTAGACGAGTGTCACATTTTGAAAATGTGTATTAAATTCATAAAATAATTTATACAGGCTGGAAGTGAAATGATCCGCCAGACTTTAACAACAAATAGTTAAATTTAATTTACACAAAAACCGTTGAATATATTGAAATGCGCCAAAGGAAAAAGTTGTCGTTTATTCAATTTTCTATGAATATAGCCATAAACCAAGAACCTTCAAACAATAATAATTCAGCCAGATGATGATAAATTTGTTTGATAAAAATATTTTTTCTAGAAAACTATAAACTTTTCAACATTTTGGTATTAGACTTTCTTGTTACTCACTACATGGGAAATTCACTGTTAAAGTCTGGCAGATCATTTTACTTCCACCCTGTACATCATAAACGAATTATCCAATTTTAACGAAATTTGGTGTACATCCTATTCTCATATAAATAAAAACACAGTAAACATTTCAAAAACTCTGTCAAGAAATATGGAACTTTCAAATTTCACTCCCAGTGTCCCATTCTAAGTTCAGCTTGACTGGAGATCACTTTCGGGTAATTGAACTCGGATTAATTTTTATGCAACTGGGTCTAGTCTATTAAGTAATTCATTTAATTTTCTGTAAAGAAAAAAAAGGTATTGGGTAAGGCTAAAAGTTGTAGGGATAAATTGCCAAATCACGGGCAACGCCGGATACTTCAGCTAGTTCATGATCAAATAGTCATCTTTATGTTTCGATGAAACCACGATGAAGAGCACGACGTGGCCTGAGAACTCTGCTGGAGATTTGGCACCCAGATGCGATAATTAACGTGGTGTTTTCTTTTCTTCCTGCACTAATTTGGCATGCATAATAAGAGATAGGTTGGAACAATCACGCACTCACTCACTCACTCGGTCGTAAATTGAGTTCGTAAACGGCGCACCATTCGTGACAAAAAGGGGCATGCTCTGTGATACCCATCTCCTTGTGATTTATTTCCGCGGATGAATTACGATGTCTGTCTGTCTGTCACGGCCGTGTATGGAACTGTTACTTCCTGGACGTCGCCTGCAGTGTTTATTATTGAATCGTGGGATCGTCTGCATGGTAACTTGATTGTCAGATAAGCACTGAGCACACTCAAATGTCAGTCATTTACAGCCCAAATCTCTTTTGTGTGTGTCATGTCAAGTACGTGAATTAGGGATTTAGGAAAATATTTACTCAGGTAACCAATATTTTGCTGGATTATAACGTAAGATTTTAATTGAAGGATTGAGAACCATAGTGCGATATCTCCATACGCAACGAAAAGTGAGCTGATGCCATCTATTGTTACATTCTGGAGCTATATAGTAAAGTGGCCTATGTCCCATTGGCGGCTCGTGACTTGTCGCAATTAAGCTTTCATGTTTTGTTGTCACAACTATCATAATTTGTCCACATACCGACCAGCTCCTTTTGTAAGGATAAACCCGAAAGATTTATGTCGTTCAATTCCGCTATGTTATTCATTTCCACACTTTCATATAGTCAAATTTCTCGCCATGTGCAGACACAACTGCATGCAAGTTGCTGGCAGAAGCATAACAAACAGTAATAAACACGGTAGCAAGATAACTATTCCAAATTGAAGCATTGACCTTGGTAAATTACATGAATTGCAGTGCATTTAAACTGGTTTAATAAAAATAAATGCTACATTATATTTAGAAACTTTGAGTTAGCTAACTGCCTAGTTGACTGCAACTTCTGCTAAACGACTGGGAGGGAAATGCTCATAGCAAGGAAAACAGAGACTTATAGGAGAACGTGGTGCGCTTGCGCGGTAACAATCGCATGTCTTAGCTTTTCGATAATGCTGCTTTATGTCGCCGTATTCCTTAATGCAAGCTTTTGCCCGGTCCCCGCGATCCCTCACTCTAAAGCTTCCTTCGCCAGTCGCACAATCCAGTTTATGCGTCTCTATAACTTGACTGAATGCGCTGGCGTTTGGTAAAGAGGGCGCGGGAAAATTAAACCAACAACTTCATATAGAAGAAAGTTCGACATTCGACTTTCTCATGTCTATAGAGCTTCACATACAGGAAACAATTAGTGTGTGTGCAGTGGCGAGTATGCCATCACCCAGGAACCACCACTGATGAGAAATAGTGGTGATTCAACATTTTTGTTCTTTTTATGTAATATGTTATTACTGATCGAGCCAAACGTTGCGGTGCCACTTGGAATATTTTTATTCTTTATAAATAATTGACCTTTACAGTCCTTTGTTGCAACGAAAGTCTGTGACGGTGTATTTGTGTGAAAGCCTTAACTCCTCGTGGCCTAGCATCAATCAGAGAACTTGAAGATTGGTTTAATATTATCATAGTGGTAGTACGGATATATTATATTGATGAAAGAACCAATATTACTTTCAAGAATGTCTTAAATATTTTATTAGCACTCAAACCTCGTCAGTCTTGCTATGAATCACTTTTACAAATTTTCCGCTAAATAATGGTGAACTTAGGCGCTAATAATAAAATAGCTAGGCACAGCTACCAATTGTAAAAATTTACTATTCGTTTCGAAACTCACCGTAAATAATTGATTTCAATTATTTTCACTTGTGGTACAGTTTCTTTTATGAGAATCGCATCAAATTCACAATTATTTTTCATTTAATGGTATACAGGTGGAAGGAAAGCCATTACATTAATTTAAACCAGTGTTAGATCTCGGTATTTGGAACACGTTTTTGTCCCTGACTATTTCCTACTAAAAGTATTTTAGTTCTGTCAAAAACAAGCTGGCAACACTACAGATTGTGAGGGTGTCACTTTCCCTAGCACAGCACATGAACAAGCTTCCTAACGGTGCGGCTTGAAAACATAAACACATGCGGTGCCTTGTCCTTCTGTGTTTACTGTGCATGTGTAAGCCAATCACTAGCGTTAGCTCCTAAAACACAAGGCGAAAGCGAAAGTGTTTACCTCAACGCAACGTTGTCGACATGTTACACTTCTGAAGGAGCTGAACGTAGTATTCCTTCACGTCTTTTAAGTGATTAATTATTTGGAAACCCTGTGTGATGTCTCATAATTACTACCGAAGGTATTTCAGAAAGTAGTCTACGTATTTTACAGGTAACAAACTGTTAATGTTCATATATTCTTGTGGAATTACGCATCCAATTTGGATCAAAAACCATTTATTCTTTTGAAATCGGCTGACCAAATAACAAAATGCCATTCGACTTTTTTGTTTGTAATGCTTCTATGAAGCACATATTAGAAGGAATGTAATTACTTCCCTTCCAGCCTGTATAATTAATATTTTTCGCCGTTACACTATCGATCTGAATCCCACCATCTTTCTTGGTTGTAGAACAACGAACAAAAGAACATATCCTAACAGAATTATTTCATGGGGGCTTTCTGTTGTCTCTATTTTACAATTGGAGTTAGTTCAGAGGGCTTACACAAAGATACTATATAGCGTTCCACTCTTAGAAGACAGTATGGAGTTAAATGGGACATCTCTGTCTCTATCTAGCGCATACAAGTTGCCATTAGCCGCGTCCTTTTCTACCCTCGCGCTGTTGCCAGATTACTAATAGCATGGTATAAATATTCATTTGTTATAAATTTCAGGTTTGAACACATTATCCTATGCAGAATTTTTTTCTCTATCAGGTTATATCCTTTTCAGAGTCATTATATCTTTCTATAGGTCCAAATTTCTTCAGAAAACGTTTTTTTTTTTTTTTTTTTTTTCAATAGAAGTCCGATATTTGCTGTTTCTATACTCATCACGCACTAACTAACAAACTAACTGCTAGAATGCATCTATATTTTTTTCTTAGATAGAGTAAACCATAGTGCTACTACCTGCCTACTTTGAATTCTCTATGTTTACCCAGTTAAGTGTTATAATTTTTTAAATTAAATGTTTTCGCAAAATTTTATATCTGTGCACTGCAAAAGTTACGCAGTGTGAAACTTTTTTGTTATTGAGTTTACATCAGGGAACCAGCGAGAACAAATGTTGAGGAAGGTTGGAGAAAGTTTTTAAAATAAACCAAAAGGCAGTAACCTCTTTCTTTTATCCAGTAAGGCAAACAAAAGGTATTCATCTATTCAGCGTCAGGCCTGACACAGAAGATAGTATGAGCAGCACTAACATTAGTTCGAAGGAAGCCGTGTGTGTAACTGTGAGCTGTTATTGCGTTATTTATTTAATATTTTTGTAAATATTTGTAGTTATGGAGGGGGAAGCTAGGAAGAGACGATATGTTGGTAAATTAAGAAGTAAGGAACGCCAAATAATTATGAATGTGTTAGATTATTTTTTAAGTAAAATGCGTGTAAGTAAGGCGGTAAAGGAAACAGCTAAGGCTATCGGGTGTTCAGAAGCAGTAGTGTGTATGATTAAAAAGAAACTAATGAAAGGACCTCTAAGAACGCCATCGAAAAAGAAAGCAAAAAGGGCGGGACTACACAAAACGCTAGGTTAACGCAATATGATTGAATAGTGCAAGGTGGAGTGCGGCGAATTGTTCATTCTTTACAGTTTGCAAATATTCCACCCACGCTGAATATAATTTTGTCACAGTTCAACAGTGATGAGACCCTACCAAATTTCTCAAGGGCCACTCTGATTTGGGGTTCGAATATGAAAGAAGGGGTAACAAGTGCATATTAATAGAAAGAGACGATATCGATATCATCAGATGGCGACATAAATATCTAAAAAACATAAAGAGGTTTAGGGACCAGGGGAAATCAATTGTTTATACAGACGAGTCATTTGTAAATTTAGGTCATACAGTAACAAAGGCGTGGAGGGATACCATAGTTAAAAGTGCCCGTCTCGTCAAGCAGCAATTGAAGGACTAAGTACAGGACTCAGGCCACCTCGAGTCGCTCGTGGAGAGAGATTCGCAACTAGTACATGTTGCAACACTGCGCTCCATTTAAAGTGTACTGTCTTTTAAGGATGGAACGCGCTTTAGTGTATCTTCATTATAGGATCTATACTGCTCGCAAAAGTTAAAGGCATGTGAACGCTGGCCAATGCTCAAGCAGAGCGCTGTTGCCAAGCGTAGCGCGTGTACCGACAGAGGTTCTGTACATAGCAGATGTAGATGCATGCACCACATTCGGCAGCGCTGGTAGGAGGGGCAAGCGTAGGATTCGCTGGAGTCCGAGGTACGGGGCGTACGTCGGACTCCAGCGAATCCTACGCCTTATGTCTTTAACTTTTGCGAAGATTATAACACAAGCATATACTCTTATCACCCTAAAAAAGAGTAAACATGTTGACCTAATTCCACTTCTTGCGTTTATTTCAACAGTGAATCATCAATTTCATTGGGTTCTAATACCAGTGCTGGAACAAAATGATGTTAATTAACATAATTTTTACTGAAATATGGTCGTGGCCAAGTAATTTTCCTTTTTCCTTTCTCTAAGTAGAAGTATTGTATTCCACCCAAAAATTCGATGTCAAGATTTCACCGGAAATATGTGTTGAGGTCCCCTGAATCAAAAAAGTCATTTTTAGAAAAAGGTCCGTGTCTCTCCCTGTGTGTGTGTGTGTGTGTGTGTGTGTGTGTGTGTGTGTGTGTGTGTGTGTGTGTGTGTGTGTGTGTGTGTGTGTGTGTGTGTCTGTGTCTGTCAGACTGTATTTCTGTCCCAGTCAGTCTGTGGAAAGTATAATTCAAAAAGTAAAAGGTGGTTAAAAACCAAGTTTGATATTTAAGTATAATATCTTTCAAGGATGCGCGACTAACGGTGTTCTATCAAGTTCTTTTTTATTCAGGGAGTCTCAAAACGTGTATTTCTGGAGAAATTTGGGTGTAGGATTTTTGTGTGGAACGCAGTAGTTCATCTACTTAGGGTAGGTAAAGTTTATTTACCATATCGACATGAGATTATAATGAGACATTAATCTTCTAAGCGTACGACACATGTTCTGAAGGACTTAGGCTGTGCCGTTAGGTTACAAGAAGGAGCTCTGGTAACGGCGTCAACGCTTTCCATCAATTATCCTTTCTCCGCTCCCTCTGCTCTTGAATAATGCCTTTATTGTATTCATAATACCCCTACGTCTTTTTACTGATGCACCACTCTATTTATCTTTCTCCATGTAGCGGTTTAATCTTGGAGAGTTTTAAAAGGTTTGTTGAAATGCGTGATGGTTCATACAAGGCGCGTGGCTACCATATGTGTGTTAAATCTGTATCCGGCTTTTGCCCCACATGTGTGTTGTGCAACAGGACCTTGTGTGACCTTGTTTACTTTTGGTTTTTAATAGTAATCCCAGAGCATAGACACGATTAAATCATCTTCTGCAGCGTAACTCCAAAACGATAGTACCTTGGTATTTAAGTTCAGCGTCTTCCGAGGATCAGACATAGATTTCCAACAACTCCCCCTACCCCTACTACAAACTACCCTTTATACACAATATTTAAAAAAAAATCTGATGTATTGCACATACATGACTTTCTCTACTCTTGTACTAACCATTCTTACAAACTCATTCCTATATCTTCTTCATGTTAGTTGAGATAAACATTTGTACAAATTATCTTATTGCTTATTTCCCTGTAGGTACAAGGGTAATATGGGAATACAGCAATCTTTGAGCAATAGTCAAATCTTTTAAAGCTTTGAGATTCCATTCTCTTGGCATACTTAACATATAAAAAAATGAACAACGATGTTCCAGATCACGAAAGTGTGTTTTCCGAAACACACACATAACAATATGAAATGGTTCACCCTACAGCAAATTTATTTCGACTTAAATTGTATTTTAGCAAGATCTACATCTTTTGTATAGTATGATTTGGTCTATCTCTAACGGTTTACCAGTTGTGCAAAAGTCGTCCAGAGTAAATAGGACTACAGGGGCTATAGCTAGAAAATTCAAGATATACATTTCATTTGTCATAAAAGTATCTTAAACATATGACATTTTAATAAAAATTGGTAGAGCTATTTTCAAGAAAATAAAATTTTTTTAAAAATGTTCCATGGAAGGGGTACTTTAGTGTGGGGCTATTTTCTTCAAAATCGTCGTGTCGCATCCTTGAAAGACATTAAACTTAAATACCAACTTTGGTTTTAGACCGACTTTTCGTTTTTCAGTTATGCTGTCCACAGACTGACAGACACACACAGACACGGACGTTTTTCCAAAAATGCTTTTTCTGGATTCGGGGGTCTCAAAACATATATTTCCGGTGAAATCTCGGCATCGAATTTTTGAGTGGAATATACTTCCCCTACTTATCAGTAAAGTAAAAAAACTGTATTTTCTCAAACGCTTCTATAACGACTTTGATTAGAATACCCTATGTGTAAGGTAATTCATGACGATATTTAAGCGCTATAGGCTGCCGATAATCGATCACAGTAAAATATTTCTATAAAACATAAAAGAATGTAGGTTTTCAATTTTAGAAATATATACTGAGCGGGAAGGCTGAGGGGGTAACATCTTTGTCCCGCATTCGGGAGGTCGTGGGTTCGATCACTGTGGCCGCGCAGTCTGACATGGTTTTGCCATGTCACTAAGGCGAATGCTGGGGTGCATTATTTCATGCCACGGTTTCCTTTCCATCATTTCGCTTCATAGCATTTCCTTCTCATCTTTCAGGTGTGTTTTCAGGCATGCAGTGTTGGCAGTCTCGGGCAGGTGGCACGGATGATTGCGCATAACTGCTCGGCGCTGGGTGGCGTTGGTTGGCCTTGTCCTCCGACGTGTGGGGGGGGGACGCTCAGGCGCCGTGATGAAGAGATCTCAGCACTTTTTAGGGACTTCCGCGCGTCTCTGTGGCCTGTCTAGCTGCGACCCAGTGTGGCACCTTCGGTTCTGTCATTTCATCCCTGCCTCCTGGGGGGTGGTGGCCTCAATAGATCTGTGTAGGTTGAAGCGAGCGAGGTGTCCCCGCTGTGTCTATACCCTTTACCTGTAGAAATATATGCATCTTTATCAGCTTACGTCACCCTACTTCAAGGCAAGGCCTACTGCAATTTTTCTACACCACACATCGCCTGATCTTTACGTTCTTAACTCTATATGAAACACAGTTTCCACAGTTTGACTTGTTAAATTCGAAGAATGTTTTCCCTGTTAGTTATTCCAGTAAGAATATATAAGGACAAATATTTGAAAATTCAACCAATAACAAGGTTAACATACAATATGTTTAAGATATTTTTACGACTAAAATGTTTATCTTGAATTTTCTGGGAGTACCCCAGAAGTCCTCTTCATATTGCACGACTTATGCATAACTGATGAAGCGTAAGGGATAGACCGGCGATATGCGAGCGTAGGCCAATCAGAATGTCAGTTGCACTCGTCATCTCCCAAAGCATTACCACACCCTGCGTCGTGTTTACAAGCGACCGATGTGTTTACAACCAGAAGCCGGTTCAGATCCCTGACCAACCTCAACGCAACGTTGCTAGGTTACTTCACGTCTGAAAAAGCTGCTCAGGATATACGTGTAATTCTTTTAAGTGATTAATTATTTCGAAACCCAATGTGATGTTACATAATTACTACCGAAGCTTTGTCGGAAATAACTTATTCTACACATCTTACAAGTAACAAACTGTTATCTTCGTACATTCTTGCGGAATTACGGATCCAGTTTGGTAGAAAAAAATTAGTTTTTTCGAAATTGGGTGATCAGAGAAGAAAATGCCGTTAGGCTTTTTTGTTTGTAAAGCTTCTATGCAGCACATACTAGGAGGAATGTAATGACTTCCCTTCCATCCTGTATATATCTATCTGCTTTCTATCTGTCTAGATTCCGGTGTATATATGTGTTTCTATCTCTTTATATGTCCGTTTGTCCGTCCATCTGTCCGTCTATATGTATGTCTAATTATGTATCCCTCAATTTATCTAGATACTTACGTATCTATCTTTAATTGATTGGTGCCGAGGAAATCAATTGTTAGATGTGTACGTTTTAAGCAATAATGAGCTCTGTAACAACAGTATATTTGTTACGTAAGTTCGAAAGTGAAAGAAACAGAGTAGATAAATGAAGTAGTCTGATCCACATTTGATCATGATGCTTTGCTCTGTAATTTATTATCGACTTTCAGTTGCAAACTCTATTTTGCAATTGTTTGACAGTGGTTTGTTTTATGATACGGATGCTGTTATAACATCAAATGACAGAGTAATTAATAAAGCCTTTGATATGTTAGAGTGTTGAAGTGTGGAAATATCAAAGATGATGTGAAAATGTGGCCCTGCATGAACAGGGGCGTGCATATCTACCATTCGGGGTCCCTTTGCTTTGATTATTTTATTGAAATTCTATCAGCACAGTGAAATGCAGGTGCAAAAGTTGAACTATAGGATTTGGTGTAACTAGTTGTTGTGACGAAGGTGCAGTTCCAAAGATTTCCGGTTTGCTTTTGTTTATTAATTTCTGTGATACAAACAGTTTACAAGAACAATAGATGTAATAATAATTTAATTGTCTAATGTAAGATGCACCTAAGAACAAGCTAAATCTGGATGAAAGCGCTATAAAATAATTCTGAGTGATATGGCTGAGCGGTAACGTTTGGGAGATCGTGGGTTCGATTCCGTAGCCGATCTTCCTGACCTATGAGTTTTTCACCGTTTTTCCGGGTCACCAGGTGAAAGCTGGGAAGGATAATTATATCCCCCGAATCCCCCCCTTCCATTTCATTTAAATCCAACCTTTCAGGGTCATAGCTGCTGGCGATGGAAGAGTTAGCGCTGCTGTGTGGGGGATTTGTGCGCTGTAACTGCTGTTCTCGACGGATGGGTGACGTTTTAGTTACCATGACTGTCGGAGAGGACCGCTTTAGAACCCCATGTGGCTGGTAGGTGCTTGGCGAACCCTTGTGTTGACATGAAGAATCTGTACCACATGTTAGGGACCTTCACGTTGGTTCACTGCTCGCCCAGGTTCCCTCACCCTCGTAGAACATTCTCATTGCACCCCTTCCTCCCAGAGGTCTGACACACAATAGCCTGAATAGGTTCAGTGTAGAATCCCTTCTGTATATACTCTAACTTTACTATAAACAAGAAATAAATTGTCTAACATTTTATAAAGTAATGACCTCACCAGCACTTTTATACGGCAGCGAGACCTGGACATTAAAATAGAAAGCTGAAAGGAGAATCGAAGCTGTTGAGATGAAATTTTTAAGGTTCGTCGCATAATAAAGGCATATAAAAATAATGGCTGGGGCATATTCAATGAATGCCAGTAGGAACTGTAACTAAATTAGCCCATACTTACAATCCACAAGGAAAGAGATCTCTAGGAAGACCCAGGAAACGACGGCAGGGTGAATATATGAAGCAGGCCAATGGGCCAAACCCATGAAGAAGATGATGTATTATCTAACAGTATCATCTATATTCAAACCCCCTAATCTGCCAGCTGCTACAGTGGTGAGTTATGGAGTTTTTCTCTAAGAATATATGTGGGTGTGAGAATAGACAACACCAGTTAAGCTGGTTCATAAATTTTAATGGAGACTAATAAATGAGCTATTTGAAGTGAGTTGTTGACGGTTTGACAATTAAGAATAAATTAAACTATTTCTCAATCTCGTCACTAGAAACTGGAACTAAATAAGTTTACGGTTTAAAATAACTGTTTCTGTAATAAAAAGACAAGCTTAAGTTGCCGTGTGTTCCTGAAATGAGAGGGCGTAAACTTTCACGGCAGGGGTCAATATATCTAGAAGTTTAAGTTGAATCAGAAAGTGAAAAACTCAATGCCATAGCCGGGATTTGAACCACGGATCTTCCGCTTATCGAGCGGCTACTTTAACCACTAAGCTACCATGGCCAACTTGCCAGTACGACATTAACCTTACATTAATATTTTTAAAGCATTTATAAAGAAGTATATATAGGTATATGTAACCGGTAATCTCCTAAACCTCTTGACCGATCACCTCAAAATTCGGCTCTAGATGTATATTTTTATAGAGAACGTTTTTGTGCTATCCATTTCACTATAATATGTTACGTTCACATGTTTTTCTCTACTCACCCTTTTTACGTATCACATTCACATGCCTTTCTCTGTCTCATTCTTCGATGAATAACTCATACAATTTTCTGCATGACTGAAATAAAAATGCAACGTATTACATTCTCATGGTTTCCTTTACTCGCTTTTCTTTTACGAAACACAATCACATGGCTTTCTCTACTCGCTCTTCAACAAACAATTCATACAATTTTCTATATGATTAAAATACAAATGCAACGTATTACATTCGCAAGTTTTTCCCCTACTCACATTTACATTTCTTTCTCTCCTCACTCTTCCACAAGCATTTATTGAAACAAAAGTACAATATATTACATTCACAGGGTTTTCTCACATTTCTTTCTGTGGTATTTGTGGTTGTTCGACGCTGCTTTTGCATAGTATTTCCCGGTGTTTTTTCGGTCTATTTTGTTTATTTTTTGCTCTTTGTAGTATTCTAAGAATTTTATTAACATTTTAAGTGTATTAAGTAATACCTTTAATAAATGTTTCCGAAGGAATACAAGGTTATTGGTAAAGTTCAGCCTAAGTCTAAACGCTATAGGGATAATTCGTCAAAACAGTAACAATACAGGGTACTTCATATATTTATTTCTAAAGCACCTGATAAACAAAAGCTATGCTTCCCATATTTGAGGATATATTCGTATTTTAAGAAAAAAATTTCAAACGTCTTCATAGAATTTAAAAGAAACCGCATAAGCATGTAGAAAGTGTGCAGAAAGGGTATTGACAGAGACGCTGAAAGGATGACATATGTTGCAGGTAAACTTATCTATGCAAAGTCCTTTTTTAGCAGCAAAACGAGGGAGGCAAACGTGCTGCGCGAGCAGTGCATAACGAAAACATGAGATCAAAAGGTCTGCAGAAATCTTTTGGAGCACAAAGGAAAACACAGACAACAGGTGTTTGATGCAGAAGTTTTCTAAAGCAAGAAATAGGAAAGAAGGAGAACATAGGAACTGGATAGAATACAAATACAATGCTTCAATGCTGCATGTTAGAGTTATATGTACATCATTTGGGTATATATTTCTGTCTGTTGCCAATTAAAGTTATCTAACTTTCCTTTCAATGCACGGGCATTCTCAGAAAATTCAAGATATACGTTATATTTGCTATGTAAATATCATAATTGGGCTGGTGTTTTAATGAAAATCATTAGAGCTTATTTTTAGAAAATAAAAAAATGGAGACAAATCTGATGTGTTGCACTCACATGACTTTCTCTACTCTTGTACTAACCATTCTTACAAACTCTTATTCCTATATCTTCTTCGTGTTAGTTCAGTACATTTGTGCAAATTATCTTATTGCTTATTTCCTTGTAGGTGCAAGGGGAATATTGGAATACAGTAGGCTTTGTGCGATAGTCAAATCTTTTAAAGAACACGTTCTCTTTGTACGCTTAACATATAAAAAATTAACAACGATGTTCCATTTCACGAAACATTTGTTTTTCGAAACTGACACAAATAACAAGGAATATCTCCGAAATGGTTCACCAACATAAATTATGTATTTTAGCAAGATCTACATTCCTTGTATAGTATGATTTGGTCTGTCTCTTACAATTTACCAGTTATGCAGAAGTCGTCCAGAGTAAATACGACTACAGGAGCTATAGCCAGAAAATTCAAAATATACATTTCATTTGTCATACAAATATTTTCAGCATATGACATTTTAATCAAAATCGCTAGAGCCATTTTCAAGAAAATCAAAATTTTCGTAACGTTTTCCATGAAAAGGGTAGTTTAGGGCGGAGCTATTTTCTTCAAAATCTTCGTGTCACATCCTTCAAATACATTACACTTAATTTCCAACTTTGGTTTTTAACCGAGTTTTCGTTTTTGAGTTGTGCTGTCCACAGACTGACCGACACAGACTGACAGACACATATACGGACCTTTTTCTAAAAATGCTTTTTTTTTCAATTCAGGGGGACTCAAAACATATATTTCCGGTGAAATCTCGACATTGAATTTTTGGGTGGAATAAAATACTTCCTCTACTTACCAGTAGAGAAAGTAAAAATGTCTGTAAAACGTAGTTTGGGGGTGAAATTATTTTAAAAACTTCCTTTTCCATCCTATGAATATGCTGAACTTAAATATCAACTTACCGAGTGGAGTGGTTCAGGCGGTAACGTCTGTGGCCCGCATTCGGGAGGTCGTGGGTTCGATCCCCGTGGCTGCGCAATCTGATATGGGTTTTTCCGTGATTTCCCCATGTCACATAAGTGAATGCTGGGGTGCATTATTTCATACCACGGTTTCCTTTTGACCATTTCCCAACATTCCATATCCTTATCATCTTTCAGGTGTACTTTCAGGCCTGTAGTGTTGGCAGTGCCGGGCAGATGGCGCGGATGATTGCGCATGGTAACTGCTGTTCTCGGCGCTAGGTGGCGTTTGGCCGGCCTTATCCGTCGGGGGTGGGGGGCGCTGAGTGCAATATCGGAACCGCGGTGTGCTGGCTGCTTGGCAGGGCCTGGCGCCGGGATGAAGAGATCTTAGCACTTGTTAGGGACTTCGGCACGTCTCTGTGGCCTGTCTAGCTGCGATCCTGTGTGGCACCTTCGGTTCCCTCATTTCATCCCTGCCTCTTTGAACTAAATATATTGGTATTTTAACCCAAAATGCCAAAATTATTCTAAGATACGAATAAAAGTTCATATAATCTCTTTTCTAAACTAAAGACTAAATAATTTAATTACAATTATTAATAATAATGATATTGAGTGTGGTAGCCACAATAGATCTGTGTAGGTCGAAGTGAGTGTGGTGTCCCGTCTGTGTCTGTACCCTTTACCTTTTAAATACCAACTTTGGTATTTAACCGGTTTTTCATTTTTGCTACAGACAAATGTTCGACACACAGACAGAGATACGCACATAGGGGCCATTTTGTAAATTAGTTTTTTTTTTTTCCAAGTCAGGGAGCCACAAAACATATTTCCAGTGAAATTTTGGTCTGCGACACAAAAATTTTGCAAGAAAGAAACCCCACCTCAATCACAATTCACAACTCGTGACCTTACAACTCACAGCTGCACAGCTGTTCTGGTCTATCGTAACCTTGACACAAAAAAGCTTACTAATTAAAAACTGACTGATGATAAACTCACAAAAAACTGGCTCAACACTAAACTGATTGTCCGTACTGACTCACTCATATAGCTGGGAATTAGGCACTAGCAAGTTTTCTGGAAATGGACTTTTTGCGAAGGTTTTCGTAAAAATTTGGCACTCGAAGCTTCTCGAACTGTCTGGAAATGGCTTTTGTTCTTAGTCGACATTGTCGTACATAGTGGTGTGAGGTAGCTGACTGTTTCTTCTTTGCCAGGGGCCAACACCACAGTATTTCACGTTTTAACTAGGCATTAGGGTATGTTATCTCATATTAATTTGGAGATCTGCTGGTGGTTTACCAGGAGAAAGAGTCAGGTGGAGAATTTAGTGTCGTGACAGTGTGTTAGAGCTACTTATGTTGACTATGTTGATCCGTGGTTCAAATCCCGGCTATGGCATTGAATTTTTTCAGTCTGATTCCAGCATTCCAATATTTTCTTTATTTACAGCTAAGCACACAAAGCTAAATACACGCAGTTCTGATTTCAGGCTTGTTAACAAGGATTGCCCAAGGGATTATGGTTGTTACCCATACATAACAGATTGGTACAAAAAGTCTACCTTATCCTTTGAGCAATATACCTACAAATAAAGTAGCAGACGCTTTATTTCTTGAGAAACAATGGGCACTGGGAACAACAGATCTCACTCCATAAATCCTTGAGGTTCATAGTGTGAAGAAAAGCGAGCGGTGCGGGGAAAAGGAACGTTTTCCAAAGATTAAGATCACTTGGTCTTCTATAGTCTTGTTTCTAATTTATTAGCAGTGGTAAAGTTGTAGTGGCTACTGGATATACAGTGGCGGATTGGACCCATCAGCACACTTACAGCCACCATATGCTCCTTTCAAATTTTTCACTGCTTTATTCATACCGGGTGTTCTGATTTATTCGGCCTTTCCCACTATTTAATCGTCTACTAATGACGTCAGTGACTTGAATGGGATTTAGAACCGGTGTTTCTGGCGCAGGACTAACAAAAGTTCAATGCAAGTTTGGATGTGCTGTGTGTTTCTGTAATAATGGAGGGGGGACACCTCGGCCCACCGCGATCCCGACATGGGGGCTACCACCACCAAGGGGGAGGGATGAGGTGAAGTAAGACTGTAGGCTTGTTAGAGAGCGGAGGCAGTGAAGTACAGAGACGCACAGAAGTCTCTAACAGTTACAGATATTGGCAACTGGCGCAGGATCTAAGTGCTTCCTCCTCGGCCCGGGCAACAAATTCCAGGGACAGCCAGAGAAGGGGTTCCAGAGCGCAAGCAACTGTGCCATCTGTCCGCATTCACCGGAACGTACCGTACTACCAACCAGACCTGAAAGATGACAAAGGGGAGAAATGAGAAAGGAAGGAAAAGAAATCCATAAAGAAGAGATTAATGTATCTCATGGAAAACCACGGAAAAAAAAAACCCCATGTCAGAGTGCGCGACCACGGGGATCAAACCTGCGACCTCGAGAATGCGAGGAACAGACATTACCGCTTTGTCCATACTCTTTACATTGAATGAAAACTGACTTACACAGAATAAATTAAGGAAACTACAAATAAAAGCACAAGTGTGTTGTCATGAAAACTGCAAATTGTTGCAACATTATAGAAATACATTAAAATCTAACGTCAGATTAGTGATCTTAGGTTAACTTAATCTCACTCACTAACTCAACCTGCAGCCTGTTTGCTTATACGGAAATTTTCAGAGTTCCAGAACGTTCTAATTGCAGAAACCTCTAGAATATTCTGGTAATTTTGCGATAGCGTTTCCAATGTTTACGCTAGGCGAGCGCCCTGCTTATCTATTTACTTTTTCCACTACCCACATGTACCCCACGATAACCCTGGGCCATTGCCAATGCGTCTCAATATGCATGATGGATACATTTTTACTTTCGAAAGGGGAATTATTCCTTTCGATCCAAAATTTCAATGTCGAGATTTGTTGGAATAAATGAATAATAATTATCAATGTCAAGATTTCACCGGAAATATGTTTTGTGGCTCCCCTAATCCAAAAAGATGCAGCTTTAGAAGGAAAAAAAATGTCTGTGTATGCCTGCCTGTATATGTAAAAAACGAAAATTCGGTTAAATATCAAAATTGGTGTCTAAGTTTAACATCTCTCAATGATGCGACACGAAGATTTAGAACAACATTTATCCACCCTAAACTACCCTTTACATTAATGTCGGTTGTCGCTCCTATGCTCTTCTACGCCGACTGCTGCTTTCCGAATGTCTCCTGCTCGGGCTGCTCTGGCATGTGACTTTAATCTCACGGTATGCGTGAGTGTTTGCGAATAAAACCAGAACTTCGTCGAAACACTTTTATTCTCACCAAAATAAGAAAGCGTGAGATTTGCCGATCGTTATTAAATTAGTTGAGTCGTTACCGTGTCTTTACTAAGACAGAAAATCGTTAATATTAACTATAATGTGTCCTCACACTTGAGGATTCGGAATACAAGTCCCGTAACTGAAGATATGGGCGACGAATGTAGTGTCCCGCCGGGTTCTGGAGGGCAACTGTCAACGACCCTTTCTCTCCGGGTTCTCGCAGGCAAGTGACTGTGCGTTATGACGCTCTCTGTACCTTTCACTTCCTAATTAGCGACAGGGTTTCGAAGAATCGACCATCCCTTGTTTTCCAGCTCACACCGGCGCTGAGCGATTTCCAGGAAAACCGGTATACCTGTGTATCAGGCGGACTACCTGGAATTTACCACTAATGACTTGCTTGTACCTTTTCCTGCCTTTTGGCAATTTCAGTCACAAATAATCTCCCAGATCCTGTAACTTTATATATGTAACGATTTTAACATTTTCTGATTATTTAATTCCGCCATGTGATGCAGTATTCTATCCATAATTATGGCGTTCACAATTTCGGCTTCAAGATGGAAAATGTTTCGAAAAAAATTATTTTCCCAAAAATGGTTCTTAGGATTTTGAATAAAATGTCATATCTTTAAGATTTTTTATGGCAAATGAACTTCATATTTTGTATTTTCTGGCTATAGCCCACGTAATCCTGTTTATCCTTGACGACTTTTGCATAACTGCTAAACCATAATACCAAATCTTACTATACAACAAATGTAGATATCATTAAAGCACAATTTATGACAATTTCTTTGTGAAGCAATTTCGGATATATTCGTTGTTATTTGCCAGACTTTTGCAATACTTATAGACTGTTCTCAAATAGGAGGTCGTTATTTTTATCCCTTGGTTACGCAAAGAGATCGGAATTTTAAAGCCTTCATATAGCGACCAAGTTTAGAAGATTTTACTATCGCTGAGGGCCTACAGTATGGCCATATTACTCCTACACCTACAAGAAAATTAGATAGAAATAAGATAATTTCTACAAATGTTTATCTCGGCATGAAAAATATATAGGAATAAGAGTTTGTAAGAATAGTTAGTACAAGAGTAGAGAAAGCCACGTGAGTGCAACACATCAGATTTTTTAAATTATATGTATATATATATATATATATATATTTTTTTTTTTTTTTTTTTTTTTTTAAGGGATAGACCATGATACGGGTTAGTACCAATTATTTCACAAAAGGGAAATGACATAGATTTCGATTACAGATTTATTGTATGCATAGGTGCTTCCTTAAAATGTTGATTTTTAGCATTTATACGCTAAAATCGTGTAAAAATAAAGCGTGTTTGAAGCTCTAATTAATCTTCGCTGACCTAGAACGCAGAGTATGTCAATGGGGTAAGGTGATTATGTACAGTGACCTTAAGGGGTTCTGCCTTGACTAGCAATGGGTGGTGCTATGGGGTAACGGCGGTAGATATGTCAGCCATGCAATGAATAATAACATTTGCTCTACCCGTATGTTAGATTGCATGCAATTATATTCTGTATGCATATTTAACTGAAAATAAAGCCATGATCTTAAAACGCTACAACAGAATAGGAAGAGAACTTTAATATAATACATATTTTTATCCTCTCAGAAAATATGCCCATTAATTATACATATTTTGTCTGTTTTCAATAAGCATATTTAAAAAATTATGCTGCATTTTTGCTAGTTTTGCATACATATTTTATAAACATACCTAGGTACATTTTATTAGCTTTATCTCTATATTTGGTTTACAAATATGATATATCCGAATGATATCTGCAGTTTAACAGGCACCACTCATGCAGCCAATTCAATAGAGGAGGTCACATTGATGATTCCACGCCTTATCTGGTCGTGGCCGTTTACTCGCGGTATGAAGTTGGCTGTTTGGGAGTTCTTGTAGTTGAGTTTAAGTGGTTAACCCTACATGTAATATTAAATTTAGTTTAAATGTTATTCTCTAACACCTTTTCAGATTTATAAACATGAAAAGCATTAATTTACACGAATATTTCAAAATATTCAAAGCTTAGTAGTTTTAGAAATTCTTCTTCTTTCTTCTTTCGCTGATTATCCTCCCCTTATGTAATAGTTCTTACACCCCTTAGAACTTACAAGCCAGTGCCTAGGGTCAGACATCTGTCGGGGAGCAGAGGAACCTCTAGACCAGACAGAGTGAAGACCTGGAAGCGGGTGGTCAGCCAAGCAACAGGTATGATAGTGAGGAAGAGGGTGATATGAAATGCAGAAGAAATGGATGATTGGAAGGAATGAATGATGGGGAAATCGGAGAACACGGAAAAAACCCGCCCAGAACCCGCTTCATCCAACACGAATACCACATGCGGGTCCCGCCTAGGTGGTAGGCTAGCGGTCTAACCACTCAGCCACGGCGCCGCCATTATATTTCCAGGAAGAATGAGGAATAATCCTACCTACCTGCCGGGAATCGAATCCGGGACCCCTTGCACAGCAGGCAGGTGCTCTACCAACTACGCTAAGGGGCCAGGCGTTTTAGAAATTCAATAAATTCAATTTGCAGGCCAACACATGAAATACGCTCAAAGTCAAGCTGTCTCACAACACCGAGAGGCGATTAAATACCTAACAATGAGCACGGCAAAACTAAGTTTCCAGAACGTTTTCGAAACTTCTGGCACCCGGCTTGTTCGTGAATTTTGAGAAAAATCCTGCTAGTTGTTCTCGCCAATATAAGTAGGAAAGATGGCGAAAGAAACAGTTGTTTTTGTGATGGAGTCGTTAGTGTTGAACGACACCGCTGTTAGCAGTGTGTAGATGCATGTGTACGGTCGTTGTTGAAAGGGACGGTTGTCAGGGACATGAGTCGTCGCGTCGGAGTCAGTCTTGAGGTGAAGCAGTTTAACTGAATATGAATGTCCAATGCAGTTTGTGAGATAGCGAAAGGATGTACGCTAAGACAAAATGGTTGACGAGTTGTAAATTGTGTTAACGATAAAAGAGAACTGTGTTTTGTGCCTCAGTTTTAGAAAGGAAATAAAGCTACAAAAAAGAATTGGACTCATTTGTCACGCTGTTATCAGGACTGGGATTTATTAAATTCTTATTTATTACAATATTCTTGCAAAATGACAAAATCCAGTGTGGTTACTTTTATATCATTTTATTTTCCTTCTAAACTTCTGCACAAAAACACAGTTCTCTTCTTCTGACGTTAACACAATCTCAGAATCTACAGTTCTTCGTGATATTACAACTCACAACTTGACTCAGCCCTTTCACCATCTCTCTTTACTTTCTTTTCTCCCATACACTAACTTTGACCATACAACCAGTTAACACACATTAAAACTTCTTCACTTCGACTCGAAGTCTCTACCCTGACGACTGTACCACACAGCTGTCTCGCACTGATACACTTACTAAAAAACTGCCTGCCTTCATGTGTTCCGCAGGCCTTTTATAGTGGCGATGACATAGGCAGATCTTTCTCGAACGCCTAGAAACAAGCCGGCTGCCGGACACTTCTCAAATGCTCTGGAAAACCCTTTCCGCTGCCACTTCAATGTTATGAATGTAGTGTTTGCTCGCGTGAGTGGTGTGAGGTAGCTTAAACTTGAGTGCCTTTGTTACGCGCCCCAACAGTCCTTAGTTGTGCTGTCGCTGCCATAGACCGGTGTCACAATATAATACTATAGTATCATTAGACATTGCGGAGCTAACCATTTGAGATATTCCTTCCTATTTGTTTGAATTTTTAAATACCTATTTTCAACCAGGAAGTGGCTATTTGTTTATCTTTTGTCTATCTAAATAAAAGAATTTCAAAGCCACCAGCTCTTAAAGATTTCAATATTGTTTAAGGTTTTAGTCTAACATATTTCCCTATTCCCCTTATACCTACAAGGAAATATAAGACAATTTCTGCAAATGTTTATCTGGATTATTATGAAATAGGTAAAAGAATACGTGTTTATAGGAAGAGTTTATACAAGTAGAGAAGGTCTTGTGAGTGTAACGCTTCCAATGTTTTTAATATATAAAATCTGATGTGCTGCACTCACATGACTTTCTCTACTCTTGTACCAACCATTCTTGCAAACTCTTATTCCTATATCTTCTTCGTGTTAGCTGAGACTACATTTGCAGATGTCATTGCTTATTTCCTTGTAGATACAAGGGGCATATGGCAATACAAGGCTTTGAGCGATAGTCAAACCTCTTAACGCCTTCAAATTCCGTTTTGCACGGCTAACATATACAAAAACTCAATAACGATGGTCCATCTGAGGATACTTTGTTTTCCAAAACGCACGCAAATAACAAGAAATATCTCCGAAACGGTTCACTCTACAAAAAACTTTATTCAGACATAAATTGTACGTTTTAGCGAGATCTACATTTTTTTCAATGGTAAACATTTGTCTATCTCTTACGGTTTATGATTCAAAAGTCATCCATAATAAACAGGACTACATGGCCTATATCCAGAATATTTAAAATATAGATTTTATTTTTCATAAGAATATGTAAAACATAGGTCATTTTATCCAAAATGGTTAGAGCCATTTTCAAGAAAATCAAAATTTTCCATGTGAAGGTTAGTTTGGTGTGGGGCTATTTTCTTCAAAATCTTCGTGTCGCATCCTTGAAAGACATTAAACTTAAATACCAACTTTGGTTTCTAACCGACTTTGATTTTTGAGTTACGCTGTCCACAGACTGACACATACACACACACACACACACACACACACACACACACACACACACACACACACACACACACACACACACACACACACACATACATGCCGTTTCCTAAAAATGCATTTTTTTCGATTCAGGGGGCCTCAAAACATATATTTTCGGTGAAATCTCGATATCGAATTTTTGGGTGGACTACAATACTACCTCTACTTACTACACGTAGTAGAAAAATTAAAAATTGCGGTATCATACAGGAAATACATGTTTTGATTTTCAGTTGACAAAGGCGGACTCAGTCTCTAGTTTCCAAAGCGCCCTTAGAGACCTTTTTTGAATATGAAGATGTAAAAATAACCTATAATAACGCTAACACCAGATGATGCCTTCCAGGCTGTTCTTAATGAGGCAGTGAAACATTATAAGGAATTAATAACAGTCGACGCTGTTGTGAAGAACTCTGTCACTGCTTTATATCACTGTCAATTTCACCAGCACCTTCTTACTTTGAAGAAATGATACGTATAGCATTTGAGAAAGCGTGCGGAGCTCTGAAAACAAACAGGAAGATTTATAACTCACAGTTCAAGTTGAGCACTAGTTTCGGAATATATTACTTCTGTCAAGAGGCAGTGGCGGCCCAGAGACTGAGACAAGTAATTGCACTTATAAGCATTTAGTTTAATACTGAGTTTTCCTGACATTTACGAAAAGTACACTTTAAGTTTCTCCTTAAATAACTAAAAAAGGTCATGGGCAAGAATTTTAAATCTTATTGGAGCAAGGGAACAAATATGATATGGAAAATATTTTATGTGCCCCATTATGGAGCACTGGAGGTGGTAACCCTATAATATTAATTGGATCCATGATTCCTTTTTATTTCTCTACCGCGTACATCAGGCATGGGCACCAGAGGAGAGGTAGCGATTGAACTTGCCTTACCGATCCCACATTGTCTTACCGTGTGACAACGGTTGTTTTGATACAACACCTGCAGTGGTGGGTTCGTTCCACCTGCGTGGTAGTAATAATGACTACCCTGTTATAACTATTTTGTTTATATTAAACATATTTTGCATACAATAATTGTTACTGTGGTTAGACAAATTACACAATCTTTAAGTGTATAACCTTCCTTTGTCTTATGCACGTAATATCCTTACGTTGTCTTATGATTAACACACTAAATTGTTTCTCTTTCACAATAAATAAAGCAGTAAAGTTCCATTGCTATTAGGCTTAAAAATGTTTTAAAACTATCTGATCAACATAATAAATTCTTGGGTTCTAAAGTTAATATTATGTTCAAACTTCGAAACACGAAATAGGAGCTAAACCATTAAAAAGTGGAATCATATGGTCCCTTTTAAATGTTAAAAAGTACCTACGTGTATTCAGAAAGTCCCTTTTCAAATTGTAAATAAATATCTGTAAGATCACCAAAGTTTGATTTATGCTTCTGACCAAAGTTGCGTTTGATATAACGCCTTACATTTGCAAACTGAAATCCGCAATCTACCAGTCTTCATGAAACAGTCATACTCTCCACTGAATGAGGCGAGGGAAGGGATGGCCGTTGGAGTGAGGCAAAAACGTGTTTCAGTGGAGTGGTCCAGTTGAGCCTGTTTTGCCCGTGCCTGACCTACATATTAGGAGGAGAAATTGTTGCATTCCGTCCAAAAATGCCATGCTTAGATTTCTGTATGAAGTGTTCTGAATCCAAACAGGAAAAAAGGTCATATTTAGAAAAAGGGTCGTGTGTCTTATGTCTCATTTTTGAGTTACATTATTGTGAATAATGTAACTAAAAAATGAAAAGACGGTTAGGTACCAAGTTATCCAGCATCTTCAAAGGATGAATAAGAAGAAGATTCTTAAGAAAATCCCCCACCCCAAGCTACTATAACTGCTCACTTAATATACAGGGTAGAAGGGAAGTCATTACATTTATTTAAACCAGTGATACATCTCCGTATTTGGAGCACATTTTGTCTCTGACCATTTCCTACGGATATATTTTAGTTTTGTGTAAAACAAACTGGCAACACTGCAGATTGTGTGGGTGTCACTTTCACTAGGTCAGTATAAAAACGAGCACGCTTCTCTACTGCTATCATGCCCCTCGTGAATGTAAACATATAACATGCCGACTCCTTCCATGTTTAGTGTGCGAGTATAGGCCAATCACAAGCTTTAGCTCCCAAAACATTATACGACTCCACAAGCGACCGACATGTTTATATCCAGAAACCGGTTCAATTCCCTGACCAACCTCAACGTAATTTTGTCGAGTTACTTCACGTCTGAGAGAGCTGCTCGCAGTATTCCTTCAATTCTTTTAAGTGATTAATTATTTCTAAACCCTATGTGATGTCCCATGAAGCTATGTCAGAAATAAGTTACTCTACGCATCTTATAAGTAACAAACTGTTATCTTCGTACATTCCTGTGGAATTACGCATCCGATTTGGAACAAAACCATTTATTTTTTCGAAATCGGCTGATCAAAGAACAAAATGTCATTAGGCTTTTTTGTTTGCAATGCTTCTATGAAGCACATATTAAAAAGAATGCTACAACTTCCCTTCCATCCTGTATTTAATTCAGAGCACAGTCTATGTGTGACTGTCCATCTCTGGTATTTCAGGCAGCTATTACTGTGATAACGATGGCCGCGGCATACAGCTACACATACACCGCATGGCGTCACGGAGACCGTGTGCTACAGAGAAGCCTGCGTGTGATACCTACCGAATTATGCCGATGTCCCACGATCCAACTCTTTGGTCCAAAACATTGTTATACAACAAAAGTGTATCGGGACACATCTAGAGTTGGATACAATTTCTATCCCATTGTTTGTATTCAGACTGTTTGTATACAATGCGATTGAGTTGCATCTAAGTTTTTAATTCCAACAATTTGAAAATAGCCAATCAGCGTCTGTAACGTAACAATATGGTGGACTGCGCAGGCAACATGTCAGTTGTTTTATATGCACGGCTCGTGGCACTTTTAATGTGAAAGATATTTTAATAAAACGTTTAATTTTTTTCTGGAGGATTCATTAACGATTTCTCATGACCATTAACAGATATTACTGAGGTGGTTATTACATAGCTATATTTCACAAATAATAAGAAACCCAGTAAGACAATATGTTTACATTTTATGTTATAAAGTGAGTTCAGATCTCCTGTCCAGTCATACTAAGATTAAAACTATTACAATTGTTCCTTATCTCCTTCGCGTCTGTGTCATATTTGTTTTCTTGTGTGTAGTTTTGCCTTTGACACGATGTAAAAGGTTGAGAAATAAATATTCGCTAATTCGTAGACAATTCCGATAGTTTTCGAGGTCTCCTAACCTCAATTCGTTTTGTAGTAGACCCAATACACCTCGGCCTGTGCCCTCTTCTCATGACCATATCCACCAACGTAATTTACTTTTAATACACCTTTTCTTCCTACTCAGACTCGTGGAAATATATCCTAAACCTATTATTATTGCTGGAAAGAAGCCAGTATCACGATCTTACATAAAGGTGGCGATAAGGATCCTGCATTGCCAAAATCTTATAGACCGATTTGTCTACTTAACCTTTTGGGTAAAGTACAAGAAAAACTCCTATGTAAACGCATACAAGAGTTTAGGATCCTGAAAGGCCTTAATCCTACTCAATATGGTTTTAGATCTGGAAAGTCAACCACGGATGCAATAACTAAAGCCATAATTGCAGCTAAGAACTCTAAAAATAACTATGTGATGGGTCTCTTCTTTGATATAGCTGGAGCTTTCGATAACCTCTGGTGGCCTGCACTTTTTGAACGCATGCGCCAACAAGAATACCCAAAAAGCCTTTATAGAATTCTGAAGAACTATTGTGTAGACCGCCGAGTCAACATCACAGGGGCAAATAGTACCGTTACACGTGATATTACGAAAGGATGCCCGCAAGGTTCTATATTGGGTCCAATATTCTGGGATATAGATTTGGAGCCTCTGCTTAATGAGTTAGTAGTTGACACACAAATATATACCACTATAGCATATGCGGATGATCTGCTTTTATTAATAGAAGGAAACACCCGCCTGGAACTGGAAACAAAATCTTCTGATGTGACCCAGAAGATATATAAATGGTGCAACTCTGTTAAACTACAAATTGCAGCTAACAAATCTGCGTATTTGCTATTTAAAGGTAAATTATTAAGAAACCCAGTTATACGAATACATGAAGAACGTATTCAACGCCACAAGTATATTAAATACCTTGGAATAACGCTTGATGAGAAAGGCAACTTCAAGACACATGTCACTCAGGTCTGCAACAAAGCCAGTAAAATTATGATGAAGATTGCCAGTATTGCCCAACGTCAATATAAACTACCTCTCACTACCATTAGAACATATCATAATTGTATCTTTACTGCCATCATTACATATGGTGCAGGAGCGTGGGCACAGTGTATGCAAAAATTAAACCTCGTCGCAGATCTCAGAAAATGCCAGAGGAAAATTCTTCTCCGTTTTACTGGAGCAGCAAAAACGACCTCTACTATGGCTCTTCTTGTGGCCACTGGTACCTGGCCAATAGATCTACAGGTTCGCCTATATAGTGCTTACTACTGGCTAAAGAAAAGCAATCAACAAAAGATAGAAGATATTATAGGAAAACGATGCTATATGAAAAGACAAATAAGGACTGAGTTAATATCCTTATGGCAGTCAGAATGGGATAACCTGCAAACTGGGAGACGCACCTATATGTTTTACCCTAATATACGAGAAAGGTTACGACTAAAGCACCTAAATCCCTTAAGAGCTGCATTACACTATATCACAGGCCATGGGCCATATGGTACTTACTTAAAACGTTTTAGTATCATCAACTCTGAAATGTGCACCAGATGCAATACAGAAGATACTCCTGAGCATGTAATGTTTAACTGTCAGAAATACAGTGAAATAGCACAATCTAACAGATAAAAGCTCATGTACCTCACTTTATCGGAAATGGTCAGGAATAAGGAAAATCTAAATACTTTAAATGAGTTAGCGACTCAAATCAGTATAGCAGAAAGATCTTTAAGACAAACTGAACAAGAAAGAAATCTAAGAAATTTTTATACACCTCCAGCGACTGTTGTAGCACCATCCCGTCGATCGTTAAGATTGTCAAACCAACTGTAAGCAGAAAGGAGAAGAACGAGGCCAAAACGACAGCCTGATGAGACTTGGAAGCCTACCAGAGACTAGGGACAACTTTACAATATTTCATTTATATTTAATTTATATTGTTATTTAATTTAGGTTAGTAACTTCTGCACATTCTATTGTGAAAAAAATTGTAATAAATAAGTTTAAATAAATGAAAATATCCGCATACTACGTCCAGATATAAGAAATTAGGTATCTGGACATAGCTGGCAGATATTATTTTATTTTATTTTATTTTATTTTTATGTTATCCTAAACCTATACTTAATATAGAAATTGCTAAATTAATATGTCCGTCCGCCATGTTTATTTTTCACACTTGCTACGTGAACTGTCATTTGTATTCACCAAAATGAATCATAATGTAACACACATTGTTTCCTTTTAATTTCTTCTTTTCCTCTACTCAACACAATTTAAAGTAATTTTTCTCCTAACGTATTTCTTCAACCCATGCAAATGTTCATAATGAGCTTTTTGGTTATATTTCGACCAATCTGTTTAATTCTTGCACAATAGATGTTTAATATCATAAAAAATGAAACAAAATCAACTTTGGTGTTTATCCAAGTTAAATTGTCCATGCACGTATTTTAACAAAATCGTTGCAATTTCTAAAGTATAATAAAACTAAAGGATTTATTAATTTATTTTACCATAATACTTATTTGATATTAATCTCATGCAATAAATTTTATAAAGTAGAATTCGTGGAATGTAAATCCAAAATTTTGTTACAAAATTATAGAAACTGAGCTGAAAAACTTTGTGTTGCACTCACATGAATTTCTCTACTCTTGTACTAACCATTCTTACAAAGTCTTATTCGTATACATTCGTGTTACTTGAGATAAACATTTGTACAAATTATCGTATTACTTATTTCCTTGTAGGTGCAAGGGGAATATTAGAATACAGTAGGCTTTGTGTGGTAGTCAAATATTTTAAGCCTTTGAGATCCCGTTCTCTTTGCACGGAGAACATAAAAAATAAATACTGATGTTCCATTTGACAGAAGTGTAAGTTTTCCAAAACTCACACAAATAACAAGTAATATCTCCCAAATGGTTTACTCTACAAAGAAAATTATCAGGACATTAATTGTGTGCTTTAGAGAGACCTACATTTTTGTATAGTAAGAGTTTGTCTATTTCTTACGGTTTACTAGTTATTCAAAAGTCATCCAGAGTAAACAGGACTACATAAACTATAGCCAGAAAACTAAAAATATACATTTCATTTGTCATAAAATATCTTAAACATATGCTATTTTAATCAAAATCGTTAGAACCATTTTCAAGATAATCAAAATTTTCGAAAAATTTTCCACATAGAGGGTAGTTTAGGATGGATGAATTTTCTTCAACACCATCGTATCGCATCTTTGAAAGACATTGAACTTAAATACCAACTTTGGTTTTCAACCGACTTTTCGTTTTCAGTTATGCTGTTCACACACACACACACACACACACGCGCGCGCGCGCGCAGGCACATTGAATTTTTGGGTGGAATATGTTTCCTCTACTTACTAGTAGACAATGTAAAAAAGCTATTTTGTCAGCGCGCTTAGAAACAATTCTCGAGATATATTTCATGCATTAGTTTAAAAATTTGGTACACATGTATATATAATCTTAGTAGTATGTGATAAAAAAATAAAGCTTATTGGTTAAGAAGCATAGGATTTGACATTTTCGAAATTTGGTGACCATAAGCGTACTGTATTCTCTTATTCTTGTACCTGCAATGGAATAAGTACCTAATCGAACCATATCTACAAATGTATGTCTCGGTAAACATGAAGTAAAAAGAAATACCAGAGTCAGTAGAGAAAGTCATATGAGTGTAACAGATCATATTTTTAAAGTATATGTACACTAGGGGTAGAATTGGAACTGAAGAAACCAATGCAACAATTGGGATTTAAACCACAGAACCTCCGCTTACCAGGCGAATGCTCTAACCAATATTAATTAATAACATTAATATTCATTTTAATATTAATAAAAATATGTATGCTACTTTATGCTGGTTATGAGATCGTCCAACAGGTAACGGGACACACGGTATATTGTTGTTTGCTGTGTAAACATTAGTACTATGAAATGTTTTTACTCCAGCGGAAGGGCCATAATTGGCCCAATACATAGTTAATGGTATGTGTTTAGCATTTCCCAAGAGGAACCCAATATTCACTTCCTTATCGTGTGTGAATCATACAGTGAATCACCATTCTTGGTTACCGTAACCCACGTTTAAAACTTATTAGTCACAGGTGAAAACTTCGCCACTTCTGGCCGGCATGGGCCATATTTAGCAAGCAAGCTTTTTTTATATGTGTTATTTGTTCCCCTGTCTAACCAGCAAAAGCTCTTAATAGGTGCAAGTTAAAAAAATATTTCCCAGAAGCCAGACAATTTTTCAGAAATGATATGCATCTTATACACTGAAGAATCAATAAATGGAGAAGTTTCTAGTTGGGTTGGTTTCTTCATGAACTATGAACATTTTAGTGTAGTTTTTGCTTTCTCTACTACGTATAGTAAGTAGAGGAAGTATTGTATTCCACCCAAAAATTCGATGTTGAGCTTTCACCGAAATATGCTTTGAGGGCTCTGAATAAAAAAAAAAAAAAATTAGAAAAAAGTACGCGCGCGCGCGTGTGTGTGTGTCTGTCAGACTGTGGACAGCATAACTTAAAAACGAAAAGTTTCAAAGTTGGTATTTAAGTTTAATGTTTTTCAAGGATGCCACACGAAGATTTTGAAGAAAATTCCTCCACCCTAAACTACCCCTTACATGGAATATTTTTCGAAAATTTTAATACTCTCGAAAATAGCTCTAACGATTTTTATTAAAATGTCATATGTTTGAGATATTTTTATGACAAATGAAGCTTATATCTTTAATTTTGTGACTGTAGCCCATGAAGTATTTACTCTGTAGGAGTTGTATAATTGCTAAGCCATAAGAGATAGACCAAATCTTACTATACAAGAAATTTAAATCTTGCTAAAACACATAATTTATGTCGGAATAGCTTCTCTCTCTCTCTCTCTCTCTCTCTCTCTCTCTCTCTCTCTCTCTCTCTCTTTGTAGAGTGAACCATTTCGTAGCTATTCCTTGTTACTTGTGTGTGTTTTGGAGAAGTTATACATCTTCCAAATGTAACATTGCTGTTTATTTTAACTAACACGAAGAAGATATAGGAATAAGAGTTTGTAGGAATGGTTAGTACAAGAGCAGAGAAAGTCATGTGAGTGCAACACATCAGATTTTTTACCCAAACCTCGATAGCGTCTTCTTTTCACATGCGTGCCTGAGTGGATAATGGACAAACGTAAGAAAGATACAATTAGTGACGCTATCATTTTGCAAAGTTCTACCGCCAATAACATCCAATAACTTAGCACATTCATCAATCCACAGGTGATCGTTTCTCCTGCACGAATTGACCATTCTGTTCTATATCTTGACCTTTTAAATTGAGAAGGGCTTTATAATGAGATCTCAACTCGTGAGGAAAATAATGAACAGATGCAGAATTGTTGAGAAAAACTTTCTATTATCTTTAGTATGAGTACAGAAGAAAGTTCTGATGTGTTGCATTTATATGGCCTTCTCTTCTCACTAATCTACAGGTTATTGAACAACATTACAAAAGTTAATTTTTCTATCTTCTACTTGTCAAGGAGTTCTTGTATAGCCGAACACTTTAAAGCGAATTACTGCAGATCGATAGTGTTGGTCTAAACCTATATCGACTTCCATTTAACGCGCCTTTTTAGTAGCCCTCGTAGCCATGGTCACGTAGAGAGTCGCGGGTTCGAGTCCCGCCTCAGGCGTGGATGTTTGTGTACAGTGTATATGTGTGACTAATAGAAAATAGTCGGTAAAATAAACCGGCGAAAGAAGGAAAAGGTAAAGAAAGGGGCGGGGGTAAGAAAAGGACACCTTGGTAGGTGGTCGTATAAATTCCGCAAACAGTCGCTAGAGTGCACCTCCAAGTGACAAATACTTTTAAAAAATCTGATGTGCTCCACTCACATGACTTTCTCCACTCTTGTACTAACCATCTTTACAAGCTCTTATTCCCATATCCTCTTCGTCTTTGTTGAGATAAACATTTGTACAAATTATCTTATTGCTTATTTCCTTGTAGGTGCAAGGGGAATATTAGAATACAGTAGGCTTTGAGTGATAGTCAGATTTTTTTAAAGCTTTCAAATTCCGTTCCCTTTGAACGGCTAACGTAGAAAAAATGAATAACGATGTTCCATTTGACGAAAGTTTTTAGCATTCCAAAACACAGAAAAGGGGCAAAGAATATCTCCGAAATGGTTCACTCTACCCCCCCCCCCCAAAAAAAGGACAAAAATTGTGTGCTTTAGCAACATTTACATTTTTTGTATAGTAAGATTTGTTCTATCTCTTACGGTTTACCAGTTATGCGGAATTCATCCAGAGTAAAGAGGTTTACGTGACCTATAGCCAGAAAATTCAAAATAGGCATTTCATTTGTCATAAGACATATGAAACGTATGGCATTTTCATAAAAATCGTTAAAGCCATTTTCGAAAGGAGAAATCGCTAAATTTCACAATGATAGGAACTACAACTTATTTTATTACGAACTAAGCCTTGTAAAAAAATCATACAACAGATCTGTGCGCTATAATCGTACATATTCTTAAACATTTTAAAAGTAGTTGTTTTCAAAATTGTATCGCGTGGATCTTATGGCGTAGGATTTAATAACTCGGAAGCTAAGTGAGGTACCAAACTGAAATTGAAAAGCGTATGTATGTTCGTCTGTTTGAGGGATAGGATTTTAGTGGACCTCTGCCTACACCAATTCTCCGGCGACTCTCGGTTTTGTCACGTAGTGAGAATGGATTACCATATATGTTAATGATTAATAATACTGGCCAACAAAAATATTTTTTTAATGTCTCATTTATTTCATAAGTCAAATCTTGATAATTTTGGGTTGAAAAAAAGAACACGACAAAGAAAGAATTTGGTTAGCCGTAGTTTCCATGTGGAAATACTTTATTTTATATACTTAAATTAAATATATCAACAACATTGAAAGTACTGTTGATTTTTTAACGAGTGTTACATCCCAAGAGATTTAAATTTATGGAAGAGCCCTTGGTAGGTCTGAAGAAAATCATGTAGTTAGTTCTGTTTTGCCTTTCCTCTTGTGAGTTCTGGAGCATCCCTATACAGAAACCAGCAGTAATTTTCAAGCATTGCTTCATTCCAATGGTTCTGATATCTCTGTTCCATTTTTCATTTGTTGTTCAGTATATTTGATTGAGCTGAGGAGCGCGTTCATGTATGCATAAGACTCCTTCATGTAAACTGTATGGCCAACGGGAATAGAGGGAAGTGATACATCTTTCAAACTTAGCTTGGAGAAATCTATGATAGCTTCATTCCATACGAAGTGATAAAGTATCTGAATGTGGAATAGGTCAAATAGCAGATGGAAGATTCGGGTATTGATTGTTTTATTGACAACTCCGCCCTTATAAAGCTGGTGACAAACAAAAACAGCAGTTATCCATATGGTTTGTAGGTTCCCACCAAGGCATACATACATCGAAAACCCTGTGTGATGTCCCATAATTCCTACCGAAGCTATGACAGAAATAACTTTCTCTACGCATCTTACAAGTAACAAACTTGTGGAATTACAGATCCAATTTGGATCAAAAACCATTTTTTTTTTCAAAATCAACTGATCAAAGAATAAATTAAATTTTAACTTTACATTATTTTTGCAAACTTTTGGATTGACTGATAAATCCTACATTTTTATCAAATGTCCTACATTTTTACTTTCTCTCCTGGTAAGTAGGGGAAGTATTGTATTCCACCCAAAAATTCGAAAATTTTACAAAAAGGTGTGTGTGTGTGTGTGTGTGTGTGTGTGTGTGTGTGTGTGTGTGTGTGTGTGTGTGTATCTGTGTGTCAGTCTGTGTGTCTGTGGACAGCATAACTCGAAAACGAAAAGTCGGTTAAAAACCAAAGTTGATATTTAAGTTTAATGTCTTTCAAGGATGCGACACGAAGATTTTGAAGAAAATTGCTCCACCCTAAACTATCCTTTACATGGAACATTTTTCGAAAATTTTGATTTTCTTGAAAATGGCTGTAACGATTTTGATTAAAATGGCATATGTTTGAGATATTTTTATGATAAATGAAAATGAATTTTTTTTGGCTATAGCCCCTGTAGTCCTATTTAGTCTGGATGACTTTTGCATAACCGGTAAACCGTAAGAGATGGACCAAATCTTACTATACAAAAAAAAATGTTGTGGTTGGCTAATGCTGGATTTCTGACAATGAAGTCATTAATCCTCTTGCTCTTCAATATTTTTCACTGATGGATGGGGCACTAGAAGTGGCCGGGCATATTTGAAGGTGGTCTCGGTCCATTTCTTCTTGCAGATCACATAGAGGACAGAGTGGTGAAGAATATATCCCAATTCTGTTTAAATGCTTTGCCAGACAATCATGTCCTGTAATCAACCTGAAGGTTGCAACTGCTGTTTTTCGAGGATACTCAGGAATTACTGTTTGAATGTTTGGTAGTTCCCATCTTTTATTTTTTGATTTTTCATACTAATATTTTGCAATAATTTTTTTGAATTCAGAGTTGACTAATCTTTTAGCTGCATAAAATGGTAGATTAACTATTGATTTCTGCACATTACCGGTACCCTTTTTTAGCGATACAAAAAATGTAGATGTCGCTAAAAACATTTATGTCCGAATACATTTTTGTAGAATGAACCATTTTGGAGATATTCCTTGTTATTTCTGAGTTTTGGACAACTTATACTTGTCAAATGGAACATAGTTATTCATATTTTTATGTTAGCCGTGCAAAGAGAACGGAGTTTGAAAGCTTTAAAACATTTGACTATCGCACAAAGCCTACTGTATTCTAATGTTCCCCTTGCACCTACAAGGAAGTAAGCAATAGGATAATTTATACAAAAGTTTATCTTAACTAACACGAAGAAGATATAGGAATAAGAGTTTGTAAGAATGGTTAGTCCAAGAGTAGAGAAAGTCATGTGAGTACAACACATCAGATTTTTTACCATTGTGTCCTACATTTCCACAAAATAATATTGAAACTCCAACTACAGCAGCCAATGAGAGGCGACAAGTCAGGTAACTTAACAGATACGAGGCACAGTTCATGTAACAGACCTTCAAGTCAATAACATTGGTTGAAAATTGCATCATAGCTTGTCATAAGAGCTAATTTTGCTCTTCCTCCTACACAAAGTCTATACATTGCTATCGATATAACAATAAAAACAAGGGAACCGCGACGACACGTAATCGTTTAGATTCACAAACGTTCTAACGAATGACTCACTCCTGTAGCGTATCCTGAGTGAAAGTACAAACAACAAATACAGGAGGAAAAGGGATAATAAAAAGAAAGCAGGGCAGGTGAGTCACCGGAAGCACTGTTACGGAATGTAGTGTTTGTTTATATCATCACGACCAGCGACCGGTTGGTTCAACGGCGCAACATGTTTTGGATGACGCATGGCTCCTGGCTGCACTTATCCGCCACTTATCTGATTCACCTTACGTGCCGCACTTTTTAGTCACCTCTATTATTTGCATGAAACTCAAATTGTGGTGCTGCACTTGTCAGTAATCCTTTTCCTCGAACTTTCGTCAAGCGTAGTATTTCACTGGCATTTTGCTGCGCTTCTTTTGTTTTACATCACCACACGAGCATATGACACGCGACATCGTATTTCCTTTATTTCTTATCCTCTCTGCCGCGTCATTATAGTTAGTCAAAACTTTCCAGATTCCTAGTTAAGGAAACACCAAAGTGATATTTTAGTCGATTTTGCAAAAAATGCTCCATACCTTAAAGAATATATCTACAAAGTTTTAACCCCCTACGGAGGAGGGAACATATATTTTTGACGCCATTTTTAAAGTGGTGCGCCTCTGCCTCTGCCTTCCATTTCAACTTTAAACTCATTTTTTTCAGAAACAAATGTTTTGTTACTTTCTCATATTCAATATCTATCTTCCCACACAAAAATCTTGCTAGAAATCTAAAATTTTGTTCTAATATAGTTTAGAATATGGGTAATAAAATGTAGGTCTTGAATTTTGATATTGCTTATGCCTTGTATTAAAAAATAATTAATATAACACTGCACTGTTTTATGGCATTTTACACTTTAGTTTGGAATGTGTTACTGGTGATAAATCTTAGGCTTGTTAATATCCTGAAAGGAAAAGTCAGTCAGCTCAATGGGTGTTTCGTACAGAACTTAAGTTTACAAAAGTTTGAGGAATTTACAGTGATGGTAAGAAAATGGTTGCTAATTCTTTTTCTAAAACGAGCTATATTACTACTATAGCATTAGAAGAAGCTGCCATTCCGTCTTTTAAGGAAAAATAATTTTACATCATACAGCAAAACCAACAGCTGAGTGTCTGAATGTCCTAAAGGTCCGCAATTTGGATGCTCAACCATACAGCCTTGACCAACTACCTTATGACTTCATTTTGTTTCCAAAAATTAAAGGTAAAATGCATCAAATCAGTAAAGCAGAGGAAATATTGTATTCCATCCAAAAATTCGATGTCGAGAGTTCACCGGAAATATATGTTTTGAGGCTCCATGAATCCACGTGTGTGTCTGTCAGTCTGTCGAATGCATATTTCAAAAACAAAAATTAGGTTAAAAACCAAAGTTGGTATTCAAGTTTAATGTCTTTCAAGGTTGCGACACGAAGATTTTGAAGAAAATTGCTTCAACCTGAACTACACCTTATATAGAATTTTTTTCGAAAAATCTGAATTTCTTGAATGGCTCTAAAGATTTTGATTAAAATGCCATATGTTTGAGATATCTTTATGACAAATGAAATATATATCTTGAATTTTCAAGCCATAGTATTTGTAGTCCTGTTTACTCTAGATGACTTTTGCACAACTGGTAAGCCGTAAGAGATATATCAGATACTACCATAGAAAAAATGTAGATCTTGCTAAAATACACAGAGAATCATTTCGGAGGTATGCCTTGTTATTGGTGTGAGTTTTGGAGAGCTTCAGTTCTGTGAAATGTAGCAGTATTATTCATTTTTTATATGTTAAGTGTGCAAAGAGAACGGAATCTCAAAGCTTTAAAAGATTTGACTATCGCTCAAAACCTACTGTATTCTCATATTCCTCTTGTACCTCCAAGGAAATAAGCAATAAGATAATTTGTACAAATGTTTATTTCAACTAACACGAAGAAGATATAGGAATAAGTTCTTCATGAAGAGTGACATCATTGCTTTAAGAACTGTTTTAATCGAATAACAAAATGTTTTTGAACTAATCCTTGTTTGGTTTTCTAAAAATGTTGAGTGTCGCAATAACAATAAAGTGGACAAAAAGTGTATTTTGTTGAAGGTTAAACGCTGTGACTCTGTTATGCTGGCATGCGGACAACTGTTTTGCCATTTATCATTACGAGGTCAGCTTGTGTGTGACTAATACTGCAGATAGCACCTACCTCATGACTAAAACTGATTAACTTCTCAGTAAGTTTGATGAACTTCAACACAAGCTCTACGGTCAAGCGATTCCCTGAGTCTTTATGTGTTTATGTTTATCGTCTGTAGTCTTGCAATGTCTTAAATGCTAATATTTTTATTTGTAATTGTGGAAAGTGTAATGAACAACACTAAATCAATATTTACTTGGCTGCCTCCGTAGTCTGGTGGTTAGCATGCCAACGTCCATATTCAGAGGTCGCGGGTTCGAGCTTTCCTTCAGCCAGGATTCCATACCCTCCCTAAATCGGGAAATGTGGATTTAATACAATAATCTAAAGAAGTATCAACCCAAAGATTAACCCCACTGTAAGCGAGTTAAGATCATACTGGTTGTTCCAAAAGTAAAAATGTAATTTGTTGCACTCAAATGGCTTTCTCTACTCTGGTACTAACCATTCTTACAAATTCTTATTCCTACATTTTCTTCGTGTTAGTTAAAATAAACATTTGTACAAATTATCTTATTGTTTATTTCCGTGTTGGTGCAAGGGGAATGTTAGAATACAGTAGGCTTTGTGCGATAGTCAAATCCTTTAAAGCTTTGAGATTCCGTTCACTTTGCACGGTTAACATATAAAAAAATGAAAAACGAAGTTGCATTAGACGAAAGTATGCTTTCCGAAATTGACACAAACAATAACGAATATCTCCAAAATGGTTCACTCTACAAAACAGTTTATTGGGACATAAATTATGTGTTTTATGTGTTCAAAAACTGCTTCAGTGATAGGCGTCGAAATTTTACATTTAATAATTTACAAATGTACATTGTAATCCAGTGTAACGCACTCTGTGACGATATTATAGTTAATAAATAACATTATGTATAAGCGTTTAAGTGCAATTCCAGAATGCATAGCTTATGATGCTTGTAGGTTGTACTGCAGTGAAGCAGTCAGGCTGTACCTACTTGCAGTTGTTTACATGCGCGAGCGATAACAGTGAAGTCCATGTGCAGTATAGCTATGGTAAAGCGCACACGCCTCCAGCCTTTAATGATAAGTAACAAGTTATTAGAGTAAATCGAACACACCACAATAAACTCGCAAAAGTTTGGAGGCTAGCTGTCAAACGTAAATAAGTATAATTAATATTTATTTATGCCAACAAGCTTACTGCTCGTGCTTTTAAATACACAAGCCGGATGTGGGCAATGTTTAAGAGGTGGAATCAGGACTGAAAAGCGGAAGATCCGTGGTTCAAATTCCGGCTATGGCATTGAATTTTTCAGTCCTGATTCCACCTCTTAAAGTATAATTAAATTTTAGAAACATGTAATTTTAAAAATTGTCATTGTCGCATCATACAAGTACCTTTTGGACGTGTATAGTGTTTCAAAAAAATAAATAGTAATTCCCAGAGTGGCTTTTTGCCATCAGATGGAACAGCAGATCGCCTTCGATCCTTAAGATTTTTTTTTACAGACGAGGTTGGTTTATGCATGACGGTATTTTTAATGTCCACAGGTGGTGTGAGCCAATGTCAATTCCCGTGCAGTGCGGGCGGCAAACAACAATGAATCACGTCAATCTACGGGTGGGACTATTCAAAGATCATCTAAACATAAAACAGAAACTACTCTTTTGTGCGGAAGGAGCTTTCTAATTTACTGGAAGATACTTCTTCGTAACAACGATAGAGAGGCGAGTTAAGAAAATATAGAGCATGCATGGGGAAGAGGGGTGACAGGAATGTAACCGAGTATTTAACCTCTCCTCTTACAAAATGTAGGCCATCTCTTTTCCTATTCTCTCTGTTTACGTCATACATACTTCTTTACAGACAAGGGAAGTTTCAAGGCGTGCAGTGGCGGAACCGAATAGTTTGTAAGAATAGTACAAGAGTAGAGAAACTTATGTAAGTTCAGTATCAGATTTTTTTAATTGATGATAGATCGATGTTATGTTGAAAATATGCCAGACACATACCATTTTGAGCGAAATTAAACTACTTTTAAATGTCATTTTTCTGCATTTTTAGACATTTTATCTGGTAGGGCATTTTTTACAAGTTTTGAGTAATTTGTATGAACAAATCTAGGTTGTTGTCCTTACTAAAATCAAGTTTCCGGACCCCTATATCCAAACATTCTTGGGAAATATTAAAATGTGGCCCTTATTCATATTTTGTTAAACATTTACACCCATCCATCTAAACGGTTTAAGTCTGTTGTAAGGCAGGCGTGTTCTTTAAAGGAGTGTGGGGTGAATCTACCTGCTACTTTTGAGGGTCACACCATGGCTATGTTACAGTGCAATCTTCACAAAGCGGAAGCTAGTGTTTGAGGTAATATTTGTATTTCATTATGTTGAAAGCAACAATAATCATTTCCACGAAGTTAAAAATCAAATAGAATTGATGAAAACAGTTGCAAGTAATCTAACCCGTGTAGAAGGTGAAGCGGGCAAACTGGTCTTTGCTAAAGTGGAAAATGTGTTGAACAAGAACAGTGCAAGATTGCTGATGTAGAAGTATTCCCTCACTGAAGAACAGCTGGAAATCTGCGATATTTTTTTGTTTTAAGGATACTCGAGTATGTTCTGTTGATCTTGAAAGGAGCCCTTCAATAGTCCAAATTAGTTGACAGTAGAGAGTGCTTCAAATTTGAAAACTTACAAAAGATATTTGTAGTTCAGTACTAAATGATAAAGAAAGTGAAGTGTTTAAAAAGATTAACAAGTGAAGGGAATGCATGAGTCATGCTTTGCTCTTTAAGTTCGTTGAAAATGAATTTTAAGGTCATAATGTCGTAACTTTAAGGTACGTTTAATATTATGTCATGAAAATCCCGACTCTAATAATAATTTTGTAATGAAAAGATGGGGAGATAGATAAATAATTGCATTAAATAATTTTCATACATTAAAAATCAACACGTAATACAAGAAACATGAATTGCAAATTTGTCAAGAGACAGGAAGTCATTAGCCAGTGCATATACGTGTTGAGGAGAAGTAATTAGTTGTATGTCAGAGGATCTAAGGCAATTATACATTATGGTGAACTCAGTAAACAAGAAATCCATTAGCTTAAACGTATGGTATTTAGGAATTAGAATTTCCTATACATATGCAACATTGCCAGTTCTGAAAACTAGAAAGGGTAAACATTTTTAGAATTTAAGAAGTCACTGAGTAAAAAAATGTGTTTCAGAAGCTTAAGATATGGCAATGTAGAAACTACGGTGGACTAGTCATTAAATACTCGGGACTTAGGTTGATGAAAGAGCATGCATTTCTAATATCTATGTTTTATTGCCTTATAATCCTTATAATACGAGTAGTTTACTGGGATCGATTATTGACAGTCCGTAGCGTCTAAAGATCGCGCTTGCATTAGCATATTCTTGAAGGTTGCCTCAAGGAGTTTTTGAGCTTAACATTTCAGCTTACACTTCTATCTTTGACTGCAGAAATAATTATTTTCAACCGTAAATATATTGATACTTCAGAAGTTAGAACACACACTGACGCAAACGCTCCTCTCCGTCGAAGACGTCGCCTTTAAGACCTATAAGATCTCGTGTTTGGTGTCCGGACTAGCTCTAGCAAGAGGTCCTAATCTACAGGGTGTGCGTGAGTTATGGTAGGAATGGAACCAAACGAAGAATCAACCAACATATCACTTTATTTGTAAATTTCCAGATTTGTAGAGAACTGCCGACGATATTTAAATAGAATATAACTTTGTAACTTCAACTACAACGTTATAACACTTTAACTTTGTCACCCTTTAGCAACCGCCGAATTATGTATATGCGCTAGCTTACGTACAACTCCCAAGTTGCACGTGCGTTATCTCGACTCGATTCAAGACGAGTGTGTCTTGCGTTGCATTTGTTTTTGCGCGAGCAACACGAAGGAAGCGATTTCCATTGGCTAACTTTAGAGCACGTCATGGTAAGATAGGAATCAGCCCGCGGGATGACTATGGCTTAGTACAAACAACAATTGTAACCTTATCACTCATTTAAATCTGCCTAGGCTTCCATTCTTGAGACTTTAATATATCCAGCTTTATTACGTTTTCCCCTTAACTATTGACTAGAATCTCCTTTTGTTTCTTTCCATTGTCAAATATATATTGACATTATAATTTCGGTTTCAACACACGCGCGCGCGTACGCACGCATACACACACACATTTAAAATACGAAAGTGCAGATAAATCGAAAGTTGTAAAAGTCATTAAAATATACATGAATACGAATCAATTATAGTCGAATGAACGTTGTTGTTGTTGTTGTGTTTAACGCCCACTTTTACTACTACGGCACCGCAGGCGGTCGAATGAACGTGCTTTCATGGATTAAAACAGACAACAGCCAAAAAAGAAGGAAAAGAAACCTCTTACTCTGTTAAGTCTACACCATGTTTATTATTATTTAATAGTAATGCATTTCACAGAAGTATCTACTGTGGGTAGTTTTTGAAAAACCATTAAAGAGTACTATCCAAATCGGAATTTCAACTAACTCTGTATACAGGGTGGTAGTGAAATGATCCGCCACACTTTAACAGCAAATTTGTCATGTTGTGAATAACAAGAAAGTTAAATACTAAAATGTTGAAAAGTTTATAGTGATGTGGAAAAAAAATATTTTTATAAAAAAAAATAATTATCACCTGGCTGAATTATTATTGATTGAAGGTTCTTAATTTATGGCTATAGTCATAGAAAATTGAATCAATGAGAACTTTTTCCTTTGGCGTATTTCAGTAGATTCAGTGATTTTTGTGTAGATTCAATTTAGAAAACCCATAACTTATTGCAACAAAAAGGCAACAACTGTGGGATCTTTTAATTTTAATTTACACAAAAACCGCTGAATCTATTGAACTACGCCAAAGGAAAAAGTTGTTATATATTCAATTTTCTATGAATATAGTCATAAATCAAGAACCTTCAATCAATAATAATTCAGCCAGGCGATAATAAATTTTATTGATAAAAATATTTTTTTCTAGAAAACTATAAACTTTTCAATATTTTGGTACTAGACTTTCTTGTTATTCAGAATATGAGAAATTCGCTTTTAAACTCTGGCGGATCATTTCACTTTCATCCTGCATACATCTAAATATTAGAGGTTTGCGCGGGCTCGGGCCAGTCCCAGCCCGCCCCGCGTTCTTAATTTGGAAAATGTTCGTCAGGTTCAGGCTGGGCCATAGCTTGAAAAAATAATTATTATATTTTTTGGTCATCGTTGGTGAAATGTCGAGAATAGCACAATTATCGCACCATTTCTTTACCAGGAACTATAGGATTTCTGGTGACACGTTTCAAATGCTGCTACTTAGTCAATAACTGCAGAATAATGTTGAAAACAAAATTACACGACCGGGCCCGGGCCGGGTGGTACACTATTAACTTATTCTCTGGCTCAGGGCAGGCTTGTGTGAGACCGGGCCACTGTTTAACTATTCAATTTTATTTTTTAAGTGAATCACATTAAATATTATGCCAACCCTTATTAAAGAATATATACTAGCAACGGTGTGATCAGTAATGGTAACAAAATGTCCCAGCAATTTTGAAAACAAATTTATTTTAAAAGCGGTTATTTTATGTATGTTTACTAACGTAATATTTAACATTGTTTAACTATTCCTTTTTTACTTTTTTAGATGAATCACATTATGCTGACGAGGCAGTACACCTTGACATTTCAGGCTTTAATCAAAATATCTGATCTGTTGCACTGGCATGACTTTCTCTACTCTTGTACTAACCAATCTTATATCTTCGTCTTAGTTAAGATAAACATTTGTACAAATTATCTTATTGCTTATTTCCTTGTAGGTGCAAGGGGAATATGGGCATATACTAGGCTTTGAGCGAGGAAATCTTTTAAAGCTTTGAGATTCCGTTCTCTTTGCATACTTAACATATAAAAAAATGAACAACGATCTTCCATTTCACGAAAGCTTTTAAGTTTTCCCAAACTCACACACATAACAAGAAATACCTCCGAAATGGTTCATTGTACAAAAAAAAATTATTTGAATATAAATTGTGCATTTTAGCAAGATCTACCTTTTTTGTAGAGTATGATTTGGTCTATCTCTAACGGTTTTCGAGTTATCCAATAGTCCTCTAGAGTAAATACGACTACAGGGGCTATAGTCAGAGAATTCAAGATATACATTTCATTTGTCATACAAATATCTTAAACATATGACATTTTAATGAAAATCGTTAGAGCCGTTTTCAAGAAAATCAAAATTTTCGAAACATTTTCCATGTAAAGAGTAGTTTAGGGTGGGGCTAGTTTCTTCAAAATCTTTCCGGTCGCATCCTTGAAAGATATTCAATTTAAATACCAACTTTGGCTTTTAATCGACTTTTCGTTTTTGACTTATGCTCTCCACAGACTGACACACACACACGCACACACACAAACACACACACACACACACACACACACACACACAAAACACAAACACATACACACACGGACATTTTTCTAAAAATGCTTTTTTTTAGACTCAGGGGGGCCTCAAAACATATATTTCCGGTGAAATCTTGACATCGAATTTTTGGGTGGAATACAATACTTCCTTCTACTTACCAGTAGACAAAGCGAAAATTAATAGACAGAATTTAAAGAATTACAAAAGGTGGTCATAAAGTACCCTCCACCCCTTTGGTAATGACAGGGTTAACAGATATCTTGTCTATTTTCACATCCACCTACACATACTCTGAGTAAAGGATCCCATAGTTCACCACTATAGCAGCCGATGACAGATTTGTCACATTTCATATTCCTGGGATAGGACTCATGTGTCTCAGATGCGCCCTTATCTCTGAGACAGGACGCATTAGCAGATCGGTTCACCAATAAGTGTTATTGTGAGAGCGGCCGACCGCGACGGCGTACATCAAAGGAAGTTTGGGTGCGGGCTGTCCCGTGATACTGGCGCTACGTGCATCAAAGACGCTCAAGGTCAGGTTGCCTCGTGCGACTGTGTCTTAACAGGTGATAACAATCAGAGCGGCCAAGACAAAAAGGGATTGGAGATTATTCGAGAGGTGTCTGGCGGCCAGCGTATTTGTAGACGTTCGTGAAAAGTCCGTGTTACGTCATCCTTGATATGTAAGAGAGCGAGTCAACGAGAGTTGGGAATCAATCAGTTTTTAGTTTTAATGTGTGTGTCAGCTGAGTGTGTACATGAGAGAACCGGTGCGTCGTGAAGGAAGATAGCGAAGCAGTTAATGAGTAATGAGTGTATGTAGCGTCAGAGTCAACTTGTTTGAGAGAAGGTGAAGAAGGGCAGCAAGAAGTGAGTCAAGGTTACGCGAAGAAAACAGTTGTGAGTTGTAATAACACGGACTGTAGACTGTGTTAACGTCACTAAAAGAGAACAGTGTTGTAAATTCAGTTTTGGAGGAAAATAAAGTAAGAAAACTCTGACGCGATGCACTTACATGACTTTCTCTGCTCCTGAGTAATTCTTATAAAATCTTATTCCTCTGTCTTCGTGTTAGTCGAGATAAACATCTGCAGAAATTATTGCTTATTTTCTTGTAGGAGCAAG